>VDFB02320081.1:0-405899 GCA_007258455.2 Sequoia sempervirens | reverse complement strand
TTGTTTTTCTTCTTATATTCAGATTGGGTTTGTGTTGCCAGTGAGGCAAGTGTAAGCCAATGAGGTTCTTTGGTCAATGAGGCCATTTTTTCCAATGAGGTACTCTATAACGAGTGAGGTTCAAATAAGCCAGTGAGGAAATTTTTGAGTGGTTTTATTCCCCATAATGGTTTCCACTCAAGACATATCATCATGTCATATTCTTGTGTATGTTTTGTTTATACTATTGTCTATTCTATTGCTACATATTGTTTACTTAATTCAAATTTGAAAAAGCATTTACAAATTGAAAATTTGTGTATGAACACTAATTCACCCCCCTCTCAGTGTTCATTGTACTCCAAAAAATGGTATCATAGCATAGGTTCCCTATTGAAGTCTAACCAGCTTGGGTAGGTCTTGATAGTGGAGTACCATGGGAAAGTGTAGAAGAAATAGAGAAAAGAAAGAAGCTAAGCAAAAGATTGAACAGAAAATCCTAGTCAAGTCATGTGATGAGTTGTTACATGAGTCTCCCCTGAATGTTAATATAAAGTGTGATAAAACTAATGCTCTTCCAGTTGACAATTTTGACAAAAAGGACTTTATTGTAAGTATAGATGAACAAAAACTTGATGAAGAAAGAGATTTCTTTGTGGATGAAGATGAAGAATAGGAGTGTGAAGTTGATTTAGAAGGTGAAATTTTGTGTGCTCTGGATACAATCAAGTATCTCATAAAAGAGAACAAGAGATTAGAAGATCAGCTTCAACAAGAAAAAAACTCCAAGGACAAGGTACTTTCAAATTTTGAAAAAGTTTCTTTAGAGTTTGAAGAAGCAATAAATCAGGTTGTTAACTTAAAGAGTCAAGTTGATAAATCTGACAAATTTATTATAATTCTAAAATCTAATCTATTAGTCAAAGCTAATGAATGTCTAAGATTAGAATTAGACATAGTTTCTTTGAAAAAGGAATTGGAAAATGTATCTATTGAGTTGCACAAGAGTCTTCAGTTTGAAAAGAGTACTGAATTTTTGAATGATGTGTTGAGCAAACAAAAACACTACAAGGACATCACAGGATTAGGTTACGAAGAAGGAAAATGCTCGAAAGTTAGGAATTCACCAAGGAAGAAGATAGATTTGGGTCATCATGTTGTTGCTCCTACAAATAAGACAGAAGATAAATATGTTGGTGAAGGTAGAAGGACAAACAAGCCATTAAGACCTCCATTTCTCAGGTACAACTACTCTCAGTTTCATGGCTATTGATATTCTTATCATACTTATGGCCATAGAGCTAGAAATTGTAGAGTTCACTCAAGAAATGATCTTAGATGGAACAAGGATAAGAGTTCTTATAGTTTGAAAAATCAAGACTACAACAATGTTTGTTATAACAGTAATAAAGTTGGTAATAAAGCAAGAAGTTGTTGGTTGTCAAAAGAATATTCTTTTTTTCCTTCTATTGGTCATAAATTTGAATGCTATAAGTGTCATAAGTTTGGACATAAAGCATTATTCTATAAGATTAATATTGTGAAATCTTTTAGCCATTACAAGAAAACAAGGACTATAACAGTTTGGAGAAGGAAATAAGAAAAAGAAAAGAAAGGATATGAGCTTGTGCATACTACACAAGTAACATCCATAAGTGCATAAAGAAGGCAGCATAAATTAAGGGGGAGTTGACTTTATGTTACATTTCTCAAACCTCTGGAGAAAATTAGGAAGATGTGTTAGTTTTGGATCAGTTTTGGGTATGTTGAACAAGGCAAGACTGTGTGTTCAATTAGGTCAGCATATTGTGGATACAAAGATACTGGGAATCCTCTTTGTTCTCTGATTATGGTCCTTCAAGACATGTGAAAACTTTCCAAATAGGTAAGATGTTTGGTTATCAATGTTTGATTGAAAAACTACCTTGATGTTATCAGCACACAAATGGATAGAAGGCAATTGAAAAATAATAGCAAAGGATGAATAAAGTAGTTGTGAAAGTTTGAACAGAGAAATATGGTAATCAAAGGTTGTATGTGGAAAGAAAGGTATATCTCCATGGAGTTTTTAATAAGGAATAGCTTCAAACTTTATATGATCTTTTCAAAGAGCCAATAGTCAAGCACAATGCAGTGATCTTATAAGTCAGTATATGGTTTTCTCTCTTCACTAATTTGTAGGTTCTTGGAGTCCTCCCAACCTTAAAGATGCATGCAGATTATACAGAGTCATAGGGAGCAGCCAAAGTTTCACAAGGAGCAATGTTGAAATGTCTTCACTATTACCACAATCCATGATCTAGATACAGTGGATGAAGGATAGTTCATAGTGCTACAGTGTTGAAGACAGGCATTGTTTTTTGTTGACAGCAACCTCAGAGGTCTATGTGAAATAAAGAGATAAGTGAGCGTAGTAAAGAAAGCTTCAATGTGATATCCACATGCATCTCTTCATAATGGTATTCCTATTTTATTTATTTATGGTATTCATGTTGAGTAAATAAAGTAAATATCATTAGTTTTCTAGTGTATGTTCATCTATTTTATTTCATGATTCCTGTTAGTTTGGTGCATCACCATAGGAGTATTTTTTCAATTTTATGTTCCTTCTCCCTTTACCTCACAAAGATCAGTAGTTAGGTGACGCCATAGGAAGCCATCCTTCTCTGGAGGTAGACCTCTACTTACAAGAGACCCACAACTTTAGAGGTCTTCCCATGTTACACTGGATTGTTGAGTTTATATTCTGCAGGGTGCAAATCCAAGTGATAACAACACTTTACAACATTAAAATTAGGTCCACTTAGCCTAGGAAGGCACAACATCCAATGTGAATGTGCAAGACACATTACAACACTAGATTAACATTAAGTTTATTTTACAAGCCTTCTAGATTGATATGAGGATGCATTTAAATACATTTTATGATGTTGAATTAGGGGAAAATAGGTTCATTAAGTCTAGAAAAGTGTGAAAGTCCTTTATAACACTTTACAACACCTTTACAAGATGTCATTAAATGCATTTGAAAGGGTCCAAGACCTAGTGTGGATGTGAAAATCACCTCACAACACCAAATCAAGGCCTCATTAAGTCTAGTTTATCATCAATTATTCCCAAATCAAGTAAATTTCTTTTTTTCTATGGTACATTTAGCCCCCACTTTAGTGAGAGGATGAACTTTCTTCAAATTCACACTAAAGTAGACATTCAAGAGAGATCCAAGTGTACAAATCCAAATGACAAAGAATGACCAAGATCAAGAATGCAATCAAGCCCCTAGGATCTAAGATCTGAAGTCAAACCATCAAGATACACAATCATGCAATGGCAAGAACTAGGAAGGAGAGAAAGATGAAAATGAAAAGGTGGATCAAGCTTTGATTGTTTGTCCAATTAGTTGTGGATCAGATCTAAGTTGTTTGTTGATCTAATTTAGGATCTAAGACAATTGCTTAAAGAATGCTTAATGATTACAATTTAAAAATCCAAATTACTAAAATGAAATCAACACCACAACATGATTAAACTAATGGAATTGACAAAAAGATAGAATTCAGAAAGAGACAAGAAAGAGAGAATGCAAACAGCTTGATAACAGAGTTCGTCGTAAAACGACTATGTCTCCGGGCCCCTCTCCAAAGAGTAGACCAATCCGATTAAAATCTTTAGAAATTCGGCATTACATCTGTTTACAAGCTTTTCCCTTCAAGCACGATGGAATTCCAACATTCTCCCGACGTACAGGATCAACAATTCATCTCTCCGAAAATAATCTCAAGTCTTCAACACCTGAATCCTGTATAATATGGATTCTGAATAATGTCCTCCTAAAGCCTCTAAACCCCCTCCTTTTATACAAAAAATTTACTCAATTGGGCTAATAACCAATTGATTTACAAAATCCACCCTATCTCTCCAATTTTACATAAAATCTTCACTAATCTTCCTTATTTACATATTAGGATTATTAATAATCCTAATTAACCCCTACAATTAATCTAAGCCCTTCAATTTATTCTTTTTGGGCTTTTGTTGTTAGAAGGGATTTCTATTTAATCTGTAGGAAGTTAGCTTATTTTATTGTTTGGAGGGAATTTGTTTATTTTTAAGACATTCAGTTTTGAAGCTTTAAAAAAACAACTTGAGCTCCATAAACATATCGAAGTCATCGAATGGCTTATCGATGCATGGCCATTTTGATAGGCGGCTAGTTCGGGGTTCCAAACCCGCCAGCTTGTTTTTTACTACCAACTTCGACTGACTTCTATTAAAAAATTAACCGCTCACCAATCATAAATAAGTGTTGATCGTTTGGTACAACGGTCAGGCGGCAGTTTCGGGTTATGAGTGCTGAGGGGTTTGAATCCCTCACCTTACTCTTTTTGTTCAAACCGAATTTGACGCCACCGGAGGAGATGGAGAAGCCACGTCGCATGGCAAGGAGGTGCCATGTGGCAAAACCCGATTTGCTAAAGGTGATGACATGGCAGATGCTGACTTGACTGCTGATGTGGATGATACTGATTTGGCCTACGGATGCCACATGTCATCCTGTGATTGTCCCATGTTGTTGACTGTGCGTTGTACATGCTGATTGTGCCATGCTTATGTTAGCAAAGTCAACCCAACTTTGACTTATTATATCTCATGCAAACAGACTCCGTTTTTTGTGAAACAAATGTCGTCGAAAAGCTTGTGACAAGATCTTCGCATTAACGCTGATTTTTACCATTTTTGATGACATCAATTTTTGGCCCTTTTTTCTTTGACTTGGCTCCAAGGTTGACCAAGGTTTAACTGAGCATATCTTGGGCTCCGTAGCTCTGTTTGACTCCGTTCGAGTTGCGTTGGAGTCAGAATTTTGCCCTCTTTCTAATGATGTTGATTCTAAAGATAAAAGAGAAACTTCAATTTTTGACGAAGATCCTCTAGATCATTTGTCCAAAAAGAAAATGCATACTCACTCTAGGGCAATGAAACTCTTGGTTTTCCATCGAGTGAGAAATCCCAAAAGGTGAGAAACATAAGCTTAGGTCGTATGTACTCACAAACACATAGGTAGCTATGGGGAAAGTGATGCCTCAGAATGGGCTTCCTGCTCAACCATACCAAATTTATACCTCTTGATAACTTTAATAAGGCACTACAAAGGAAAATGGCTTTCGATCTCTATGAGGTAAGCAAAACTTTGTATGCTTGGCACTCATAGACATTGTTAATGCAGAATAGTGTAGGTAATGTTCAAAGGGATTTTTCTTAATTCGTGCAATGTCTCATCTTAGGGAACATCATGCTTAATGTCTCCAAGAGAGGATAAGTGAAAATGGTCTCATCTTGTTTCCAAGAGAGGACAAGTGCAAGGTCTCATCTTGGGGAACATTGTGCCAAGTGTGTCCAAGAGAGAAAATTGCAAGAAAAAGAAAATCACACAATGAAATATGAGTGTTGATGTATGCCCCACTTAAAATTGGTTGTGAACACTAGTACTGTGAGCAATTGCTTTAAATTAGAAGAGAATAGGATAGCTTACTCGGAAAGCCCTATGCCAAATCATATGTTTTTGATAAGCTACGTCATGAAAAAGGGAAGTATGTCACATGCGAGCCAACTTAAGGCACATTGTCCATGTCCCAAGCTTGCTCTTATATGTTCATGAAAGGTTAAAGACAAGTCAAAAGAGGCAATGACAAGTGACATACGAGGACAAGGTTGTCTAACCCCTTCCCCCACTTAGTGCAGGACAAGGGTGAGCAAAAATGATTAATGAAATGCATGCTAGAGTGAAAATCGGTATCAATTAGAGTAAGTAGGTGCCCCCACATGAGGAAGCATACCAAACTCCTTATGATGTTGAATTATACAACTCAAATCATTACATTCATTAGTGGAGTGATCATGAACTCTATGATAGGCGCAAAATGAAGTCTTGTAAGAGCACTTCTTTCGAGTTCTAGGGGAAAGGTTGATCATGTGATCTTGGAGGAGTCTCAAAAAAATTCCCTCTTGATCAATGGTAGAAGGTGGCCTTGTGGTTTGCATTAAAGATGCATATTTCTTAGTATTAGATGTCATACTTACACAAGTTTTTCTAGATTGCGAGATTTTGTTCTCACTCTTACAAGAGGAGGGAAAATCTATCGAATGCCAATCATTGGTGTCTTGCGAGATGACATTGACATTAAGTGAAGGGTTTTTTGTTTGTGTCATATTGGGTAAAAGATGATGTTCAAGACCACTAGTGTCGAGGAGTTCAGGAGGGATGATTGTTAAGGATGATTTAGGAGTAGGTTGTGTCAGATTGTTGATGTAGAATGAAGGCTAATGTAGAATGAAGGCTTGGAAATCTCGATCAAAGGACAATAACCAAGACCATGAGTGGTTTTTTATGTGATAGGGTCTATAGGGTTGTAGATACCTTGTTCATTAGCACCACATCCTATTCCACTATATCCAATTTGTTTCATAAGATCATACCCTTTTCCATAAATCTTTTTCATTGCTTTTGGATTAGGTGGTGGTTGGTGATAATCATCGTCAAAGGTAGTTGTGTAGGTTTTTGTTTTGTCTAAAATGGTTGAAGTGGATGCTTTTGAAAGGTCGTCTTAGTTTGGTGTTGACATTATTGTTGTGTCTTTACCCTTATTTGAATCTTTGTGGATGATTTTGTATTCACCCATGAAGTCATGATCGAAATCCAAGGAACCCCAACCATCTTCTAATAGCATCATGATTGGTTCAATATGTTGTTCTTTGTATTTTTGTTGTGTGGGTTCCACTTGTGTGGTTGGTGTTAATGTGTTCAAGGGGTTCTCTTTGGTTTTCTCAAGTTGTAAGACACTACAAAGCTCATGATCAGCATCGAGTGTGCACACTTTTTTGTTGTAGATATATTTCATTTTTTTATGAAGAGTGGAAGGCACACCATTCATTACATTAATCCATGACCTTCCTAGAAGAAGGTTATATGAAAGATCATGAGGCATAACTTGGATTTTTGAGTTCAATGTGACTTCTCCAACTATAATAGTTAAAGTGATTATTGGCCTCCTACAATGGTTTAATAACTAGTCCTTTAGGGTTGTGACTTAGAGATTGAACATCTATACTAAGTAGCTATCTTACTCATCATGAAGGTGCATTTCACTTTTCAACCCAGGGATACAAACTTGAAATGGGTCAACATTGTATGTGCACTAGGACTTCATTGCAATCATTCATAAACTGGGAAAGCAACAATGCTAGAAGTAAATCAACTTAACTACTAAACATAAATCAACATTTGTGCTAAGCGTTAACTACTAGACTAGAAATGAAAGATAGAAATGATAATCTCAACAAACAGATAGGAAACTACTCTATCTACCTTGGCTGCAAGAACAGTCACAGAATGGGCTTTTAGTGGTTGTAGGAATAGACAGTTGTTGAAATTGAAACTAACTACTAAACAAAAAATAATTTTCAAACCACTAGATGGAATTCTCACCAAGTGGGCCCCCTTGGGTGAGTCTCCCTTACACTAACTCAAATGCAACAACTTTTAATGTCATATTATTCCTTGAAATCATAAGTACAACATCTCAACATTAGAGCTGTAAAACTAGAAAATGTGAATATAAACTCAGAATATCCAACCTTGTCAAAAGGAGCATCTGACCATTATTTATAGGGAGAAAACTACTGACTATCCCTAACTACCTAGGCAGTCGACTCCATCAAAATAGGAGGATGTCACTTATTAGAAGCATAGAAAAAGATGGAGGGAGTTATGCATGCACTTAAATTGGTCAAAGCAGACTCGCTTCAATGGGAATCTAGCACAACACACTCCCTATATTTTCTCAACAACAAATATGGCCATTAAAAAGGTGGTTACATTCATTTGTTTGAATTAGGAATTTCCCTCAATGAGAGTTTTCCCACTTTGACTTCTTAATGATCAGCTTCTTGACTTCTTAACAACTGACCAATCGACAAGAATTTCTCCCACGTAGCAAGCTTTGTTGACATCAACATTTTAGTGGAAACTTGAAAAATAGCATTAGCACGCACAAAAAAATGTATATCTATAATTACCTCAATAACATTCATTCAACCACTAGTAAATTCAACATAGATAATTCTCATAGCATGATAATATCATTGAAGTCACAAAGATAAAGCTTATGTCCAAAGTCTATGGCTTTAAGGAAAATATTAAAAACCAAGTGTCAAAGTCTATGATAGCAATAGAAAATATGTAATGGATCTTATCAAAATTGAGGCATTAATTTATCTCATCATTCCCCCCCAACCAAACGTTTTGTTGGTCCTCTAGCAAAAGAGCACTAAACTTTTGCCTAGTTAATGCCCTAAAGTTATCTTTTGCTAGTTGTCTTGTTGAGGGTCAAAACAGCACAACAACATTAAATAGAATATTACTATTCTATTTCTCCTTAAAAAGAAAGACAATACATGGTAATCTAACTCCCAAGGTCCTAGTAATTAGTTCTCAATTATGTTGATGTCGCTCAATGGTCAATATAGTTGTAATGTGCAAGGGGCCTTTACTAGTAACAAGGAACAAAACTGCATGAAATCAACTAATCTACGTTTGGGGGGGGGGGGGTTAAATAAAGATAAAAAGATAGATCAGAGTATTAAAATAGAAGAACATGAATGAAAGTTCTCAATATCCAAACATGCATATCAATCATGAGTGTTTATTCACTTAACCACAACCACAGCAAGATGCAATCCATATAATAAACTATACTACTAAAAACATACATAGTATTAATTCAATATCATCACCTTTCACTAAAATTTACTTCAAAACAGATCATTCACTCATCATTAAACACAAATAAATAGACATAGTAGTAACTTCATTCATAGATAACCCAATGAGATAATCTTGAATCGGGTTTCCTCTATTGATTATCATCAAATAGAAAACATTTAGGCACAACAAATCACTGGAATACGGTTTGATCATGCATCATTAATCTTATAAAAATAGATCCAAGCTTAACAACATACAAAATATATAAAAACTGTAACATATAACCAAGTTCAACCAAACTTTTCAAGTATCTCTGCTAACAAATATTATAATCCTAGAACTAATCTCTATTGCTACCATCAGGTGGCTTATCTTCCTTCAATTAGCCAACCTTTACAAAATAGAACCTCTAGATACATATAGGCGTTGCATGCATGAGTTTTCTCAATTTAGAATCTAGATCCACAATTAAGGAACCAGAACTACTTGATGAAACTGAACTGTTGATCTCTTGATATGAGGTTGATTTCTTTCTTACACAAAAACTTTAACACCCAAAGAAGAAGGTGGAACTGATGGACAAAACTAGATTTAAGTTCATGTCAAAACCCAACAAATGAGGAGAGAAGAGGATGTTACATCTGGTGAAGAAAGTGTTTAACCATTAGTTCACTACTACATTGTATGCTCAAGGACATATTCATCATAACTAGCAAACACTTGTTGAAGGATATCTGAATTAGGCCCATCTAGCCAATCATCCTCAAATTTAATCCTTTTAGATTTTGATGCAACCAATTTTTGTACCTCCTTCAATTTAATCACCTCTCTTCGAGCAACCTTTGCTTCTTCCCTGATGTCCATAAACCTATCCAACAAAAAATCCTCTCGATCATCTCCTTTTTGCATCACCTCTTCAAATCTACTCTTCCATTTCTCCCTCATTTTATCCAAAGAAATACCCTCCTTGACTAAGGTATCTAGATTGAATAAAATGGCCACAATTGCCTCTAATTCATCAATCTGTTGATTCAAATCTTTACTCACCTCTTGAATCTCATTTTTATGCTCATGAATAAACTTGGATTTTTATCATATTATACTCATAGTTTTCTCAACAAAATCTGCATTATCATCCTCAAAAATTGATTGCTCCAACGGAATTGACTTAGGTACCTTACTAATATCCTTAAGCTTTTTAATATATACTTTATATTCTTCATCCTACTTGTCTAAACTTTCAACATGTTGGTTCAAATACCCTACCAACTCAAGTGTTGTTTCATGAACCTTGAAACTATTAGTTAACACTTCATCAACTTCTTTATTAAGCTTATTAATCCATATTTCCAACATTCTCACCTTACTTCATATGCACCAAGTCATCAACTTCTTTCTTTGTCAACAACACTGGTGATTTAGGAGCTACAACTTCTTGAGAAATTGGAGTTGATACATCTTTTAAAAACTTATGAATTGATCAAATTGAGCCTTAAGCTCATCCTTCTTTTGCTTGTCTTTGATCATCTAGGACTTGGTAGAGGAAGCCACAATATCAATCAAGTTCATTTGTTGGTTTCTTGTAGGTCTTCCCATACCCAATTGTTAATTAGTCATTAGCATATCATCTCGGTTCTTATCCACCATTGGTATTGCACATTCAACAATGATTTCTCTGATGTCTGTAAGTTTGGTGGAGTGGAGAACCCTGGCCTTCTTTTTAGGTCTCTCCTTCTCAATATCTTTCATCGTCTCCTCCCAATTGAGAGGTTGTGGTTGAACTATCTACTTTCTTTCCAATTCAAGTTTCCACCATGTAGGAGCAATTGGAGAAGTAGCTATTTGGGTTGAAGAAGAAGTAGCAATAGTGGAAGATATAAGTTGTAATATTGTATTCTTAGGCTAAGAGTCAACCTCTTGCACATTTTTTTTCTCTCTTTGTGCCTCTTCTTGTGCAAGCTTATCAGCCTCGTCCTTATCTTTTTTCTCTTGCAATCTCTTATTCTCCATCTCCTACTTCAGACATTCTTCTTCCAATTTCTTCTCCTCATATACCTGGTCCCTTTGCCTCTTTAATTCCTCCACATAATCCCAAGCTTCCTTGGACTTTTTCTCATACAGAGCAAGCTCTGCAGCCTCTTTCACCCTTTCTAGAGTCTCTTGCTCTTCCCTTTTCTTGTAAGCTTCTTCAACAAATTTAAATTTAGCCTCAAGGGATTCCTTTTCCCTTCTTTCAACAGCCTTTTGCTCATCAATATCATGAATTTTTTGCTAGAATACCAACTTATCTCTTTCTTCCTGCATCTTGAGCTCTTGTTCCTTTTTTCATTGTTGCTGAGCCAATTCATCAGTCTTGACTTTATCCTCAAGTTCTTTCTATTTTTGTGCATCGGATTATTCCTTCGCATCAATCTCTTCTTGCCTTACTTCCCCTTTTGCATCCTCAAACAATTTCCATTGTTCTTCTTCAGTCAGCACATGTTCAGTCCCAGCATCATCAATTACATTAAGAGATGTTACTACATGAGCCTCTTTATCAGATGGAGTATTTTCAAAATCAGTAGCAATATCATGTATTTGAATTATCGACTCCATTTCCTTTAGGACCTCAGCTTCCTTGTGGAGAATTCCCTTTGGGATTCCTGACCTGGTTGTTGTGTAACAAAGGGTTGAGCAAATACATCTCCTACAATAGACGTGGAGGCACCAAATTTTGCAATGGCCTCTCCTTTTTGCATCTAAGGAGGATCTTGAGCTATAGCCTCCTCCCCTGAATTGGGAGGAATAAATTCAAAAGGCTCCTTCGGAGGCATTCTTCTCTTTGTCCTTTTGTATTGGGTGGTTCCAGCAGCCTTCCTCTTCTTGGATGTTTGAGCTTCTGACTAGTTAACTCTCAAAATAACCCATCGAATTCTCCTATCCAACACTAGCCTTGCAATTTCTTTTATATCAATTGATTCCTCAGCATTCCAATCAACTGGGTCTAGATCTTTAGTGCCTATCTTTTTAGCATCACACTGGGGATTTGATGTTACCACATCATCTAACAATGTTTCATTGATATCCTCTTTTATTCTATACTCAACCATGAGTGGGATAGAAGTTCTTTCATAGTTTCTCCTCCTAAGATCATATTCATCCTAGAGATCCATCCAAAAATCCTCCAACAGATTAAAATGCTTATCAAAGGCACTAGGGAGTAGGGTCTACATCTTGTGTTTAGGATCAAAATGCATCCTAGAAGTGTATAAACCCAATTTTAAATTAAAAAATTCATCACAAACTGATTTAGCTGCCACAATGTGCGGACAACTATACTCACCCAATTTCATAGGAAACTTATGACAACCAGTCTTGTGCTTGGTGCCAAATTTAAAGTTAACCCTCAAAGCTTGATATATGAATTCCATCAATATAATTCTATTGCTACAACACCTAGGTAGTAGGTGGGGGTGGCCATCAAAACCATACATTTTCAAATAGGTAAATTTGGGGTATTGAATATACCAGTGTCCCCATTCTGCAATAAAAGCCATGGCCTCCCTGCTCAATCTATAACCAGCATCTTTTGTTAACCTATTAATGATGACATACAAAAATGCATCATGAACCCTCTTGTAATGTAACTCTGAGGTTTGTAAAGTAAGTTGTTCATAGTGGTTCCACACTTTATTTTTCCCTTGGGCTTCTCCCAATATGCCCACTACATTCAATCCAGGAAAAATTCCCATCCTGGCAATTGCATAGACTACATAAGAGGTCATAAAGAAACTCTTGGTTTCTCTCACTCTCAGCATTTGATTATGAATGCTCTCAGACACAACCATCGACTATTCAAACTATTGTTTTCCATCCAAGATAGTCTAGATAAATGGAAACATCCATTCTTTAAAGTGAGAGGCATCTCTCTTTTCTAACACCCTGGAGAGCATCATTATTATGTCCCCAACCTCCTTGTAGAAGTCTTCCCTTTTAGGCTAATCAAGAAGCTTAGTGAGAGACTTCTTCTCTACCCTCATCTAATTCTTATTCATATGATTTATGTCGGCTTCCTTCTTATCACTATAGAGCTTCAATGCTTCTACTTCATTTAGTTTCCTAGGATTTTGGGGAGCAAGTACATCAAACATGAATCCGATCATTTGCGGTGTTAGATCAATGATAACATTTCCCTTCACATCCACACACTGCCTAGTAGCAGGATTGTATGCTTCAGCTACTACAAGAATCAACTCCAGACACTGGACAGACAAAGGGAAGAGTGCAACACGGGCCAAACCTGATTGAACAATTCTTTCAGTTATTCATGTGACCTCCTCCTCACTGAATGTCTCCTCATACAATTCCTCATAAGTGAAAGGACCCAAGTTGGTGTCAGTAATATCAGCCAAATCAGAATCAACCTTTCTAGCTGTGAGGGTAACCTCCTTATGTTTACATCTCAAAGTATATGGGAGCTATTCCACCATAACCTTCTTTGGTTTGGCTCCTTTCCTAGAAGTCTTTGTCGGTTGGCTCCTTTGAGAAGCCTCTTCTGATGCACCTAACATTTTCCTCACTCTGCAATAAACTCTTGTATTAGATGAACAAAATCATATAATCAATTTATCATGTAATTCCATCCTCTACTTCCTTAGGACAATTCTCATACTTAACCAAATTTCACTTTTATTTGAAGCGGAGTTACAGAAGAAATAGGAATATAAAAAAAATTTAACACATAGCGGGATCGAAACTGAAACCGGGACTGAGACAAAAATTGACCTAGAAACTAATTACTAGTTCCAAGTTCTCCTTCCTCTCTGGTTCGAGCTCCAACTAAGAGCAATTGTGAAGACTACAATTATAAATAAATGGAAGTGGAATCATTTTAGGAATGAACTTCAATAGCAAACATCATCGAGACGAGTTTTGTCTCGAGTCCGCTTTCGCCAGTTTTACCAACAAAACAAAGCACCATCCTAACAACATGGTCATATGAATTAAAGGACCCATGTCACATGGCCATGAAAGAAAAACTAAAATAGAGGGGCTTAACCCCACACCTTTACTGTGCGAAGATAAATTTAAACCAAGAGGAAAAACCATTTTGTAAAGGTTGTCGAACAAACCCTAGTTTGCTCGACACATCGACTTAGAAACTTAGGGCATCACATACCCTACGCGAAAATCATAGAACCGACATAGAAATGAAACCAGAGGGGTTTTCAAATAGATTTTAAAACTTTTAGGTATGGAAAAACCCAATAAAATAAAAACCTAGTTGAGAACTAAGGCACGACAAAATGCACCTATCACAAAAATGACAGCAAGCGAAAACAACGAACAGAAAGAAAACAAAATAGAAGGAGAAAAAAAAACAACAAAGCAAACAAACCATGACAAAGACTCATAGAAGAAATCTCTATGAACATGTCAAAAAAAAGCATGACAAGGAAGAACAAAAGAAAGCAACGACAACACAAAATGAGAACAGAAGAGAAAAGAAAAGAAACCCTACCTTAAAACACCCACAAGGAAAGACCAAAAACCAATAAATATTCACTCTGCAATGCCTCTACAATCAAATCACTCCTCTCAAATTTCTTCTAGCTCTGGTTCGTTAAAACACTTTGAATAACCAAGACAATGAGCCAGTTAAACATAATTAGGATTTTAAAATCAATTCACGTGTGTGAGGAGGTTGCAATTAATGACATTAATGGGGTTGGTCAGGGGTAGAGCAATTAATGTGAACAAATAGATAACTCTCATGGACACCAAAGATAAGGTGGGTGTGAATCTAGGACCAAAACCAAAACTGAAACTTTTACAAAGTTCCAATTCCTAATCCAACCCTAGTTCCACTCCTGCAAAAGGAACAAAAACTTAGACAAAAACAAAAAAAAGGAAACAAGCAACAACAGGAAGCGAGGCTGAAACAAAAACCGGACCCAGCCCAAACACAAATATAAAAAAAACAACATGAGGCAAATGAGTGGAGTCAGAATCAAAATGGGAACAAAATCTAGAAATTTTAGAAAGTTCCAAGTTAGGTTCCAATTTCGGTTCCACTTCCAACTAGGAAAAACAAAACACAAGAAAAATGACAAACAACTCAAGGGAGAAATGGACCCAAGAGTGCAAAATGCAACAGCAAACAAAGAAAAGAATAAGGAGGATAAAAAAAGGGTGGATGCAGAACTGGAACCGAACCAAGACTTGGAACTAAGGAAAAGTTCTAAGTCTAGTTTCCATTCCAAGTCCGCTTCTAACAGAACACAAAAAGAGAAAGTCTTAGGAGAAAAAAGAACAACTCCTAAGACCCAAAAAAAACACCAAAGATAAAACAAAAACAAAGGGGGACCCATTTTATTCCAAAAATTAAAATGGGGTGGTTATGCAAGGCATAACAAATGGCTACTCAGCTGGGAAAATGGTTTACCCATTTTTAAGATATTGAAGAATTCAGTCACCCAAAAACCTCTAATTTATGAAAACATGTTAACTTAAGTATGATCAGTATATTTAAGTAAAGTTGAGCTGGAATCTCAAATGTAAATCAACATAAACTACTTTTGAACCTAAGTGTGCATTTATAGTGCATCTTTCTTCATAAGAACTTTCTCCACTCTTGAACAACTATATCTAAGATCCAAGCTACATAGGTTGAGTCCTTAAACTGTCATGCAATGAAATCTTGGGCATTGCTCCACTGCTAGCTGTCAAGCATCCATAGCCCCGACGGAGATACCTATAGTTCTCTCAAAGTATTGCTCTACTATTGGTTAGGCATCCATAACCCCAATAGAGATACTTGAAACACCCATCTGGTATTGAGTTTGCCTTTATTTCAGTAGTTTCCTTTTCTCTTCCTTTTACAGGCTTCACTTGTGGAGAATATTTTAATAACTTTCTCAATACTTAGACATTACTAGTCTAAAATATGGGTTGAGAACTATAGTGGACCCTATGACAGTTTGGGAATCATATTTTTTTCACTAGAATCAAAGATATAATCACCCTAAAATGAATAGGTACTTTATGATCAGATGTTTTATCTATTTTGTTATAGATTTAAATCATAGTCCATGAGGTTGTCTACAATATACCTTGCTCTTAATAACCTTCAAACCAATTCTAAAATGGCCATAAGACATAAGTTTAGAATGAAAACTCTCGACATATATGCCTAAAAATGCTTAAATCAATTTTTCTCCTAGTACCTATAGCATACTCTGAATAACAACCCCTATATTTCAAAATGGAAAGAAGTGAGGGTCCCCAAAGAAGAAGAAAAAAACTACAAGACAACAAAAGAAACAAGGAGAACAAAAGAACAAACAAGGAAACAACCAACAAAAATAATGAACAAATAATTACACACAATACATATATATAATTAATTCAAAAATCAAACCTTTACGAGCCAAAGTAATGCTTGAGAAACTTTCCATTTATAGGCAATGGAACAAGTTCTTCCATTAGGGTGGTCAATCGAAAAGCGTTCTCACCCAAGATCTCAGCTATTTGATACAGACCCAACCAAAGTTTATCAAACTTCTGGTGGTCACCCTTTTTCTCTTTAGCCTTGTCCCACAGCAACACAAGATTTGATATCTTGAATGCCTTGATCTTAGCCCTTTTGTCAAACCAACATTTGACAACAACCTGATGCTTGAAGAACTATTGTAGAGCAGTGTCTCTCTACTCTTCGATGTTTAAAAGATTATTTAGTCTTACCTCAATCTGATCATCCTTTAAATAAAATTCTTACAAAAACTTGAGAACAGGTATCTACAGGTGTATGGGGAAAACTGGCTCTTGACCATAAACTAATTTAAAAAGGGAATTTCCTAGAGAAATTTTAATAAGGGTTCGATATGCCCATAAGGAAAATCTCAACTGGGTATGCCAGTCTCTAGGATTGGTCACTAACAATTTCTTTATTACTTCCAATAGGTTCTTATTGGAAGACTCTGCTACACCATTTCCCTATGGGTAATAATTGGATGAATACTTCAAAATTATTTTACACTCATAGGCCCATTGTATAAATTTAGCAAATGAGAAAGCGGGGCCATTATCACACACCAAGGTAAAGGGTACTCCAAACCTAGTGATAATGTTGTCATTAAGAAATCTGATAACCACATTTGTGGTTTTTTTTTTACATGGTTGAGCCTCAGTCCAGCACATGCAATAGTATGTAGCTGTTAAGATGAACTTATTCCCTATAGAAGAGTTTGGATTAATTACCCCTACAAAATCCAATGCCCATTGGGCGAATGATCTTACCTTGTAAACTGGTTGTAACGACATTGTTGGATTACGTTCCTTTGGTGTAGAGGTCTGACAGATATGACATGTCCTGACATGTCGATGTGCATCCCTGAATACATCAGGCCAATAGTACCCTGACCTAAGAATTTGATGAGCCAAGGAATCTTCAAATCCATGCCTTGTGCCATGCCTACCATGAAATTCAGCAATAGCATGCTTAGCTTCTTATTGATCTAAACATCTCAGATAAACTCCTTCATAATTTCTTGGTATAAGGCACCTCCTTTGAGCATGAAATGAGCACTCTTCATCCTAAGTGCTCTCCTTTTAGTTTCATTCATTCCCTATGGGCATCTATTGTTGAGGAGAAACAAAATCAAATTTGTGTACCATGGATCCTTCGTGAAAGAGTCTACGATATACTGCTGACAAGTGATACTCCTATCAACATTTACCATAGACTTTGACAAACCTTGTGCTCAGGCAAGCTTCATTGGATGGATCTCTAGATCAAATTCTTGCAAAATAGCCATCCATTTTCCGCTTCTCTCCCCTAACTCACTCTGCATAACTAAAGACTTGACAGTTGGGTCAGGAACTATGGCAACAACCTGGCTCCTGAGAATGTAATGTATGAATTTCTTTATTGCTTACACCAATGCAAAGGCCTATTTTTCAAGAGGCAGGTACCTGACTTCTGCATTTATGAACGAGGAGCTCATGAAAGCAATTGGTCTCTCATCTCCCTCTCTTCTTTGAGTTAAAAAAATTGCACATGAATGGTCAGATGCAAAGGAATAAATATAGAAAGGATTTAAATAATATGGACTGGTCAAGACCAGTCCCTCAGATATTGATTGTTTAATCTACGAGAAAGAAGATTTAGCCTCGTTGCTCCATTCTATTTTTGCATCTTTCCTCATCATCTCATTAAGTGGTTTCACAATTTCTGCAAATCCTATTATAAACTTTCTTACAAAATTAATCCTTCCAAAGAAGGATCTCGTCTCCTTTTTACTACCTAACATTTCCAATTTCAAGATGGCTTCAACTCTATCAGGGTTTATGGATATTCCCCTTTCTAATATCACATGCCCTAAAATTTTCCCTTCAAAAACTCCAAAGACACATTTCTTGGGATTTAGGGATACTCCATAGCTTATACATCTCTTAAGGACTTTTGCTAAATAAACAACATGGTCCTTGTTTTTAGAGAAAATAGTTAAGTCATCTACATAAATTATGGTGCACGTACCTATTAAATCCTTGAATGTTACGTCCATTGCACGTTGGAATGTAACTCCAACATTGATAAGTGCAAATAGCATTATGTGATAGGCAAATGTCCCCCACTTAATAGTGAAGGTAGTCTTCATTCTATCCTTATGGCTAACAAGCACTTGATTATACCTAGAATAACCATCCAAGAATGACATCATCTGAGATTTTTTGACAGTTTGTAATACCTCATCAAGAGAAGGAAGTGCATAGTTATCCTTCTCTAAGGCCTTTTTTAGGTTCCTAAAGTCAACACACAATCTGATCTCCCCACTTTTCTTGTGTACTGGAACCAAATTGGAAACCCAAGTGGAGTGTCATAGTGGGAAGATGATTCTTGCTGACAAAAGCTTTTGCACTTCCTTTTGAATCAATGGCTCGATCAAAGCATTCACCGAGCACTGCTTTTGACAGAAGGGCTTTGCTTCTAGCTTCAGAGGTATTGTATGTGTGATCACAAAGGTGTCAAAAGTATTTAAATCTTCATAACTCTAGTCAATTTCTCCAATGTCTTCTTTTAACATCTTAACTATTTCATTTTTGATCTCCTCAAGGCAAGTCTTGCCTATAAAAACATTTCTTTCAGGACTTGAATCAACCAGATTAATAGATTCGTACTTCCCTCCATCACTTTGTGTTGGCACTCTCTCACAAGCCCAAGGATCAAATTCAAATATTCTTTCTAAAGCTACCATCCCCTTGGGAATGTTGTTTCTTTTCAAATTCATTATTCATTTAGTGTCACAACTCTTAGGGTCCCAATCCCCATGATCTCTTTCTAACTCATCTATTATCTATCCTTCAAAGACATCAGAATTTTCCAAGAAGGCGAGTATGTGTTCGTCATCATCGAAGACCTAAAAATTCCCAACATTATCCGAGACTACTAGGAGTGAGACTAATTCAACTAAAAATATTTTCAATTTGGATTCTTGCATAGGCTCCAGAGTACTAGCAGTGACTGCCAGGGCATCTGCAATCTGATTTTGTTCCCTAAGAATCAAAATGATTCCAAAAGCATCAAAGTCCTTAATCAGATTCCAAGCTCTATTTCTGTAAGCATTGAATCTTTTGTTATGACAAGTATATTGGTTGTGGACCTGCTTGACAATTACTTTAGAATCTCCCATAACCATGAGAGATGTGTGTTAGCTCTAATGATTTGCACCAAGGTTGAGATTAAATATAGCCAATCATGAGTAACATGTGAACTTTTTTAGGGTTGTGGGTGACCCTATAACATAAAAGTGCCTCTAGAAAAGTTGGCTCTTGTTGATTTTACCTAAAACTACTTGTATTTTTTAGAAAAGGGTAAGAAAATGGCCACATTGAAATGAAACTAAAATTTTGATACTAAAGGTGAAATACCCAAACTATTCAAAGGCATGCAAACTTGATTCTGTTACACTTTTAGTTAATAGATTGAAAGAGGATTCACACAGCTCATCTCTATTTATGAATTACATAAGTAATTTATGAAAAGGTGCTTGCATATATATGATTCCAATAAGAAAAAGATCAATTTCATACTTTGAAACCTTATATTCATCACACAACTCATAACCTGTAAATCAATATCCTTGCACAGAAGGTACTTTTGAGGAGATAGAAAAATACAGGGAAAGCACAAATTTCACAAGTATTTTATCAATTCCAATGCAATGTACACTAACAAAGAAAGTAATGAGAAGGTAAGTTATATCAATGCTATTAAACTTCAAAAGGCACTCACAGTTTGCATAACTACATGAAATACAAAATGATATTGAATTCTGATGATGAACAACCTCCAAAAATTTGTCTATTATCAACTACTTCTAAAATGAGTTAAAGAGCATTATTTTCTTCAAAGGACTCACAAGAATCACAGAGCAAAAAAATACAAGTCAGAACTACTTCACAAATGAAAAGTGAAGTCAATATATGCTTACTCAAAATAGTTCCTCCAAAAAAGGAACTGAAAAACCCCATGAATTTGTATGCCTCGATGAAGCCTTAAAACTAGGCTTTAAACTTCTTCCAAAAAGGCTCCAAATTGTTTTAACAATCAATTTTGACCAAGTTAATCTTAAAGGCATAAGAAACTGACTCCTTACTTGGTTAAAAAGGCCTAAATTTTCTCCAAATGTCCCTCAACCTTTCAAAAAGCAAATAAATGCTCTCTATATGCTTGACACATGTTTTCCAACCTTTTCAACTTCTCCCAAGATACCCTCCATCTCATAAATACTCAAAAAACAACCTGTACGTGCATGAAAAGGCATGGCTTTCAATTTTTTTTGCATTAAAAGGAGTAATTTAATTAAGTTCTTTATAGTAGCAACACTTAATTAAACTACTTTACATTTATATTAAATGCAAAAAGACATAAGGCCAACTATATATGAAATGATTTGCAAAATAAATTAAGTCTAAGACCTTGTTCAAAACAAAAGCAAGTGAACATGAGTTTATATAGACATAAGTCTTGACTTAGCATATATTAATCAACATAAAAAAAAACTTAAATAAGTGATAAAATATCACTTAATGTCCAGCCAAAGGAATAGGGTTCCAAACCCTAAAAACAATACAATGCTAAAGTTTGAAAGCATTTAACTTTTCCTATCGAGCTTCTTGAAAGCTTCATGCAACCGCCAACAAGAATTTTATTGTCTAGAAACTTATGGAGCCTTTTCATGGAATTTCTCATCCGAATTTTTGTTGAAATATGCAGGGTAAGACTTTTGTTGCTTATATTTTACATTTTCATCACTTTGTAGCTTTCTATGCCACAGCTTAGGGTTTTTGAAGCTCTCTCAAAGGATTTTGATGGTAATTTATTACAATTTTAGGAGGGATTTTGATTGCATTTTCTAATAAACAACAACCTTTATATGCTGGGTAAGCTTTCTGGAAGTTTGGTCTATTTCTTTTACTCATTTTTTGAAGGTAAGAATGCTTGACATAGAGCCATATTTGTAGAAAAAGAATAAAATATTTCTTCTTTACTTGTTTAGATTTCTGGGTATATGTAAACCCACGCCACCATCATAAAGAAAAAAAATCCACACATTTCCTTGTAGGGTAATTCTATTTTCTACTCCTTTTGTGTATTTGTCTATGCATGTCTAGCTATGGCTGGATATTATTTTATAGGAAATGGGGTTTATTTTACCCATTTGTTGGGCGTCATCATGATTAGCACAGGTTGAGGGTCAAAGAAAAATGGGTTTGAGAAAAATGAATGAGACCTCTTGTTCAATCAAAACAAAAGCTAACTCAGCCAACTGTTACACAAGAAGATACGGCCCTGTGAAGAAAATAACTTGCAAAGAAAGAATTGATGCCCTTGTACAGTATGAGCATAACTCAGAGACTCCATTTTTAATATTATTCTTCATGAACTCTAAAACCCACACCCTTTTGTAGCTATTTTGGAAGATGTTATTCATTTGCAAGCTCTTTATCTAAGGATTTTAGAATTGTAGCATTCATCATTCTCATAGGGTTTCAATTTTATAACCTCTATATTACCACCATGATTTTCACTGCATTTGTATTCTATAATGGTGATATTTTGAGGGCCCCCTTTTTTTGTGTAAAAAGGCTGCAATATTTACTTTGGATCTTTACAGGTTCACAATTTCATGATATGGCCACAGACATCGCACAGCCCTTAGCTCTCATTATCCAAAGACAAAGTAAAGGCAGCCATAAAAGCTTTGCATTTAGTCTATGCCTTGAGAGTAACAACACTCACAGTCCTATGTTATGACTATCCCAATATAACCATTCAAGTTTGTGAATTTGTATTATCACTTCATTATTTCATGATTGCCTCTACTGTCATGATTTCTTTGCTTTTGAATTATAATTTGTGACCTCTTAAACCTAGCATTATGTAACATTATGTTTGATGGAATTTCGCTTTAGATATTTGGTCACATTGAAGCATCCTATGAGGCAATGCTTTGTACATACTTATCTCCTGAAACCTCCATCTTTACATTAATTTTGGCAGTATTGTGTCCAGAGTCCCATAAAGCTTGTGATCAATGTCTTAACATGCTATTCCTTTGTTGTATCTTTTAGCATATTAATTGTTGAAAGAGAGGGAATATAGACTTTGTCAAAAATGTCTTCTCTTTACTATATATATTCTTGCTTTTGTGAACACATTTTGTCACTAATACTGCATCTTGATAATGCACCTAGACTACAATCCAAATAAAATTCTCATCACAAGACTATTTCTTATTATTGTTATGAGATTTTCCACCTTAATGTGCTTGACTGATTTTGTCATTTGGATACATGATGTGTTGTGCATTCTTGAATAGTGTTAAAATGTTTTCCCTTTCTTGCATGTAGAGATCTATAATCATCTTTTATCTTGTTGTGTATACTCTACTGAATTCACTCACTGTTGTAGCTATTGTTAATCTTTTCCCTTTACTTTCTCTTTTGCAGTCTTAGTAACAACTTCAGATACAGTTGGGAAAACGTTAACATAAAACAAATATTTTTTGAAAAATAATGCTTTTCCTTTACTATTGTCATGAATTTTGCTTTCATTAACAAAGAGTATCACTATCATTCGGCCATATTTATTCTTGATATCTAATTCACGTTTAATGATTTATGATAATTGTTCATATGTCACTTATGACAATATCTAACCACTTACTCCATAAATGATGTATGTTCATTTACATAAACCAATAAAGAGATGAATCTATTTGATAAATGTCTCTTAATGCCATAAAAGCACAACAATTGATCTCAACCCTTGTGGGAGCCTCATTTAAACCCACGTGCTAAAACTTGGTGAAACAAGAACACTGATTTCCATGTATCTGCACATGAAACAAATAGTTAGAAAAAGAAAAACATATGCATATGTATGGAGGTTTATTGGTTCCTTTTCTCTCTTTTCTCTAAACATGAGCAACTTATAGCTTGTCTAATACATGTGAAGGGTAGTCTATGCATTGGTGGATGAATGTGTATGTAGTGTTAGAGACCATTATTGCTTAGAGCTCTGCTCTAACCCATTGCAACTTTTTCAGATGTAGTACATGGAAACTAGAAGCTACAAAGGACACGAAGCAACTTGGAGTTGAAGACCATGCAAGACAATGGACTTAGACAAACCAGTCTTTAGGAAATGACTACTCTCCCTCACATATGCATATTTTATTCTTTCAATCCATTTGTGAATATATTGTATTTTATCTACATTGAATGCTTATATCCTATGGTTTGTGTGTGAGATGGATTTAAATTTCAATCAATAAATATTTCACGAATAGTTTCCTGTGAATCTTTTCAATATTGTATACATCTATAAAACATAGCAACTTTTCTCAATATAGCTTGTCTAATGCATGTGAAGGGTAGTCTATGCATTGGTGGATGAATGTGTATGTAGTGTTAGAGACCATTATTGCTTAGAGCTCTGCTCTAACCCATTGCAACTTTTTCAGATGTAGTACATGGAAACTAGAAGCTACAAAGGACATGAAGCAACTTGGAGTTGAAGACCATGCAAGACAATGGACTTAGACATACCAGTCTTTAGGAAATGACTAGCCTCTTCCCCTACATATGCATATTTTATTCTTTCAATCCATTTGTGTATATATTGCATTTTATCTACATTGGACAAGCTATATCTCATGGCTTGTGTGAGATGGATTTGAATTCTTGAATCAATAAATATTTTCTTTCAGTAATGTTTCTGTAAATCTTTTCAATATTGTATACATCTATAAAAACATAGCAATCTATTACTAAAAGAATAATCCCTTTGATTTTTATGTTTGTACATTTGAATGCAATATAGGGAAGATTGATATGAAATGCACCTTATTTTTAGTTTGTAAACACTTAAAACTCACTCATTTGACCAAAAATAGAAATGGGTAACATTTTTGGTGACATTTGTTGCATGTTTTCCTGCTAAACACTAAGAGAAGTTGCCTAGACTATTCATTGGGCATGGGGTCACTTAGAAACTTACATCAAATCTGAAAACAACTTGCTTCAATATTTTGACTCAAACATGATAACTCAGAACTCCCTGGAGTTTATTGAAAACCAAAATAGCAACAAAACTAACTATGCTTAAAAGAACTTAGGGAAAAATGGAAAAATCATCTAATCTAATGTGCAGCAACATTTATTGAAAGCATAAAATTCTAAACTAGCTGAATTAGTATAGGTAAAACCTCAAAGAAACACTTGAGATGTATCCCATTGACCGGGATAGGCATAATCTCTCCATCCATCCTAGACAACTGGAATGCATTGTGCTCCTTAAATTTTGTGATAACAAATGAACCACTCCAAAAGTTCTCAAACTTTGTATGCTTCCCTAGCCTGCTTTTCAGCTCATCCCATTTAAGTACAATGTCACCTTCTCTGAAAACTCTAGTAGTTTCCCTTTTGTCAAAAACTCTCTTAGTTTGGAGTTGATGATACTCCAAGGACTTCATGGCTTTGTCCCTAATCTCTTCTAGCTCAATGAGTTGAGAAAATCTAACTACTAAAGGATCTTGTTCCTCAAACATTTATAATTGGTGCATAATGTCAAGAGTTAGCAGCTCTACTGATATAGGCAATCTGGCTTCCTTACCATAAACCAACATATATGTTTGTTTAATGATTATGATTAAGCCAAGCTCTCTGATTATCCTCCATTGTTCGTTTAATGATTCTGATTAAATTCTTATTTGTGCTTTCAGCCAAACCATTACCCTGGGGGTAATAATTTGATGAACTGTTCAGATATATTCCATTTTTCACTACCTAATCAGCCACTCTGATTCCCACAAATGTCAAGACATTATCTAAAATGGAGTCTAGAACTCCAAACCTAGTTATTATCTCATCATAAAAGTTTAATATAGAGGTTTCATTGCTTCTTTCAGGGCTACTGCCTTTGTCCACCTTGTAAAATAGTCTGTAGCGGTGAGTACCCACTTATGCCCAGTAGTGGAAGGTGATTTTATGGGTCCAATGAAGTCAATGCCCCATTTCATAAAGGGTTGCTCTACTTGAATTAGCTGCAAGGGTAGTGTTGGAAACTTTTCCTTTCCAGCAAATATTGCACATTTAACACACTTTCTTTCGCATGCATGGGCATCCTTAAAAATGGTTGGCTAGTAATAACCAGACCTCATAATTTTCCATGCTATTGTTTTTGGGGCAAAATGACCCCCTACAGTTCCATCATGGAACTCATCAAGCAATTTCTCTATCTGATTATGATCAATACACCTTAGCAAAACACCATTGAGGTTTTTTCTGAATAGAACATTGTCAATTAGAACATATGGAATGGATTATAATATGAAATATATCCTCTTGGCTCTATCTAAACCTAATGGACATTGACCAGTTTGCAGAAAATGAGTCATATCCTGAACCCAGATTGGCACAACATTATGATCTTGATTATCAATGACTAAGACAACTTTTGTCTTTGTTTTCTTTCCATTTTTTGAAGTTGAAGCCAATTGTTCACAAAGTCCTTTCCCTCTTACTAAATTTGTGATCTTGATCTCTACATCAAACTCCATGACTTTAGTAATCCATCCAGCCCTTTTTTCATTAAGATCCTTACTGAGCAAGAATTCTTTCACACTTGGATGTACTACCATTAGGTGAATCTTATTGTTAGAAACCAATGGTTTGAATTTATTGAGGCTTCTAATGATAGCTAGAACATGTTTTTATATGAATGAGTATTTCTACTCATAATTAGCCAACACTTGGCTAAAAAAATGCAATAGGTTGTTCTAAGCCTTCATTATTCTGCTAAACTAACATTGTTGAAACAAAATCAATGCTACCAAATGCATACAAGATAAAATCTTTTGTGAAATCAGGATTCACCAATGTAGGGATTGATGCTAAAGCTTCTCTAATGACTTCAAAACTACATTTTGCCTCTCTAGTCCAGCTTAAAACTACATTTTTCCTCAACATAGCGGTCAAGGGTTGTAAAAGGTTTGCAACATCAGGAATAAATCTCCTCAAAAAGTTAATTCTACCTACAAAACTTTGCAGCCCTTTCTTGTGATTGGGAAAAGGTAGCTCCAGAATAGCTTTGACTCTCTCAGGGTCAATAGTGACTCCTTGCTTTGACACCATGTGTCCTAACAGCTTACCCTCATGAACAACAAAGATGCTTTTCTTGGGATTAAGGGAGATTCCATATTCCCTACATCTTTCAAACACTTGTTTTAAATGTTGCAGATGTTCATCAACATTCTTTGAGAATATGGTAATATCATCCAGATATATCAACATTATTCTATTGATTAAACCTTGGAAAGCCATGTCCATATCTCTTTGAAAATTGACTCCAGCATTGGACAGGTTGAAAGGCATTCTTTTGTAGGCCATAGTGCCCCATTTTGTTGTAAAGGCAATCTTGTATTGATCTTCCTCTTTGACCAATACCTGGTTATAACCAGAGTACCCATCAAGCAGATAAAATCTCTTTGAACCAGCAACCACTTGGAGGATCTGCTCCATGGAAGGTAATGGATAATGGTCTTTTAGATATGCTTTGTTAAAATCTATGAAATCTACACATAACCTGATTTCACCATTTTTCCTTCTAACCAGAACCAGGTTAGAGACCCAAGAAGTGTGCTTAATTGGAAAAATAATCACACCCTCAACTAACTTAGTAAATTCCTTAATCATCAAATGTTCAAGCTTGGGGTTCAAAGGTTTTTGTTTTTGCCTAATAGGCTTAGCATTGTGTTCTAGTTCTATTGTGTGTTGAGCAATTTTAGGATCAAAACCTCTCAAATTAGAATAATCCCAAGCTAAAATATCCTAAAACTCTTGACATAAAGCAATGAAAGCCCATTTATCTGAGTCAGAAAAAAAAAATTCCAATCTTGAGAAGCTTACCTTTAAAAATCTCCAACTCTTCATAATGCTTCTCTTTAATCTAAATACTGGTTTTATTCTTTTTCAACTGATCATCAATACTGAAAATAGACTCTAAAGTAACTAGGCCCCTGGGCAACTTATTTGTTTTTAGCTGGATAATTTGATCTTGATGTTGTTGTTTAGTTTTTCTTGATTTACAACAGAAAATTGATCCTCTTCAAGCAGAAAACTTAGAATTTGCTCATCACTTTCAAAGACTTGCCAATTAATGTTATCTGTAATAGCTAGCTGGAAAACAAATTTAACATGTGGTTGTACCTTCTCTTTCCTAATCTCATTGGATATGTCAAATTGTGCACCAATTGCAACTAATCTATATGCATGTTTATTTTGACTCCTAGGGACTAAAACCAAATTAAATGCATTGAACTACTTAATTATATCCCATACCCTACATTTATAAGATTTCAAGGTATCATTCTTTGTCACATTTGATCCTCTCACCTGATTAACAAATAATTTTTTGTCCTCAAACACCTATAAGTAGTTGATTCCCCTTCTCCTTGCCCATTCTAAGCCATGTATTAGTCCTTCATACTCAGCAGAATTGTTAGAACAAGAAAAGGAAAATCTAAAAGTAGCATAATATCTGTCATCCTGTGTTGAAATCAACATTGCACCTCCACGAGCTCCATTTCTACTTTTGGAGCCATCAAAGTACAACTGCCATAACTCATCTTGTTGTGATAACTATTGTTCTAGTTTCTTTTCAATGTTTGGCATCTCTTATTTTGGTTCATGCAGCACATAAATCCCCAATCCAGCTTCCTAAATAAGTTCATTTGAATTATCTACTATGTTTTTTGTTTCCCACTCATTTAGCAGCACCTTTGGTATACATTCAGCTTGTAATTCCTAGGTTGCAGCAAGCTCACTATCCTCAAAAATAGCATAGTTAACATTAACTGCACTTGTCACATAAGGTTCAATGTGATCCTTTGCCAATGACTCAGATTTTATGGTTACCCTTGTTCCATATTTGGTCTTGAAGAGCATATGGGACCAATCAGATGAAAGATACCCCCCAATATTTGTAGTAAAGTCCCTTAATAAACACAGGGCAAAGAAAGGAGGTAAGTCGATAACAAAAACATCCTGAGGAATTGAGAAATTGGGATAGGCATGTAATGTGAGTCCCAGATCTTTAATTACACCCATAGTGTTAACTGTTGTACCATCTAGCTAAAGCACTCCTTTTTCAAGGGGTTGGTATTTCAGTCCTAATTGGTCTGCAATCTTCTTTGGCATGACTGAACTACTAGCTCCACTGTCAACCATGCAATTTTGAACTAGTTTGTCTCCCACAATTCATGTCACATAGAAAGGAGGAGGCTTAATGCCCTTTTCAGACTCCTTTCTTGGTTGTTTATTTTGCTACAAATCATTATCCTTCTATTCATTTGTGAAAACAGCCTTAACTGTATCAACTAAAGGTTCATTAGTTGTTGCCTTTTCAGTTAAGGCAAACTATAACAACTCCTTTTGACCTAGGATTGCCAAGGAATCCCACAGACATTGTGATATTCATTTTTTTCATATTCTCAACAATATTAAAAGGCACTACAAAATTTATCTTATGTTGTACTCTTGCAAGAATAGGCTCAGTTTGCAAGTGAGGTTGCTCTCTAGCAGATATTTGTGGATTCCTCTACAAAATGTGAGGCACTTGTGATGTAGATGGTTTTATAGCTACAGCTTTACCTTTATCAGTTGCATGCTCAAGTTCAAAGGCTCTTTTCTTTGATCTTGTGTTTGCAGCAACTAGATAATCATTTGCATTAACTCCACAAAACTCTTCTCCTTGCCAGTTTAGAAGAGTGACTTCACTGGTAGACTGGTCTTGTTGTAAGGATCCATCATTAGGTGGGTTATGCTGTGAATTTGAAACACTTTGTACCATCAAGGCCTGATTAATGATTTCATTTGAACAAGTGGCTTGATTATGAGGTTGGTTGCAAGGATAGCACCATTCATAATCTACAGCCAAGTTATTCTAAACAGGAACAATATCCTTGGTTGCATTAATAGGAGCAAGGTTATAAACCTAAAAGGGCCTTGGGTTAATATTTTGTCTTGGTCCCTGATAATTGCCTTGATAAGGCTACCTATTACCCTGATATTGTTGTTGTTGACCCTGATAAGATTGATTTACAACTTGATTTTGCAATTGATAAGGCCTATTATATGACTGTTGTTTTTCTAAATTTACTAGTTTATTGCCAAAAGTCTACAATAAATTCTTAATTTCTTGAAGCTCCTAAGATGAGCTTGTAGTGGCACTTTCCTAACTTATGACAGTTATAACAGTAGCTGGAACAACCACTGATGACACTGGAACCATTGGAAAAGGTGTAAAAGATGGTATTTGAAGTGGCATACTAGGTTGTATCTTAGGAAATATTGGCATTGGTGGCCTAGAGGCAATCTTACCTACCTAAATTAAACAATTTTATGATCATATTGCTACCTCATAAGCATCTGGTAAAGATACCCCTCCCATTGATTGTGTCATCACTACTATTTCACTATTTATGGATTTTAAATAATACAAAAATGCATGCTCAGGAGAAGGCCTCAAATTAGTTGGGATCCTATCCCAACTTTTTTGGAATTTGAAGTTAAAATCTGACATTTTCTCCTAAGGAGCTGTTATTTCCTTTTATGGTTTTATGCCAACTATTCAACTAACGATAGGTGGTCAGACTTTGTCCCTGAAATTGTTGCCTCAGCCTTTGTTCCCATCTATCCTAAGTTGTGAATTGGGACCTAACTTGTAAACCCTAAACCATTGTGGTAATTTTTCCTTAAAGGAGGCTTTACAATCCGACAAATTAAGCATTCTCTTGTTATATATGGAACCCTACAAAGAGGATGCCAGTTATCTCATTGATGTTCTATAGAGCTGTTTTGATCCTTCCTATGAAAAGGGGAAGCTCTTCAAAGTTTCGCCATAAGGATATCAATAAATGCAGCACAAGCCCAATGACCGGCCGGCCATAATACAAAGGTTGGGATTTTAGCTATGCACAACTAGAGGTTGATTAATCTAAACCGGAAATACAATGTATAGCAACAAAGTTATGAATTTACGCTTGAAATACTTTTGTTGGTGGCGAAACTCTGGTGGTTGATTGAACCTTCCTTTGAAATGCAAAACTCTTTACCGCATCACTCTTAATTTCTACTGCATATAACTGGCAACAGTCAAGGTTTTAACTTCAGTTCAATACTTTGCCAACATTGTTTTGAAAGGTGCCGCGATATACGTAAGATCGTCTCTTCAAAATGTTAGCAGCATATCAAAACCAGCAATATCTTATACTTTTTCTGAACTGTTTGATTTCACAGTCCCACCGAGCATGCCAAAAATATTAGCTCTAATGATTTTCACCAAGGCTGAGATTAAATACATCCAATCATGAGTAACATGCAAAATTTTTTAGGGTTTTGGGTAACCCTATAACCGAAAATTACCTCAAGAAAATTTGGCTCTTTTTTATTTTACCTAAAACTACTTGCTTTTTTAGAAAAGGGTAAGAAAATGGCCACATTGAAATGAAACTAAAATTTTGATAATAAAGGTGAAATACCCAAATTGTTCAAAGGAATTGTTCAAAGGAATGCAAACTTGATTTTGTTACACTTTCAGTTAATAGATTGAAAGAGGATTCACACAACTCATCTCTATATATGAATTACATAAGTAATTTATGAAAAGGTGCTTGCATATATATGATTTCAGTAAGAAAAAGATCAATTTCATACTCTGAAACCTTATATTCATCACACAACTCATAACTTGTAAATCAATATCTACTTGCACAAAAGGTACTTTTGAGGAGATAGCAAAATATAGGGAAAGCACAAATTTCACAAATATTTTATCAATCCCAATGGCATGTACACTAACAAAGTAAGTAATGAGAAGGTAAGCTATATAAATGCTATTAAACTTCAAAAGGCACTCATAGTTTGCATGATTGCATGAAAAAAAAAATGATACTAAATTATGATGATGGACAACCTCCATAAATCTGTCTATTATCAACTACTTTTAAAATGAGTTACAAAGCTTTATTTTCTTCAAAGGACTCACAAGAATCACAGAGCAAAAAAATACAAGTCAAAACTACTTCACAAATGGAAAGTGAAGTCAATATATGCTTACTCAAAATAGTTCCTCCAAAAAAGAAACTAAAAAGCCCCATGAATTTGTATGCCTCAATAAAGCCTTAAAAATAGGCTTTAAACTTCTTCCAAAAAGGCTCCAAACTATTTTAACAATAGATTTTGACCAAGTTAATCTTAAAGGTGTAAGAAACTGACTCCTTACTTAGTTAAGAAGGCCTAAATTTTCTCCAAATGTCCCTCAACCTTTCAAAAAGCAAATAAATGCTCTCTATATGCTTGGCACATGTTTGCCAACCTTTTCAACTTCTCCCAAGATACCCTCCATCTCATAAATACTCAAAAAACAACCTGTACATGAATGACAAAGCATGGCTTTCCATTTTTTTTGCATTAAAAGGAGTAATTTAATTAAGTGCTTTATAGTAGCAACACTTAATTAAACTACTTTACATTTATATTAAATGCAAAAAGACATAAGGCCAACTATATATGAAATGATTTGCAAAATAAATTAATTCTAATACCTTGTTCAAAATAAAAGCAAGTGAGCATGAGGTTATATCAACATAAGTCTTGACTTAGCATATATTAATCAACATAAAAAAAAATTAATTAAGTGATAAAATATCACTTAATGGCCGGCCAAAGGAATAGGGTTCCAAACCCTAAAAACAATACAATGTTGAAGTTTGAAAGCATTTAACTTTGCCTATCGAGCTTCTTGAAAGCTTCATGCATCCACCAACAAGAATTTTGTTGTCTGAAAACTTATGGAGCCTTTTCATGGAATTTCTCATCCAAATTTCTACTGAAATACACAGGGTAAGACTTTTGTTGCTTATATTTTACATTTTCATCACTCTGTAGCTTTCTATGCCATAGCTTAGGGTTTTTGAAGCTCTCTCAAAGGATTTTGATGGTGATTTCTTACAATTTAAGGAGGGATTTTGATTGCATTTTCTGATAAACAACAACCTTTATATGTTGGGTAAGCTTTCTGGAAGTTTTGGCTTGTTTCTTTTACTCATTTTTTGAAGGTAAAAGTGCTTGACATAGAGCCATATTTGCAGAAAAATAATAAAATCTTTCTTCTTTACTTGTTTATATTTTTGGGTATATGTAAACCCGCACCACCATCATAAAGAAAAAAAATCCGCACATTTCCTCATAGGGTAATTCTATTTTCTACTCCTTTTGCATATTTTTCTATGCATCTCCAGCTATGGCTGCATATTATTTTATAGGAACTGGGGTTTATTTTACCCATTTGTTGGGTGACATAATGATTAGCACAAGTTGAGGGTTTGAGAAAAATGGGTATGAGAAAAATGAATGAGACCTCTTGTTCAGTCAAAACAAAAGCTAATGCAGCCAACTGTTACACAAGAAGATATGGCCCTATGAAGAAAATAACTTGCAAAGAAAGACTTGATGCCCTTGTATAGTATGAGCATAACTTAGAGACTCCATTTTTAATATTATTTCTCATGAACACTAAAACTCATGCCCTGTTCTAGCTATTATGGAAGTTGTTATTCATTTGCAAGCTCTTTATCTCGGGGTTTTAGAATTGTAGCATTCATCATTCTCATAGGTTTCAATTTTATAACCTCTATATTACCACCATGATTTTTATTGCATTTGTATTCTATAATGATGATATTTTGAGGGCCCCTTTTTTTTGTGTAAAAAGGCTACAATATTTATTTTGGCTCTTTACAGGTTCACAATTTCATGATATGGCCATAGACATGGCACAACCCTCAGCTCTCATTATCCAAAGATAGTAAAGCCAGCCATAAAAGTTTTGCATTTAGTTTATGCCTTGAGACAAACAACACTCACAGTCCTATGTTATGACTATCCCAATATAACCATCCAAGTTTGTGAATTTGTATTATCACTGTATTATTTCATGATTGCCTTTGTTGTCATGATTTCTTTGCTTCTAAGTTCTAATTTGTGACCTCTTAAACATAGCATTCTATAACATTATGTTGATGGAATTTCCCTTTAGATATTTGGTCACATTAAATCATACTATGAGGCAATGCTTTGTAGATACTTATCTCATGAAACCTCCATCTTTACATTAATTTTGATAGTATTGTGTCCAGATTCCCATAAAGCTTGTGATCAATGTCTTAACATGTTCCTTTGTTGTATCTTTTAGCATATTAATTGATGATAGAGAGGGAATATAGACTTTGTCAAAAATGTCTTCTCTCTATTGTATATATTCCCACTTCCTTTTGTACCCACTGACTAAGGTCCAGCCTGAAATTCCTACCTGCTGGCCATTGCCATGAGGATTTCTCCCATCCCTGCAAAGTCATGACTACACCTTGAATAGTGTTAAAATGTTTGCCCTTTCTTGCATGTAGAGATCTATAATCATCTTTTATCTTGTTGTGTATACTCTACTGAATTCACTCACTATTGTAGCTATTGTTAATCTTTTCCCTTTACTTTCTCTTTTGCAATCTTAGTAACAACTTTAGATACAGTTGGGCAAACATTAACATAGAATAAATATTTTCTGAAAAATAATGCTTTTCCTTTACTGTTGTCATGAATTGTGCTTTCATTAACAAAGAGTATCACTGTCATTCAGCCATATTTATTCTTGATATTCATTTCATGTTTAATGATTTATGATAATTGATCATATGTTACTTATGACAGTATCTAACCCTTTACTCCATAAATGATGTGTGTTCATTTACATAAACCAATAAAGAGATGAATCTATTTGATAAATGTCTCTTAATGGCATAAAAGCACAACAATATAGCATGTTAGGTTCAACCCTTGTGGGAGCCTCGTTTAAACCCATGTGCAACTTGGTGAAACAAGAACATTGATTTCCATGTATCTGCACATGAAACAAATAGTTAGAAAAAGAAAAACATATGCATATGTCTGGAGGTTTATTGGTTCCTTTTCTCTCTTTTCTCTAAACATGAGCAGCTTATAGCTTGTCTAATGCATGTAAAGGGAAATCTATACATTGGTGGATGAATTTGTATGTAGTGTTAGAGACAATTATTGCTTAGAGCTCTGCTCTAACCCATTGCAACTTTTTTAGATGCAAGACATGGAAACTGGAAGCTATAGAGGACACGAGGCAACTTGGAGTTGAAGACCATGCAGGACATGGACTTAGACAGACCAGTCTTCAGGAAATGACTAGCCTCTTCCCCTACATATGCATCTTTTATTCTTTCAATCCATTTGTGTATATATTGCATTTTATCTACATTGGACAAGCTATATCTCATGGCTTGTGTGAGATGGATTTGAATTCTTGAATCAATAAAGATTTTCTTTCAGTAATGTTTCTATAAATCTTTTCAATATTGTATACATCTATAAAAACATATTAGCAATCTATTACTGAAATAATAATCCCTTTGATTTTTATGTTTGTACATTTGAATGCAATATAGGGAAGATTGATATGAAATGCACCTTATTTTCAGTTTGTAAACACTTAAAACTCACTTATTTGACCAAAAATAGAAATGGTTAAGAATGTGACTTTCTTCTAATGGGAAAACATCAAACCTCAAGCAAGTGCTTCATACTCTACCACGTTATTGGTGCATCCAAATTGTAACCAATAAGAAACAAAGTAAGTTTTCCCCTTTGGGTTAGTTAACTCTATCCCTGCTCCACTTCCTGACTTGGACTTAGAGCCATCAAATTTCAGACTCCACAATTGATCTGGAGTTGAGATCTCTTTCTTCTTTAGGGCCACATGTATTTTCTTGCTAGAAGCATGTGGCGGCTCGGACTAGTGTTGGTCATCAAGATTTAAAGGTAATTGGGAGCACAATTCACCAGAAGGTTCTCCTAGATTTAAAATCTGTCCAGGAACTGATTCTTGAACTTCCTCTTGGGTTGGATCATGATTTAGTACATTTTTCACCAATGCCTTGGGCATTGTAAGGGTATCCAAGGTAGGTGTAATTAGTAAAGACTAAGATTCCTCAATCTCTCTTTGTATTTTAGAGCATAGAACTTGAGTTTCCTCGAGTTGGTAAGATGATTCTTCTTGAGCAAGACTGGCTCTCATAAGGATGATTGAATCTTTTGTTTCAAATGGAAATTTATTGGTCGAGGTTTGGGGTTGACATTCACAAGTTTCTTCAACCTGGGAGACATGATTTAAGATATGTACACATGGTTGACAAGTTAACTCGGAATGATTTTGGTAATGGACCCTACACCAATTAGGAAGCAACAAACTCCACATATCAACCTCTTTTCCAAGCACCAGCCTATCCTGTTACAAATGTTTGATTAAGACTTGTTGGTTAACTGTAGTCATCGGGTCAGTTTGTTCTAGAGGCAATAGATCATCACAATGAAGCATAGAGAAAGTCATGATTTCCTCCTACTTGTAAACTCCTATCTTAGTCTCGAAATAGGCTACCTCATTAGGGGAATCATACTCAGTGATCATGCGTTCGAGCCTAGGCTCACTTTCAATTATGATTTGGGTTGCTATTCCTTTCTAGGGCAGCCACATATGTGAGAAATCCAAGGACAAATATCCCCCAAGACTTTTCATTAGGTCTCTACTTAAGAGCATACCATAGGTTTCTGGGATATCTGCAACATGGATATCCATATAAGTTTGGATCCTTGGATCAGATCTAATTTGTACATGGATATTTTTAAGCTCTCCTCCCACATTAACTTTTGTTTTATCTAATTGAATAATTTTTTTGTTAGTCTGGAGTGGACTCAGACCTAACTTCCTCCAAATTGAAAAGGGCACGACATTTCTCGACACCCTAAAATCTAGTAGACAGTTGTGTAGATTCTTTCCAAAAATTCTTAAACTGAAAAGGAAAGGTGGAGTACCAGTCTTACCTTTATAGAGTGTTGCATTCATCTCATTAGTGGGAGTCACCTTTCTTTTCCCTTTTGACCTGTTTGCTTCCTCCAAGGCTTTCAACAAAATTTTATTTTGAGCAGGGCACCACTTCATAACATCAAAGAATGACATTGAAGTTTTTTTCCTCTACATCTCTGTAATGAAATCAAATTCTGAATCATTCTTTACCTGATACTTAGGAAAGGAAGGTGGAATACCTTTATTCTAAAAATTTAATGGCCCCTTTGGTGGTGGTGGGTTATTATCCACATTTTGGTTTGGTGGGACCATGTTATTAGGAGGAGCATATGTGGTGAATGGCCCCTTATTTTTATTTTTGAGGAAATGGCCTCCCTTGGTTTGGAAAGGCTAGGCATCATACACATCTTCCACTGGTTCATTCTCTTCCTGACTAGGAAATGAAGACTCCTCAAAAAACTCATAAGTCATGGTAGCATCAGTAGATCCACCAGATTTACTAGAAGCACCTTGTAATGGAGCATTAGCTTGGGCTATCTTAACCATCTTCTCCATCTTCGGGCAATTCACCTCAGAATGGGTTGCAGTATCATGTAGCCTACACCAATTAGTCATGAAGTTGAGGTCTGCTACATTAGCAGTGTGTTTCTTCTCATCACCTACCTAGTAATTATGGGAGACTCCTCCATTATTAGGCCCGATGTTCCACTGCCTATTATTATTAGACCTTTGATTGTATCCTCTATTTTGATTTTGATAATTTTGGTTAGAGGAATTTTGATTTTGATAGTTCTTCTAGTTCTGATTAGTGTTGTAATTCCGGTTGGAGTTCTGGTTAGAGTAACCCCCTTGATTTGAGTATCCTCCCTGATTTTGATTTTGAGGAGGGTTCTGTCTCAGTTGAGCCATATCATTAGACATTTGAGATAGAGTCTTTTTAAGAGTCTCCATCTCATTAGTCAATTGCAGTCTTTTCACTTTCTATAGTATTCACTACAGAGGGCTGATTAACAAGATTTGATCCTCCAACTTGATTTTGGTAATTTTGAGTTTGTTGGGAGGAGTCCTGGGGACCATTGGTGAAGAATGGTAAGGGGGGTGAAGCTTGGAATTCAGACATAGGTCCATATTGGGAGTAGGACATCCTTGGGACTGTTTTGAATAAAGGGGACATATTGGGCATTTGGTATCCTATAGGAGGAAGAACTCCTCCTAGACTCTCGGATTGCAAACTTATTTGTTGTTGCAACTAGATGGCCAGGTGATATACTTTAGCCAAAGAATCAATTTCGGGTGGCTAATATGTCCTCTTCAAGAACAGGCCAATCAAAGGATCCACAACCCTTAAGTATGCCAAAATGGAAATGTTCTCAACAACCAGGTAAGGATCCTGTAACCTTCGGTACTTTGGAACCTTGTATTGAATAAGAGCAGTGGTTCATGATGCTCTTTTCTTATTGTGGAAAATTGGTGGTAGAGAATAGCAGGGTCTACATAGACCCAGAACTGATTAATAAAGGCATTTTCCAAGTTTGTCCAACTTAGAATTGACCCTTGGGGTAGGTTTATATACTAGTTGTATGCCATGTCTCCCAACGAGTAGGGGAACAATATGCACACGTCACGATGGGCCACCTGAGCATGAGCATAGGTATCTTTAAATACCTGTATGTGCTCCTTGACACTCCTGGATTCTCCATTCATATACGTGGGACAAAACCTCTCAATGTTCTTGGGGAGATCATGTATTCCCCTAGCGATAGTCCCTAGTGGTGAGGGATTATTGAAAAAGAATGAAATGGGTCTTGGAGGTGGTACTGGTTCAACAAGTTGTAGAATGGGTGAGTTTGGATGGTGAGGTGGTGTAGGTGGGTTTGGTGGAAACCCAGGTGGGGTGAGCGGTGGTGATAATGGTGGAATCAAGACTCTACGAGCCTGGGGCCTATACCTGATAGGGTTTTGGAGTTCAACCAATGGTTCTAAATTCTGAGCAGATCTAAGAACTCTCTCGTACCTATCTAGTGAGAATGACCCGATTTGAGCTAGTTTGTTCCTCAGGCCCTCTTTCTAGCACCAGATCTGTTGAGGGTCAAAACAACACAAAAACATTAAAAAAAATATTACTATTCTATTTCTCATGAAAAATAAAGACAACACATGGTAATCTAACTCCCAAGGTCCTGGTAATTGGTTCTCAATTATGCTAATGTCTCTCAATGGTCAATATAACTGTAATGTGCAAGGGGCCTTTGTTGGTAATAAGGAACACAACTACATGAAATCAACTAATCTACATTTTGGGGGTTTAAATAAAGATAAAAAGATTGACCAGAGCCTTGAAATAAAAGAACATGAATGAACGTTCCTAATGTCTAGACATGCAAATCAATAATGAGTGTTTTATTCACCTAACCACAACCACAACAAGATACAATCCATAGAATAAACTATGCTATTGCATACATCCATACTGCTAATTCAATGCCATAGCATTCACTAAACTTTACTTCAAAACAAATCATTCAATCATCATTAAACACAAATCAAACAAACATAATAGTAACTTCATTCATAGATAACTCAATGAGATAATCTTGAATCCGATTTCCTCTATTGATTCTCATCAAACAAAAAACATTTAGGCACAAAAAAATCACTGGCATATGGATTGATCATGCATCATTAACCTTATCAAAATAGGTCCAAGCTTAACAACATATAAATGTACAAAATTTTAACATGTAACCAAGTTCAACCAAACTTTAAAGTATCTCTGCTAAAAAAAATTACAATCCTAGAACTAATCTCTATTGCTATCATTTGGTGGCTTATCTTCTTCAATTAGCCAAAATTTACAAAATAATAACAAATAGTACATATAGATACCACATGCACAAGTTCCTCTCAATCATCAATTTAGATCCACCAATTAAGGAGCTAGAACTAAACAAAAGACTGGACTGCTAATCTTGAGTTAGAAGGTTGGAGTACAATGTTGCACAAATTATGACATCCAAAGAAGAAGGTGGACCTGAGAAAGGGAACCGGAGTTGAGTCCACATCAAAGCCCTGCAAAAGAGGAGAGGAGACGTTGTGTCCAGTGAAGAGAGACAACTCACTTCTTTGTTGCATGCTCAAGGATGTACTCATCATAATTAGAAAACACTTGTTGAAGGACATTAGAATCAGGCCCATCCAACCAATCATCTTCAAATTTAATTATTTTTAATTATGCTAAAACTAATTTTTGTACCTCCTTCAATTTAATCACTTCTCTTCTAGCATCCTTTGCTTCTTCCCTGATATCCATAGACCTATCCAACAACAAATCCTCTCCATCATCTCCTTTTTGCATCACCTCTTCAAATATACTCCTCCATTTCTCCCTCACTTTATCCAAAGAAAGACTCTCCTTGATTGAGGTACCTAGATTGACTAAAATAGCCACAATTGTCTCTAATTCATCAATCTATTGATTCAAATCCTTGCTCACTTCTTGAATCTCATTTTTATGCTCATGAATAGATTTGGATTTGTATCCTATTATACTTATAGTGTTCTCAATAAAATCTGCATTATCATCCTCAAGAATTGATTGCTCTAGCAGAGTTGACTTAGGTACCTTGCCAATATCCTTAAGATTTTTAATATATTCTTTATGTTTTTCATCTTGCTTGTCTAAACTTTCAGCATGCTGGTTTAAATCCCCTACCAACTCAAGTGCTATTTCATGAACCTTGAAACTATTAGTTAATACTTCATCAACTTCTTGATTGAGCTTATCAATCCATCTTTCCAGCATTCCCACCTTACTCTTCATATATGTAGGGTGATCCCACAATAGTGGCTTACAATTTTGGCCAAACTGACACCTAAATTATTATTTCTAACTAAATTCACATTCTGCACCTATAGCTAAGCAAACTTCTTGAGGAATTTGAAGATGGTGCAAACTAGAGTCTCATCAACAAATTTTTCTATAGATTCTAAAAATATTTTTTCAAAATTTTTGAATCAAATTGCACTTCATTTTCCATCTCCCATGAAAATTGATTTTTCTCAAAACAACATTTTTAAAAGTGACTAATAACTGCATAACGCATAACTTTTTTTTTCCATGAAGGATAAAATTCTAATTCTTTCAAATTTAGATTTTTAACTCTGATATCTAGTGCTTCCACTTGGTTAGATAGTTTTTTATTGAATATTTTTTCCTTAATCAACTTTCAAAGTCAAACGAATTACAATTCAGACATAGCGTGACCGTATAACGCGCAACTTTTTTTGTATATGTCAAAAGTTAATTTAATTTTTTTTGTTGGATCAAATACTTCAATATCTGGTGCACTCATTTTTTTTTTCATTTTTTTTTTTTTTTTGATAATATTCTATTTTCCACATGTGAAGAACAAAGAAATTCATTTTCGATGAAAACCTATGTTTAATAAAACTTAAAAAAAAACAAATACATATCAAACCAAACATATTAAAATTATATTCATTGGATAGCTTGTTTTGAGGAATACCATAATCATTTGAAATAAATTTTTAAATGAATTCATTTGATCCCCCAAAAGCTAAATCAAAAGTGATTTTTTATTAGGATTTTGATAGGTGTAAAGGAGACGCATTTATAGGTATGGTTTAAAACTAGCAAGGTTCTATCCAAGGGGGTTTGATCTAAGGTGATTTGATCAAACCCTCTTCAATTGGAATCCTTAAAATGGAACTTTTAAGGCTTAAATCATTATATTTAAAAATATATGATTTCAAATTTTTAAAATTTGTTCCTCTCGTGAATTGTAAACCACTACGCGACAAAGACTGCACTAAGTCAATAACTTTTAGTAAGACTAGTGATTCAGGAGCAGCAACTTGTTGAGAAATTGGAGTTAAGACATCCTTCAAAAACTTATGCAATTGATCCAGCTAAGCCTTCAACTCATCTTTCCTTTGTTTATCTTTGATCATCTTGGACTTAGTAGAGGAAGCCACAATATCAATCAAATTCATTTGTTGATTTCTTGTAGGCCTTCCAAAATTTACCATGCCCAATTGATAATCAGTCATCTGCATATCATCCTGGTTCTTATCCACCATTGGTATTGCACACTCAAAAATGATTTCTCCTGTGTCTGTAAGCTTGGTGGAGTGAAGAACCTTGGACTCCTTTTTAGGTCTCTCCTTCTCAATTTCCTTCATCATTTCATCCTAGTTTAAAGGCTGTGGTTGAACTTTTTGCTTTCTCTCCAAGTCAAGCTTTAACCAAGTAGGAGTTGTGGGAGTAGTAGCTATCTGTGTTGAAGAAGAAGCAACAATAGTAGAGGATAGAGGTTGCAGTATGGTATTTTTTAGGTTGACAGTCAACCTCTTGCACATTCTGTTGCTCCTTAGGTGACTCTTCTTGCGCAAGCTTGTTGGCCTCTTCCTTATCCTTCTGTTCTTGTAGTATTTTAGCCTCCAACTCCTGCTTCAGACGTTCCTCTTCTAATCTTTTCTCCTCTAACACCTGGTCTCTTTTCTCTTCTAATTTCTTGACATAATCCTGTGTTTTTCGACTTCTCTCTTTCCAGCCGAGCCTTATGCTTTATAGCCTTAATTTTAATTTACCTCCAACCATTTATCTTCGACAGCCACTTTACGACCGGTTCTTTGTTAAAGCACCGGAAGAACCTTTATTGACCCGGCGATTTAGTTCATCGCATTGATTGTGCCTTAGCATCAATATCATAGCCCGGCTAGTGTCTTCAGTTTGATCCCAGATCCGGCTTTTTCATGGCCATCGTCACTTTTGCTTCCAGATCAACTTCCCTTTTAGCATCCTTAAAGAGTTTCCATTGATCCTCCTCTGTTAACACATACTTTATTTCTACATCATCTGTTACATCATGGAAAGCCACTGCATGAGTTTCATTATCAAATGGGGTAGGCTCAGAATCCGTTGCAATATCATGTATTTCTATTTCAGGATCCTTCTCTTTTAACAACTAAGATTCTTGGTGGGGAGTCCCTATAAGTATTCCCTCACTTGGATGTTTTGCAACAAGGGGTTGAGTAGATGCTTCTCTTGCAATAGATGTTGAAGTACTAGCTTCCGTAGTGGAATCCACTTCTTGTACCTCTGGCAAGTCTTGGGAAACCACTTCCTCTTCTTTATTGGAAGGAAGAAACTCCAAAGGTTCCTTAGGAGGAATTCTCCTTTTTTTTCTTTTGTACTGGGTGGTTCCAATGGTCTTTATTTTCTTAGATGGCTGAGCCTCTAGCTGGTTAACCCTCAAGCTAACCCAATGTACACTTCTATCCAAGACTAGTCTTGCAACCTGTCTTATATTAATAGATTCTTCAACATTCCAATCCACTAGATCAATATCCCTGGTGCCTATCTTATCTACTTCATATTGGGGATCTAAAGTTACCCCATCATTAGAAAATGTCTCTGGAATGTCCTCCTTGATCCCACACTCAACCATGAGTGGGATAGATAATCTCTCATAATTCCTTTTCCTAAGATCATATTCATCCTACAGGTCCATCCAAAATATTGAAATGTCAAAGAAACTAGGTAACAAAGCTTGCATCTTGTGTCGGGGATCATAGTGCTTCCTAGCAGTGTATAAGCCCAATCTCAGATAAATTAACTCATCACAAATAGCCTGAGCTACCACAAGGTGGGGACAGCTAAACTCACCCAACTTCATGGGGAATTTTTGGCAACCAGTCTTGTGTTTGGTGCCAAATTTGAAGTTAACAACCAAATCCTGATATATAAACTCCATTAAAACAACTATATTTCTGCAACATCTAGGAAGTGAATGAGGATGACCATCAAATCCTCCAAATCTGAAGTAAGTGTATGTGGGGTATTGGATAAACTAGTGTCCCCACTCATTGAAAAAGCCATAGCCTCCCTGCCTAGTCTATATCCAGCATCACTAGTGAGTCTATTAATGATGATGTAAAGGAAGGCATCATTAACCCTCCTATAATGTGACTTTGATTCTTGCAATGTGAGTTGATTATAGTGCTCCCACACCTTCTTTTGTCCTTGGGCTTCTCCCAATATGCCAACTGTATGAAGTCCAAGAAAAATCCCCAGCCGAGTAGTTGCATAGACCACATAAGAGGTCATAAAGAAACTCTTGGTTTCTCTCACTCTGAGCATCTAATTATTTCTACTCTCTAACACCACCATTGGACAATCAAACTATTGTCTGCCATCCAAAATAGTTTGGATGAATGGGAACATCCATTCCTCAAAATTGTGAAGCATCTCTTTTCCCAAACACCCTAGAAAGCAACATGATCATGTCCCCAATCTCCTTGCCAAAATCTGCCCTTTTGGGTTGGTCAGGAAGCTTGGTTAGAGGCTCTTTCTCTACCCTCATCCAGTGCTTGTTCATGTGGGATCTTTTATTTTCTTTATTGTCACTATAAAACTTCAATGCTTCTACTTCATTCAACTACCTAGGATTATGTGGAATAGTTGCATCAAACATGAACTTGAACATTTGAGATGTTAGATCAATAATAACATTGCCTTGTAAATTCGTACACTACCTAGTAGCAGTATTGTAAGCCCCAGTAGCTACTAATATCAATTCTAGACATTGAATGGACAAAGAGAATAGTGCAACATGTGCCAATCCTGATTGAGCAATCCTTTGGGCTCTAGGTGTAACATCTTCTTTGAAAGTTTCATCCACCAACTCTTCAAAGTTGAGAGGGCCTAAGTTGGTGTCTGTGATATCCTCCCACTTAGAATGAACCTTGCTGGCAGTAAGAGTGGTCTCCCCATGCTTATACCTTAGAGTGTAGGGGAGCTACTCCACTTTAATCTTCTTTGGACTAGCTCCTTGCCTTGAAGTTTTTGCTGGTTGGCTCCTTTGAGAAGCCTCATTTGATGGCCCTAACACCCTCTAATTCCTACAATAAACTCCTATATTAGAGGAACAAAAACATAGAAATCAATACATTAGTCAATACCCACCTCCATCTCTTTGAAACAATGTTTAAACTTAAGCAAACTTCAACCTTTATCAGAGGCAGAGCCATATGAGAATAAGGACCAAGAAATTATTTCTGAACAAAGCGGGACCAGGACTAGAGTGAAACCAGGATCGAAATCGGAAACGAAACCAAACCCAGTTCTAATTGCTACTTCCTTGTTTGATCTTCATTCTGGTTCCGGTTCTAATAAAGAACAAGTATAAAAACCAAACACCGCAATAATAGGAAGCAGAGTCATTTTAGGAACTAATCCTGATGGAAACAACTTCGATACAGGTTTATTCCCGAGTCCGCTCCCACCAATTGACTATGCAAAACATAGGGTGTTTTTCAAAGACACATTCAAATGAATTTAAAGACCTGGGTCTCATGGGCTTACGAGGAAAACTAAATAAAAGGGCCTAACCCCATCTTCCAACTGTACAAGGACCAAATTTAAACCTAAGGAAAGACACCTTGTAAAGGTTATCGGGAAAACCCTAGTTTTCTTAATACGTCAATTTAACCATTTAGGGAAACACAACCCCACCTTAGAACACATCCAATCAACATGGGATCAAGATGAAGTAGGGTTTCAAACACATTTCAAACATTTAGAGTACGAAAAACCCTAGAAAACGGAAGCCCTAATTAGAAACTAGGGAACGACAACAACCCACCTGTCGCGGAAGTGACAACAAATAGAAAAAGACAAATGGAAAAAAAGGAAAACAAAATGGAAAAAAAAAAAGAACAAGACAAAGCGAAAAAAAGATACAAGACAAAAAAAAGGAAGGAAAAAATTTCATAGAACAGAATTCCATGAACACACAAAAAACAAGACACGTGAAATGACAACACAACAACACAAAGCAAGAAGAAGAAGGAGAAGATCCCTACCTTAAAACGCTCTCTGGGAAAGACTTAAATCCAATCAAGATTCACTCTGCAACTCGCCTCCACAATAAAATCGATCCTCTCAAAGTTTTTTTGGCTCTGGTTCACTTAAACTTCTTGAATAACAAAGATAATGAGCCAGTTAAACATGATTAGGAATTTAAAATCAATTCACGTGTGTAAAGAGGTTGCAATTAATGCCATTAATACGGTAGGTGGGAGGTGGAGAAAACAACGCGAACATACAGTTAAGTCTCGTGAACACCTAAAGTCAGGAAGACACAGACCCTGGTCTAAGACAACATAAAGAATTTTGTATCAAGTCCCTTACCCAGCTCCAAACCCAGCTCTAGTCTTGCAACAAAGACAACAACGAAGAATAGAAATAATGGGGCAGAATCAGACCCGAAATCGAAACTCAGAACTTTCACAAAGTTCAAAGTTCGGTTCCGATTTTGGTTCCGCTCCCGACCAAAAAGTAGGAAACGAAACAAGGACACACAAACAGAAAGGGAAGCGGGACCGAAATGAAAACCGGGCTTAGCCCAAATGCCAACAAAACAATGAGAAAGAAAACTAGTGGAGTCAGAATCAAAATGGGAACAAGATCTGGAATTTTAGAAAGTTCCAAGTTCCATTGCATCTCTGGTTTTGCTTCCACTCGGGCAAAAGAAAACACAAGGAAAATGAAAAAAAACTCAAGGAAGAAAACAAACTCGAGAGTGCAAGACAAATTGACAGACGATGAAAGGAAACACATAAGAGAAGGCAGATCTAGAATCAGAACAGAATCCAAACTAGGAACTTTAGAAAAGTTTAGAGTCCAGTTTTGGTTCTGGCTCCGCTTCTAACAAAGCAAAAAGAAAAAAGACTTAGGAGCAAAACAAACAACTCCTAAGACCCAAACAAAAATGAAAGACAAATCAACTCAAAGGGGGACCCATTTTGTTCCAAACTAAAAATGGGGTGGTTATGCAATGCATAATAGTAGGTTTGACAAGATAGGGGCAACATATGCCTCATAGAAATGGGGACTCATGGTGATATAGGTCTCACGGTGATGTATATCACCGTGAGTCCTTATTTCTATGAGGCATACGTTGCCCCTACCTTGTCAACCCTACTACATTGGCAAAGCTTTCCAATATGGTAGGGTTGACAAGGTAGGCGCAGCATATGCCTCATATAAATGGGGTCTCATGGATTCCCCATTTATATGAGGCATACGCTACGCCTACCTTGTCAACCCTACCACATTGGCAAGCTAGTGAGCTCACTAGCTTGCCAATGCTCACATGATTTTTCCGATGGAATTCCTTAAAGAAATGTGGTAATGTGGCATGCCATGATTACAAGATAGGCTCAAAATGGAAGCATGGACAAGGAATTTGAATTGTTTGACAATGAATTTGAATTCACATGCCTTGGCCATGCTTCCATTTTGAGCCTATCTTGCAATCATGGCAAGCCACTTTACCGCATTTATTTAAGGCATTCCATCATAAACATTCATGTGACCTTTGTCTATGGTAGAAATACTCTTCTACAAGATGATTGTAAGTATTTTGTATGAATCCTTGAATGACATATATTTCATTTATTTGTATGGATTCATTTTTTAGGAACTAATATTTGTCTCATTACCATGCTACAAGTAAAATTATCCACCATGCCAAGGAAACGAACAAGGAATAAACTAACAGATGAAGAGTATGAAACCAATAAAGCAAAGGAGAGAGAACATGTGAGGGAATATTATGAAAAGAATAAATTGATGAAAACAACCCAATTGAAGAGCAAACTCAACCATCAAAAAGAGAAAATTCATTGGCAGCATAAAGGGCATGAATGTGAAAGTGTCATGGTAAGACAAATTCAAATACTGTAGTTGGAGATACACCCTCTACCGCAAGTGAATACGAAGGTACACCATTAAGCACAAGTGAATATGGAGGGACACCATCTACTGCAAGTGAATATGGAGGGACACCATCTACCGCAAGTGAATATGGTCGGACACCATTCACCACATCTCAAGTTGAGAGTACATCATCACTCTAATTTGATGAAGAAGGTACACCATCATCCCCATGTGAACCTCAAGGTATGTTGTTTATTCCACCCTCAATCGAAGGTACACAATCTAGCCCACCTCACTTAAATATTGATGAAATTCCTAATGTTGAGATGTATGTAGGAGAACACCACCTAGAATTTTGCATTGAAATCCAAAGTATTTGATTCATATTAATGATGATATTTTGTAGCACATGGAAGGTAAGATTCCAACATGCACTTTTAGAAGATATGTCGATAAGATTTGGAAATTGTTCTTTGAAAGGCTAAATGAGACCACAAGATGTCAACTATTTTTTGAAATGATGTCGGGTATAAGGTATAGAAACATCATGAAGACTCTTGGGTTGAGAACATCAAATGCTTCAAGTGAAAAAACTATTGTGAAGAATCTAATGGATGCTTATGAGAGTGTGGGTAAAAATTCATGCTCAAAGGATAGTAATGTCACCTAACATGTCATTACATTGACTTTGGTAAGTAGTCAAACAAAGAGAGCTCGTCTCATTAGAAAGATGAGTGAATAATTGAGAATTAATAGAATTTTTTTATTAAGAACCATTCAAAGGTGGAAAAAAATTGAAGGCATCAATTCAAATGAATTATGGGAATTCTCAAGGAGACTGCCATGAAAAAACAAAAAAGTTGTTGAAGCATTGAGAACACTAATTGAAGAGTATTGAAAGAATAACACAAGACCATCTCTGAATCAAAGGGATGTGGTAAGAAGGAGAATCAATAATCAGAATTGTGAGTCACATCCAAAGCATTTTTTGGACATGACTCAAACCTAATTTTTTTGTAAATTTCAATAGGATTATCCTCAAACTAGTATTTTTCAAAGATATTTTGAAATAATTAAACCTTTTTATGTCAAGATAAATCACACACGCACTACTTGTTGTTGTAGACTACATATTGAATTCTTTAACCATTATGATGTTTATCATTCTATATGTTTAGATTTGCATACTAATGACATTTTGCAGGATTGTGGCATACAAGCCCCACCAACATCTTCAACAAAGTTCTTATCAAAAAAATTATGTGAAATAGAGGATGGCCAAATATTCTATAGGACACTATGCTTGGATGGTTCATGTCAGCATTGTGGTGACTTACATCGTATGCTAGTATGTCAACATATGGAAAGCACAGATGAGGTGGGACATAAACTACTAGAGTTCAGGAAGAATAAAAATGTGGCATATGCTACAAAAGATGGTAATTAAGAAAAAAAGTGTGATTTGGTTATTCAAAAGATTCATGTGTATCATTTTGTGTCCATTTTTCATGACAATATAGTGTATGAGTATGCAAGGCATACCCATAGAGCTGAATGGATGGACACACAATTCAAGATATGCAAGGACACCTTTCCTATTGGTGTCATAGTTTCAGTGGTCAACTTTGTAGAGAACTACACTCTACAGCCATAGCGTGAGGTGCAGTCACAATATTACAACTCCACATAGGTTTTGATATTTTCCCACATAGCATTCATTCATGTAGTTGATAGTACATGGGACCAAAGGAAGGTATTGAGGGTGTATCACTTTTATATTAGTGATGATCGAACACATTCTCCAGAGTTCATGCAAGGTTCCTTTGAGATGTTCTACAATGATTTGGCCCAGTGAGGCATAGCATATGGTCAACATTTAATATGGTTGGATAAATGTGTAGCATAGTTCAAGAACTCATGCATGTTCTACTAGTTGTGCAGGATGCATGTCATTACAAGTGTTCAACATATGTGGAACTTTTATGAGGTTAGGCATGGAAAGGGGGAGCATGATGGTGTAGGAGCATGTGTGAAAAGGGAATTAACATAAGAATAGTTAAAGTATAAATACAATGCAAAGTTGACAGATGCAAAATCAATTGTCGAGTGGTGTAATGGTTTGATGGGTCCAAGGAATGAAGGTACATCTTCATTTTGTAAATTTTTTTGGTTGATGGATGATAATAACATTGCACCATATGAGGATTGTTGTACACTAACAAGATTGAGTGAGCTACAGTCTTTCCTTAGCTCAGATGCAGGTTCATGGAGTATCAATACACAAAAGATGGCATGCTTTTTTTCTTCACGTACAATGCAAGCCTAGAATGATTGTGAGTCAAAGGAGTGGGTTGAGAAATGGTCATCAAGTTATCTTAGCCAAATTCACACGTATCACCCTCCAATGACATTGGAACTAACACAAATGGATTCATCGGTGGACTTTGACCACATATCAGATTTAGTTCAATCCAGTAATATATCTATTGCTTAGTTTTTGAAATTCCTATTGTTATCTTACTTTGTAGTGTATTTGTAATGTTGACTAATTTTAAGAGATTTGCTACACATATCAATGCAGGGCATGTTTATGTAGTCATTATAGATTAAGACAATGAAGAGGGAACAAACTATTACTTGTTTCATTGTGTTGAGGCTAAAATGAAATTGAAGGACCTAGTTATAGATAAAGAAAACATCGAATACCCTACACGCTTAGTTGTTGTTATTGGAACGTGGCTTAGAAGGTACCCACATAAGAGTGTTAAATATTGGTTGTTTCAAGACTTTGACATGCATCAGAAGATTATTCATTACTCGAACCTTGTCATTGCATCCAATGTTTGTTTGACCAAATATGGGGATAGACCTTTGAATAAGACCTTGTGGAAGGTCTGTGAGTTTGACCATGAGGCAATACGTGAGAGTAGAGAAAACCCAGATGGTTCATTAGATTAATTTTTAAGTATGCACATTGGTTCTTATTAATTTATACTTGTGTGCATATTAATTTGTATGATGTCAATGCTATCATCTAATGTTTATATCATATTGTTTTACTTTTCCTATTTGTAAGTAACCTACTAAAAATTTATTGGTGTCCCCTTGCAGAAAAATGCTGATTTATGAGCCACCAAGAGAATCTCAGCCAAAAAACAATGCAACATTCTTATTTTGATGATCTTGAAAAATATCAATTATGATTTTAAGCCATTATAAAAGTGTGTGTGAAGCTTAAGGATTGAATTTCAAGTTATTCTTTTGAAGTTAAGCTTATCATGAGCACCTATGATGTAGAAATTATAAGAGCATATTGAAATTCAAGTTATTATATTCATGAGAGGTGTTGTGTGCAATATGTATCTTGGAGCTCCCAATGAATATGTATGGCCAAGAGTGACTAAGTTGAGAGACTGGCATGCCTATCCTCAATGGAAGCATTGAGATTTATGCCTTGATGTTCCTGACTTGGAACCAAATGGTGTGGATTTGTTGTCTATAAGTGCCTTCCATCTATTTTCATTTCATTTCCATTTTGGATGCTCTTTCTTTTTCTTCTTTTACTTTGCCTATTTGTAAGTAAACTAATAAAAATTGATTGGTGTCTCCTTGCAAAAAATGATGATTTATGAGCCATCCAAGAGAATCTCAACCAAAAAAGAAATGCAACATCTTTATTTTGGTGATCTTGACAAATCTCAATTCTAATTTGAAGCCATTATAAAAGAGCGTGTGAAGCTTAGCGAGGGAATTTGAAGTTATTCATTTGAAGTTGACCTCATCATGAGCATCTATAATGTATAAATTATAAGAGACTATCGAATGTATGAGTGACATTGTAAAAGATCTACGAGAAAGGAATACCTAAGACATTGTGCCTACAAGTATAAGCACTTGGGTTTCAGAACGGTGTATGAAGCATACTAGAAAATTGTAGCACAAATAGAAGAATTAGAACAACCAAATAAATCTCATTTTATTGTAAACATCATATTAGTAATATAGTGAGTGTAATAACCATTGATGGTTACTAATCATTCTTTTTCTTCTTTTATTCTCTCCCTATTATAACTAGCACCAATTGACTAGCTTATTATAAAAACTTCATTTATTAAAACAAATCAACCTAGTGATTATATATCAATATCATTATAGCATAAATTCTATTCAAATAAACATTTTTAATGAGATTTACTCAAATTTTGAAATTTATTGCTGCCCTCAAAAACTTGTAATTCATGCAACGTAATCCCTTAATAGTCCAAATTACAGAAGGGTAGAAATCTTTGACAGCCTATTACCTAGATACCGTGTCAATTACAGGAATTCCGTGTGAGGCATTGGGATCACGTAGGGAATCTCTACAATAACCTCTCTCAGTTTTTGTTATCTTGGAGTTATTTTTCTGTGGTTTCCAATTTTGACTTGATGGAAAAAGTGTCAATTGCAAGCAATGTAAAGTTGCAAAGTGTTGCAACTTTCATTCTACAATGCATGTGACCAAATGAACTATTATAATGCATCTTGATGGGTACGTGTATGCTAGGCATGGTCATCTTTCACACCCAAACATGTCGAATCACTCTGAGCTACGTTCAACCAGCTCGATCTCTTAAGGGTCCAAAGTGCAAAGGGGCAGTAATCTTTGATGGGCTATTACTCAAAAACCACGACGCTTATGAACTCTCTGTCTGAGCTTATGAGATCACGTTAGACCCCCCTCTACAATAACCTCTCTTGGTTTTTGTTATTTTGGAGTTGTTTTTCCATGGTGTCCAGTTTTCATTTGATGGAAAAAGTGTCAAATGCAAGCAGTGTAAGGTTACAAAGTGGGGCAATTTTCATTCTGCAACTTGTCTAACCAAATAGAGTATTCCAGCATGTTTGGATGGGTAATTTTTGTTGAATTGCAGTTGTGTTTATAGTTTGGCCTTGATGAAAAAATCTCCTTTAGTTTGTTCTCATTGATAATCTGTCTCAGGATGGTTCTCCTTGCACATCACAGGTTTTGGATGTTTCTCTTTTGGGCTTACTCATATCAGTGTGAGAATGGCAGGGTCTCCCCGATCCACTTTGAAATGTCTGAGTTGCCTATCGGCAAGACATTTCAGATGTCATGGTGACTGAATTTATCATACAGGCTACTTTTGGCATGACATTCCCATTGTCTTGGCGACCGACACAAGAAAGGTTATTTCGGAAAGACTTGTCTTTGGTTTCAACGACAAAAATGTTTTCTCTATCGGCAAAGGAAATCGACTTCAGTGTAATGTTTCATCGAACATGCAATGTAACACCGACCCACTTCAGAACAAGCATATCGGCATGTGTTTGGCCGTTAGGCTGAGGTCTTAGCGAAGACATATTGTCTCCCTGACTAGTGCATGTGGAAATCTATCGACGAGAGTTGTGGCGTCATCATATGGTCTTAGCGAACTCTTCTGGTCTCACTGACGGGCACATTAAAAGATTCACTTCGCCCAGACTTGGAGTATTCAGTTTAATATCTCAGAAAATTCAAGTGTGTCTCACCAACCGAAATCATAAAGGTAGTCTCTTCGGTAAGAGCTAGGGTTTTTAGCGAGAGGTCTTGGCGAGTGACCTCCAGTCTCGCCGATGGAACATAAAAGAACTTTGTCGGCATAGGATCTATCATGTCTCAGCGACTCTAAGTAAATGAAGGTTTTTCAATTTGACATGAAGCTTTCTATGAGAGGTCTCCCCGATATTGGTATGTTATAGCGACTCTCATAAGAAAGAAGGGTGCATCGGAGAGAGAACCATTATGTTACAGCGACATCACACAAGGGGTTTCTATCAAAGGCTCATCGGTGTGAGATTGATACTATCTTGGCGATCTAGGGTGAGCTCGGGATGTTTCGAAAAAACAAGGGGCAGTCTATATAGCATCTCCCTGACTTCGTATTGTCTCAGCGACACGGGGTGAAAAGTGACTCTAGGCAAAACATTATGAAGTCTACAAGAGGTCTCTCCGATATCGTTTGGTCATAGCGATAGTGAATGAAACTTAAGGAGATCTCAGTGAAAGATTTGCTGATGTCTCAGCGAATGAATAATACTCTAAGGAAGCCTATCATCAAGGCATGATGTTTTCGTTATGTGTTCTTCCCGACTCTGATGGCTCATGGCGAAAGCGTTAACTAAGAGGAATGTCTGGTGGTGTAATTTCCTTTGACAAAACTATCTGCTTGTCTCAGTGAATAGTTACAAAGACTCAAAACTCAGTGGTCATCTTCATGGATTGGCATCAAATCTCAAAACGGTTACATAACAGAATAATCATTGATTTTCTTTCTGAGCTGTTGCATTTTTTATTTTATTGATGATTTGCAGCTCTCTGGATAAGCATTACTCTTGATTTTTTCCATCATCTACAGATTGTCATTATTCAGCTAAAATTAGCATGTGAGTTTCAAATTCTGGTGAAAAATGCAAGATCTTATTATCGACATACATTCTTGAAATGTATATAAATACCAGTGTTGAAAACTATAAGGGTTGTTGATTGTAATTCTGAGAGTATCATTCCTTGTCTATATGGAAATGTATGAATGAACTCTGTAGAAAGATATATGTGCTTAACTAAAAATAGAGAAATCCTCTGAGTCACTATTATTGTTCAAAACATAATTTGAGGGGTTGGTACTCCTTGAGATGGGTGTCTCAAAATGAGGGGCTAGTGCTCCTTGAGTGGGTGCTCAAAAATTAGCCTATAAGGCATTGTGAACTTTTGTTTAAAAGATTAAGCCTGGAAGGCATTTAGGGAGTGGTTTTTATACCCCAGGAGGGTTTTCCACTCAGTAAAGTCTTGAGTCTTCTTGTTCTTCTGAGTTCCCTTTGCTTTACTATGTTGTTGATTATTTCAGTTCACTGTTTGGTTATTACTTTTCTCAATTCTGTTTATAAATGATTACATTCAACTCATGAATGCATTAATCAGAGTATATTGAGATAATATCTGAGCTATGGTTTTTGAATTTGTGAAAATTGGTCAAATCTGTTAAGACACTGATTCACCCCCCCTCTAGTGTCATTTTAACTCCAACAATTGGTATCAGACGGGTCCTCTGATAGGTTTAATTACCTTGGATTGATCTTGGTCTTGGAGTTTTTTTTTAATGGCACATTCTCAAGATGGTGCCTCTGTATCTAGAGCTCCGTTATTTGATGGAACTGATTATGTGTTCTGGAGAATCAGAATGGAAGCTTTTCTTGTTTCTTTTGATGTTGATGTTTGGTGCATTGTTTTAGAAGATTACAATGTACCAGCCACTATTCCCACTGATGCTGCTGAAAAGAAGAAGTATGAAACAAATGCCAGAGCTAAGCATGCCCTCTTGTGTGGGTTAACTAAAGATGTGTTATCAAAGTCATGCATTGCAAATATGCTCATGGAATCTGGGAAAAACTTGAAACTATATATCAAGGGAATGAGAAAGTCAAACTATCAAAAATCATTACACTCAAACATCAGTTTGAGGATTTGAAAATGAAGGATGATGAAAAAGTGGCTGAATATTTCCTAAGAGTTGATGAAGTTGTCAATTCAATGAAAGGTCTAGGTCAAGAGGTTAATGAATTTGATGTGGTCACAAAGGTTGTTAGAACCTTACCATCCAAATTTGAATCTAAGGTTTCAGCCCTAGAAGAAAAGAAACACTTTGATAAGCTTACCTTAGATAGCCTACAAGGAATACTTACTGCCTATGAAATGAGAACCAGCAAAAACAATTCAATAGGAAAAGAAATTGCCTTTAACATTGAAAAGAAAGAAAAAGTTGAAATCAGTGAATCAAAGTTGTCTGATTCTAAAGAATCCCATTTTGTTAGAATATTTAAAAAGGAATCAGGAAAATATAAGGGAAAACTTCCCTTTAAATGTTTTAACTGTGGAAAAATAGGTCACTTTGCTGCAAAGTGTCCCTATGATGATCAAATCTGTGACAACGAGACAACTAAAAAATAGCCTATGAAGAAGGAAACCTTCGAAAATTTCAAAAGAAGAAAAATATTTAGTAAGGATGAATCTGATATTGAGTCTGAAGATTCATCAGTTGAAGAAGATGAAACCTTGTTCATGGCTGAAATTACTCAACAAAATGATACAAACACCATTGACATTGAAGAAGGTGAAGTAGATCTTGAAAGTGAGCTGAAATGTGCTTTACAAGAGATCAGAAAACTCAAAAAACAAGTTCTTACTCAAGAACATAAACTAGATCAAGAAATGGTCTCTCTGAAAACTCAACTTGAAGAAGCTAAAAGAGTTGAAGACTGCCTTCGAGAGACTGTAAGCTGCAAAGATCAAGAAATTCAAAAACTGGAACAAGTAGTGTCTTAGGAAGGAAATTGAAAAATATGAAAGCACTCTAAAACTGAATGAGATGCTCAGCAAGCAAAAGATGTACAAAGATAAAACTAGTGTTGGTTTTGAAAAGGGTGAATGCTCAATTGACCATGCAAAACAAAACCCCTCTTCTGAAGTCAAAGGTTCAAGTTCAAATCACTCAGAATTTGGTAAGGATCATGTTCAGTCTTTAAGAGGTAATAGATCTTCATACAGAGTCAATCCTTTCTTCTATGGTTATTGTTTTTTCTGCAACAAATTTGGCCATAAGGTGAGCACTTGCAGGCTTATGAATCCTAGAATACCTAGGTTTGGTCTTAGAAACACTATGGTTTTGTTAGACAATCAGATGTTTTAAATGCAAATGCTTTGGGACATTTTGTCAAGCCATTGGGAACTGATCTGCAATCTAAGCAGAAAATTAAAAAGGTTTGGAAACTTAAGACTATCAACAACATTGAGCAAACTATGTTGGTTCAAAATACTTTTCATTCCAAGAAAAAGGACTTATGGGTCTTGGACAATGGATGTTCTAACCATATGACTGGCGACAAGGACAAGTTTATAAATCTTGAAGATTATGTAGGCGGATATGTTAAGTTTGGTGATAACTCTGGTATTCAAATTAAAGGTAGAGGTTCACTTCTTCTGAATGAAGACACTCCTATCTATAATGTGTACTATGTGGAAGGTCTCAAGCACAATCTTCTAAGTGTTAGTCAAATCTGTGATAGTGGTTACCATGTTCTTTTCACTTGAGGGATGTGAGATTAAAAACAAGCTAGGAAAGGCTATTGCAGCTGGAAGGAGGACCAAAAGGAAATGTGTACAATCTTCTCGACACATCAAGCAATGATAATAATCAAGGTATGTGTTTAATGAGCCAAATTGAAGAAAGCTGGTTATGGCATAAAAGATTAGAACACAAACTTTGAAAATCTGGTTAGAATAAGTAAGAATTAGAATGTTAGAGGTTTACCAATACTTAACAAGCCAAAAAATTATGTGTGCAAAGAATGTCTAAGTGGTAAACAAACTAAAATCAGCTACAAAACAAAAGAACATTCTTCCTCAAAACCTTTTCAACTTGTGCACATTGATTTATGTGGACCAACCAGAACAAGGTCTATTAATGGTGAAAGGTACTTTATGCTGTTTGTGGATGATTATACTAGAATGGTTTGGGTCACATTTCTTAAGCACAAATCAGAAGCATTTGAAAGGTTTAAAACTTTAAATGCAAATTGGTTGAGAAGGAATCTGATTTTGAAACTTAAATATCTGCGATCTGACAAAGGAGGTGGGTTCACTTCTCAAGAGTTTATTGATTATTGTGAACAACACGGTATTAAAAGACAGTATGCTGCAACAAAAACACCTCAACAAAATGGGGTAGTTGAACGTAAAAACAGAACTGTAAAAGAAATGGCTAGAACAATGTTAGATGAAGCTAAGTTGCCTGATATGTACTAGAAAGAAGTTGTTCATACAGTTGTATACATTTTGAATAGAGTGCAGATTAGAGTGAAATCTAAACACACTCCTTATGAACTGTGGTATGGAAGAACTGCTTCTGTCAAATACTTTAAAATTTTTGGAAGTGTTTTATCAAAAAGGATGATGATAACCTTGGGAGTTTTCAATCAAAGAGTGATAAGGGTATCTTTTTGGGATACTCAACTCACAGCAAAGCTTATAAATGCCTTAACAAAAGGCTTAACAAGATTGTTGAAGTTGTTAATGTAAAATTTGATGAGACATCACATTTGTATGTTGAATCTTTGCAGGATAATGAGGAAGAAGAACTTGAACCAGAAATAATTTTAGAAAGAACTGAGTCAGCAGGCCCTAGAAATGAAACAGCAAGTCCTGAAAAGGTTGCATCAAAAGCTCTAACTAAATATCACCCCAAAGATCAGATTATTGGGGATAAAGATGCAGGAGTTCAAACTAGAAGAAAGGCTGTAGAATCTGATGAAAAGGCACAAATAGCTTTGTCTAGTTACTGAATTTGAGCTAAATTTTTAATGAAGCTCTAAAAAGACTCATGTTGGCTTAATGTTTATGCGAGGAAGAAATTATTGATCAAATTGAGAAAAATCCAGGACTTAGAGGTTAGTAGTTTTGCAGCATTGCGGTTTTGAGGGCATCACCTAAAGAATCCCATGTCACTGCTGTTAAAAGGATTTTTAAATATATTCAGGGCACTCTTAATTATGGCCTTTGGTATCCTAGAAGCACTGATTTTACATTGATTGCATATACTGATGCTGACTAGGCTGGTTGTTTGGATGATAGGAAAAGCACCAGTGGTATTGCATTCTTTCTTGGTGATCATTTAGTGGCATGGCACAACAAGAAACAAGAATTCATTTCTCTCTCTACTGTAGAAGCAGAATACATTGCTGCCACTTCATGCTGTACTCAAGTTCTTTGGATGAGTCAAACTCTATCTGATATGGGTATTGAAATTCCTAAACCTGTTTCCATTCTCTGTGATAACACAAATGAAATAAGTATCTCCAAAAATATTGTTTTGCACTCTCGCACTAAACATATTGCTATCAAGTTTCACTTTCTTCGAGAAAAGGTTTTGGCTAATGAAGTCTGTTTATAGTTTGTTGGCTCTCAAGATCAGGTGACTGATATTTTTACTAAGCCCTTAGCTAAAGAGTTATTTGAAAGGTTGAAACTTTTATTCTGAGTTATCTCTCAATCTTTACTTCTCTGAGTTTCCATGCATTGGCTTAGGGGGAGCATGTTATATGTTTTGATTCACTTACAGCTCTCCTACAATCTTGGTTGCTACACTCTGTTATTTTTTTTGCAGCTGTTTCTCATGGTATTTTGATTAGCTTCTTAGATGTGTTCTTCTATTCTTTGCCTTGAGGCAAAAAGGGGGGGAGTCTTTGGTGTTTTTCCATCAAGGACAAAGGGGGAGTTTGTTGAATCTCAGTTGTGTTTACAGTTTGTCCTTGATGACAAAATCTCCTTCAGTTTGTTCTCATTGATAATCTGTCTCAGGATGGTTCTCCTTGCACGTCATAGGTTTTGGATGTTTCTCTTTCGTGCTTACTCTTATTGGTGTGAGAATGGCAGGGTCTCCCCGATCCACTTTGAAATGTCTGAGTTGCCTATCGGCAAGACATTTCAGATGTCATGGTGACTAAATTTATCATACATGCTGCTTTTGGTGTGACATTCCCATTGTCTTGGCGACCAGCACAAGAAAGGTTATTTTGGCAAGACTTGTCTTTGGTTTCGGCGACAGAAAAGTGTTCTCTATCGGCAAAGGAAATCGACTTTGGTGTAATGTTTCATCGAACATGCAATGTCACATAGACCCGCTTCAGAACAAGCATATCGGCATGTGTTTGGTTGTCGGGCTAAGGTCTTAGCGAACTCTTCTGGTCTCACCGACGGGTGCATTAAAAGATTCACTTCGGCTAGACTTGGAGTATTCAGTTTAATATCTTAGCGAATTCAAGTGTGTCTCACCAACTGAAATCATAAAGGTAGTCTCTTCGGTAAGAGCTAGGGTTTTCGGCGAGAGGTCTCGGCAAGTGACCTCCGGTCTTGCCGATGGAACATAAAAGAACTCTGTCGGCATAGGATCTATCCTATCTCAGTGACTCCAAGTAAATGAAGGTTTTTCGGTTTGACATGAAGCTTTCTACGAGAGGTCTCCCCGATATTGGTATGTTATAGCAACTCTCATAAGACAGAAGGGTGCATCAGAGAGAGAACCATTATGTTACAGCGACATCACACAAGGGGTTTCTATCAAAGGCTCATCGGTGTGAGATTAATACTATCTTGGCGATCTAGGGTGAGCTCAGGATGTTTTGGCAAAACAAGGGGCAGTCTATATAGCATCTCCCCGACTTTGTATTGTCTCAGCAACATGGGGTGAAAAGTGACTCTCGACAAAACATTATGAAGTCTACAAGAGGTCTCTTCGATATCGTTTGGTCACAGCGATAGTGAATGAAACTTAAGGAGATCTCGGTGAAAGACTTGCTGATGTCTTAGTGAATGAATAATACTCTAAGGAAGCCTATCGTCGAGACATGATGTTTTTGTTATGTGTTCTTCCCGACTTTGATGGCTCATGGCGAAAGCGTTAACTAAGAGGAATGTCTGGCGGTGTAATTGCTTTCGATAGAACTATATGCTTGTCTCAGCGAATAGTTACAAAGACTCAAAACTTAGTGGTCATCTTCATGGATTGGCATCAAATCTCAGAATGGTTACATAATAGAATAATCATTGAGTTTCTTTTTGAGCTGTTGCGTTTTTTATTTTATTGATGATTTGCAACTCTCTGGATAAGCATTACTCTTGATTTTTTCCATCATCTACAGACTGTCATTATTCAGCTAAAATTAGCATGTGAGTTTCAAATTCTGGTGAAAAACGTAAGATCTTATTATCGACATACATTCTTGAAATGTATATAAATACCAGTGTTGAAAACTGTAAGGGTTGTTGATTGTAATTCTGAGAGTATAATTCCTTGTCTGTATGGAAATGTATGAATGAACTTTGCAGAAAAATATATGTGCTTAACTGAAAAGAGAGAAATCCTCTAAGTCACTATTATTGTTCAAAACATAATTTGAGGGGTTGGTACTCCTTGAGATGGGTGTCTCAAAATGAGGGGCTAGTGCTCCTTGAGTGGGTGCTCAAAAATCAGCCTATAAGGCATTGTGAACTTTTGTTTAAAAGATTATTCTTGGAAGGCATTTAGGGAGTGGTTTTTATACCCCAGGAGGGTTTTCCACTGGGTAAAGTCTTTAGTCTTCTTTTTCTTTTGAGTTCCCTTTGCTTTACTGTGTTGTTGATTATTTCAGTTCACTGTTTGGTTATTACTTTTCTCAATTATGTTTATAAATGATTACATTCAACTCATGAATGCATTAATCAGAGTATATTGAGATAATATCTAAGCTATGGTTTTTGAATTTGTGAAAATTGGTCAAATCTGTTAAGACACTAATTCACCCCCCCTCTCAGTGTCATTTTAACTCCAACAATTTTATGCTAGGCATGGTTCTCTTTCTCACCCAAACATGCGGTATCGCTATGAGCTACATTCAACAGACTCAATCCCTTAAGGGTCCAAAATGCAAAAGGTCAACAATCTTTGATGGGATATTACTTAGAAACCATGATGCTTACGAACTCTCCATCTGAGCCTATGAGATTATGTTGGGCCCCTCTACAATAACCTCTCTCTTTTTCTTTTTTTTTGGATTCATTTTCCCTCGGTGTCCAGTTTTCACTTGATGGAAAAAGTATCAAATGCAAGCAGTGTAAAGTTGGAAAGTGGTGCAACTTTCATTCTACAACTCGTGTGACCAAACAGACTATTCCACCATGTCCAAATGGGTCCATTTAGTTAGGAATGGTCCTGTTTCACACCAAAACATGCGGAATTTCTCCAAGCTATGTTCAACCAGCTCGATCCCTTAAGGGTCCAAAGTGCAAAAGGGCAAAAATATTTGACAAACTATTACTCAAAAATCGTTATGCTTACGAACTCTCTATCTGAGTCTACGAGATCATGTTGGGACCCTCTACAATAACCTTTCTTGGTTTATGTTATCTCAGAGTCATTTTTTTGTGGTGTCCAGTTTTCACTTGATAGAAAAAGTGTCAAATGCAAGCAGTGTAAAGTTGCAAAGTGGTGCAACTTTCATTTTGTAACTCGTGTGACCAAATTGACTATTCCAATGTATCTGGATGGGTATGTTTATGCTAGGCATGGTCCTCTTTTGCACCAAAAAACCCAGAATCGCTCTGAGCTACGTTCAACTGACTCAATCCCTTAAGGGTCCAAAGTGCAAAAGGGTAGCAATCTTTGATAGGATATTACTCAAAAATCACGATGCTTACGAACTCTCTGTATAATCCTATGAGATCATGTTGGGCCCCTCTACAATAACCTCTCTCATTTTTTGTTATCTCAAAGTCATTTTCCCATGGTGTCCAGTTTTCACTTGATGGAAAAAGTGTATAATGCAAGTAGTGTAAAGTTGCAAAGTGGTACAACTTTTGTTATGCACCTCATGTGACCAAAAAAACTACTCCAACATGTCCTGATAGGTATGTTTACACTAGGTATGGTCCTCTTTCACACCCAAAGATGCAGAATCGCTTTGAGCGTACGTTCAACCGACTCAATCCCTTATGATGACATGCAAAATAATCGAAAAGAGAAACATACACACAACAATTGAGAAGTACGAGTTCTCCACACGAAAAACATAGGATCATCCTCAAGTCTAGAAAGTGCAAGACTTTTTTTAATTATCCACCTTTCCCTTACAACAATATACAACCAATTGTAAATGTGTACAATGGTGGAACTTGGAAACATTTTATTTTTTCTCAATTAACAATTTTTTTTGTGAAGCACTTTTTCATTTTCATTTGAAATGATTTGCTATGCTTGAAAATTGGAGTCTAAGAGAAACAAGTGATGCTCTCAAGTACATTTATTATTTGGTGTGATACATAAAGTTTCCACCCTTGAGTCCATTTCTTATTTGTATTATAAATTATAAAGCTTTCTCCCAAGTCCATTTCCTATACAAGAAATAATATTGCAAAAAGTTGACATATACATCTTTCGACATGTTTATATGGTGATGGATCAAGAACATAACAATTCATTCTATATTGTGAGGATTATGTTGTGAAAATGTTTAAATACTATTCAAGATAAATGTTTGTATGATAATGTGTCAAGAATTTAACTAGTCATCGTCTACTATTAATATTATGTTTTGCAAGTGTTGTGAAGATTATGTATCCTTTGCTTAATTGAGTTGTTCCAATCAAAAGATTAAATATACTAAAATATTTTTATGAAATATCTCATGGAATGCCAATTGAAAACATGTTTTTTTCTTTTAGATAAAGCATTTCATGGAACTCTTTGGATTAAACTAAATTGAGATATGTAAGAACAAGGGAGCATTATGAAATAAATTTCTCAAGGATCTTAAATAAGCCTTCTCTCTCGTTGCAATTTTGGGTGGATTATTACTTTCAAAGTATTGAGAATTCTTTTCCTATTTCTAGTTGGTAGTTGTCATTATAGAAGGATCGTCCCTTGATATATATTATACTCATTCTTAATCAATTATCAAGTAAATAATTAGTGCATTTATTTATAGTTAATCTTTTCTTTTCAATTTGTGCAATTTTGGAATTTGTAACTCTACTAGTATTCCTAGAAATATTGAAGTTGTTTAGCATCAATTAGTAAATATTCAAGACAAACCATGAAGCACAACAATGATCAATTGTAGGGCTAACCAATTAATAAGTATATATGTGAATAAGTCAAGAATACATGTGAATAAGGGAAGCACAAGTACTGAAAAACACATAAGCCTTGAAGTATACACACGAATACATAGTATACAAAAATTAATACAAAGTATATGCATGCATACAAGGTATACACATGAAAACACATAAGTCACAAATTATACATTGAAATACATGTAAGTCACAAATTATACACATAAGTTGTAATGTATACACTTGAATACACGTAACTCATATCTATTGAACCATGGATTTATAATGCAAATATGGACACCATCAATAAAAAAGATTTGTATTAACCAAATATCCATGTAGGCATACAGTAATATATGTTGATATAAGTATAAAATATATACAAAATAGCTATATAGGCTTATGAGAATGACATATAGGCATACAATGTCAAATATATCCAATACAAAATGTGTACAAAAATGCCATATAAGTGTACAAGAAAGGGCTCTGGAATCAAAATCCATTGCTCTTCATGCTCTCAAAATAAAATATTTCCCTTTGTTTGTCGATCAGATAGCGATAGGTTTGTCACTCATGGGTCAAGGAGCGCTCTTGTTGATAGGTTTGTCAACTTTTATTGGCTCATGGGTCAAGGAGCGCTCTTGATGCTCCTCCTAGGTTTTAGTTCTTGGTCAAGTCTTATCTGTTACAATAAGAAGTAAAGACATTAATATATAGAAATTACATTATAAAAAATGATATATATAACAAAATAATCACTTACCACCATTTGATGATCATCCTCCATGAGGGAAATATTCAAATTCCCATGCTGAGGTGTGTTGAAGCCTTGCAGAAACCATCCAAAGAGAAATTAAACTATGAATCAATAATGGTTTGATTTTTCACTAACTAATAATAACAAATGTAAATTAAAATTTAGTAATCTGCCTCATACTTCCCCTATGAGAACCATCGAGGAGTCTATATTAGATGAAACATCGAGCTCCATTTTCCTATGAACATTCAGAGGTGTATCCACTTGTAACATTTGAAAATAAAACAACAAATTATTCAATCACGAAAAGTACAATAGCGATCCACATCATGGATTATAATGTATGAGATAATGAACAAAAATTTGAGTACTTATTAACCTATATATTTATGAAAATCATGCTTACTATTTTCCCTATCCATAGCTTGTTTGAAAGCACTTATTTTTAGGCTTTTACCCATAGCAGCAAGGCGGTGAACCATTTGATTAAATGCTTTCCTAGACATGTACGATAACTATGGTGGCATGGAGAAGGCAGTGAACTATTTGAAAAAATTCCTCAAAGAAATGGGATCTCATGGTGATGGAATTCCATTACAAACAAATGTGTCATGGCATTCCATGACATAAGACTACATTTCTTTGAGGCATTTTCTCAAACAGTTCATTGCCTTCTCTATGGTATTATGCTGGGATGGGGTGGATGGTATAGTGTGGTCTTGGTTATGAGATGGAGGACAATCATGAAATGGAGAAGGGGGGGGGTGGGGACATGAACAAGTGGAATAAAAGGTGGAAGGTTTCATGGATTGGTAAATTGAGGATGAGGACCTTGAAAAGAATTTGGAGGGGAATTTTGGCTAAAGGGTTGGTTTCTATTCTTTAAGCAGTGAGCTGTTTGAAAAAATGCCTTAGAGAAATGTGGTCTCATGGTGATGGAATCGCATTCCATCACCATGAGACCACATTTCTTCAAGGCATTTTTTCATATTACTCACTTCCTTGACTATGATATTTCTTACTATTATGCTTTGATAGTTTTTTTGCAAGCATCCATAGTTTGTTGGAAAGCACCTATTTTAGGATTTTAGCCATAGCAACAAGGAAGTGAATTGTTTGATAAAATGCTTTGGTACACATGTATGGAAATGTGGTAGCATGGAAAAGGTGGTGAGCTGTTTGAAGAAATTCCTCAAAGAAATGTGGTCTCATGGTGATGGGATGGCATTCCATCACCATGAGACTGCATTTCTTCGAGACATTTTTTTAAATTGCTCATTGCCTTGTCTATGTTATTTCTTACTATTATGATTTGATAGTTTTTTTCTTTAGAAGCATCCATAAGTTGTTGGAAATCACCTTTTTTAGGCTTTTAGCAATAGCATCAAGGAAATGAAGTGTTTGATAAAATGCTTTGGTAGACATGTATGGAAAATGTGGTAGCATAGAAAAGGTGGTGAGCTATTTGAAAAAAATACCTCAAATAAATTGGGTCTCATGGGGTCTCATGGGGATGGACATCACCATGAGACCACATTTCTTTGAGGAATTTTTTCAAACAACTCATTGCCTTGTCTATGCTATTGCTTACTATTATTCTTTCATATATTTCTTCCAAGCATCCATAGCATAGACAAGGAAGTGAATTGTTTGTAAATATGCCTTAGTAAAAAGTGGTTACATGGAATGCCATGACAAGAAAATTCAATTGGAAGTTGCTCCTACTTATTACTTATGCTATGTGAAGTAATTGCATCACTTCTTATGTTGACTTTCTAAACAACTATATTGGATTTGAAATTTTTTCATCTATCAACATCTAGTTATTAGTTATGGAATGTGAAGTAATGCTTCGATTTTGAAAGATGTGCAATGCAATGTAATCAACAATATGAATATAAACTACACAAATATATTAAGTAAAATTCATTACTTAAAATTTTTATTCTATTACTCATGTGTAGGTTTGTCTAAATCCACTGGCACTAGGAGGTGTTCCCTCGAAACCTCCAATATTAGCCTATTCAACATCCAAAATCACATATTAGATTACCATTCATAAAATAATGCTATTAACATGTAATAAATTTATAATTGTTTACTAGTTACATACCTCAATGGTAGACGTAGTGGAGTAATAAGCAGGTGTAAGGACAATGTATCCTGTATCAACACTATGATCCTAAAATTTTATTAAAATCATAAAACTAAATTAGTTAATCTTGCATTTCAAAATTGAAATTTAATAAATTAAATTCAATGAACATGCTAACATTTACCTTAGTATCAATGCCATAGGCCTCATTCAAAATGTCAGTTGCCCTCACCATCTCCATAGATGTAGACATATCCTGTGTAGAAGCCTCCTGAGTGTTGGTGGGGTCATATGAACAAGTCACCCTACAAGCCTGACACAAATGGGATCAAAGCCCACCACTCGAAGACTCCCCTAGATTGCGTTGTAGTATAGGGTTGGTATGCTAGATAACACTCTAGGTTAAAGATCTTATGGTTTTCAAATTTTCTACCTTGGAACTCTCCTACATGATGGAAGGGATAACAATGTGCTCATGAGGCGGCCTAGCAAGAGGTCATCTCACTTGTTGCCTAGGATCTTGATGTGCACTGGTTCTATCTTGAGCCAACCCCCCACCCTCCCCTGGAATTCCCTCATATCAAAATAATTTAGGATTTTGTTTAGGATGAACTCACAATATAGTTTCCTCAAGAAATATTGTGGGACTTCACAATTGTTGCATGGTGGGTAATGAAAAACCATGTACCACCTATCCCAAAAAAAGGTCCTAATCTATTGGTGGTGGCACCAATGGATAGGAAACCTCTTCGCATTAAGCCTAAGATTTGGATTTGTGTGTGGGTCAGTGAATAATGAGCACAAATCTAATTTTGCATTTTTAGATCTTTTACACCTTTATATGATAGTTTATCCCAGTAAATATTCCTAGTTGCCTACCTCCTATCTTGCCAACCGGTTAATTGTTTGTAGATTGAATCTATATGTTTTAACATTTCTTTCAATGAATATGTATGTGTTTTTCTTTCCATGGTTGAACCATTTGGATCGTTCAACCTCATTATTAACTCAATTTTTTTTTTATTGTTATCAATTTCAATCATTAAATTTTGTTGAGTTCCAGGAGGATGTTGAGGGATTGGTGTAGGAGATGGTTGATGTGGTTGTTGAGCTTGAGGATTTTGTTGATGTTGTTGTTGCTCTTCTTTTTGAGGATTTTCTTCCTATTGTTGTTGCTTTGCTTGTTGAGGATGTTTAGGAGGGTTTTGAAGAGGGTTTGCAGGTTCAATATCATCTCCCTCAAATTCAACAAATAAATATAAAAAACAACCTAAAACTAAAAAATTCACAAGAAAAAAAATACAATCCTTACCTCTTCGACCTCCTTGTCCGTGTGGCAACATCCTGGCAATGAAATAGCAACAATTTGATGAAAAAATTGCAATATTCACTCCTCCCAGAATGTAAGCACACAAGAGAAGGGCTTTTGGCAGTGGGAAGCAAAAAAATAGTCACAAAGCAAATGAGCTCGATTTCCTTTTTTTGTGCTTTTAATTGCTCATAACGTGAATGCATTACATCATGCATGCATTATGGCAAGCACATTATAACGTGAGTGCGTTATAATGTGCTCATGTTATAATGTGCTCACGTTATGAGCTATCCAAACTTTTTTAAAAATTTGGCCACAAATTGACCCCCATATTTTTGCACCCACTCGTCAAAAAAGAAGTTATTTAGGTGTAATTAATTAATAAGACCTTAGAAAAGTGTGAAAGTGAGTTACAACACTTCACAACACTTTAGCAAGGTTCCATTAAGCTCCTTTAATTCACAAGGGCCCAAGACCTAATATGAATATGTTAGGAATATTACAACACTAAATCAAGGCTAAGTTAGGGGGACCTTTTTCTATCATTACAGGAACCTATAAAGGCTCATGAAGATTTAATTTTTAAGTCATCTAAAAATATTAAGGCAAAGCTCATAGTAGATTTATCTCTTAGCAATATTCCTAAGAATGATAGGTCCATGGTTGTTCCTCCTTCCTTGTCCATTATGAATGAACCTATGCCTTGAGCCAAGACCTTTACATGTAACCAAAGTAAATATGCTAAAATACCTCAAACCATATCTTATAAGAGAACAAGAGACAATAAAATAATTTATTTTGTGACACCAAAGATAAACACAAGTGTATAGACCTAAAGAGATGTGGTTTCCCAACCCTCAGCAGTTGCTTTAGTTCCTCCTTTAAGGGAAGAAAAGAAACCAATGGTTGAGAAACCTACTCCTACCACATCACAAAATGAAAATCATGCAAGAAGAAACCCAAATGCTAAAGGGAATAGGCATAAACATTGTGCTATTTCTCTTAAATTGGAAGAAAAGAATAAAATAGTGATGATAAACCAACACCTATGGAAACAACTTAAGAAGAAATAGAAATTTCATCAAAAAAAGAAATGGAACCAAAATAAGAAATGAAACAAGAACATTCAACTCCAATTTTCATAAAACCTCTGATTGTGATTAATTTGAATGATGATGATGAAATTGCTAAAATTGATGAGTAAGTGCATAATGAGATTAATATTTATTTTCAAAGAAAATGAATTTAGATGGGGGAAACTGTGATGCTCTTCCTAATAAGAGTGACCCACCATGTGTTGAACCTAGAAATGATCCTAGTACAACACTCGTTGTCTTACCTTTAGCTAGTTGTCTGAATTCCATATATGATGGAAAAAATTGGGATGCAGATGACCAACTTTAGTTCAACTCACATGTGTGATGCTCCTTTATGATTTTTCATAATTTCTTTGTGCTTTCTTGAACATAGTATGATCTCCCATGTTATGTTTCTTTGCATGTTTTATGTTTGTGAGTTTTCTTTGGATGGCCCTTGTTGCTCCATTGGCACAAGGATACAAAGGAAGTGAATCTATTGTGACATTATTCTGTTTTTATTTTCATTCTTCTATATGTCATAAAATTTGTTCTCTTTTTGTCTTGTGTTTTCCTTTTGAGAATGATGAAAAGTGTTAAGATATTCAGGTCCCTTCCATGTTGACCCCAAATTTTGTGTTAAGATATTCAGTTTTGAGCTCTATTATATCACTTTACAAAAGACATATACACATCGTAGATCCGTGGAACCCTCAGTGTTATTTTTTATGTTATTTTTTGTATTATATTTGGGGGAAACCATTTATCATGATGTAGCTTTATTTAGAAACATATCATTGGCATAAGGATTTTCAAATAAGCTCTTGTGATCTTTGGAAATACATTGAATTTATAATTTTTCTACTTTAAAGTAATTTCTCACATGGTTTTTTGCAATTTTTTTAAAGTGGGGGGATATATTAGCACTATTTTACTTCACTTTATTCATAGGTTCTGAAGTTAGTGTAGCATTGGTATAACATTTTGATCATTTTGTAGCACCTTATCAAGGTTATCAAGGAGTATAACTCTTGGTATGGTTATGGGTACACACCTAGTGAAAAATGATCCTCACTAGACCTAGTGCATTTCTCATTTCTCTATTCTATCTTGGGGGCTCACCTAGTGAAAAATAGTCCTCACTAGCCCATATGCCTTCTGGTTTGTGATTCACCTAGAAAATATTGGACATTGCTATTGTGTGAGTCATGAACACCTTTTGTATGGGTCCTAGCATAATACAACTTGTTAGTCCATAGCATCTTTTTGTATTTAATGTTAACATTGTATGAAGTGTATGTTGTCTTGTTACCTTTCATATATATGTGCATTTTTTTATGCCTATGTTGGTTTTCCATGAAATATTGGATCTTGGGGGCTTGATAACCTCCCTTGATCATAGTCATTCTATCTATTCAACACTTGGATAATTGGACCCCTCTTGACATAAATCTTCAACTTTAGTGTGAGCTTGAACATAAGTTCATACTCTCACTAAACTAGGGGCTAAATGTACTATCATAAATTACCACCCATAAAATTTTTACCTTATGTTTGGTCCCCCTTTTAATTATTGGACCTAATTGCATATTTAACTTCCTAAACTATACATTTTATTGCCTATTTTGACAATTTACAAGGAACTGCAAGAAATAATCAATTACATCTAAGGCCTTGCCTCTAACACCTAAAATCTCAAAAATACGTCAATGTTGGTAATTTAATATTTGTAATTTAATTGTCTAAAGTTGTATATCGATATTTAATTTTTGGTAAATTGAATAAATTCCTATAAATACATAGTTATTGCATCATTGGAATATCAACTAGAAATAGGTGAAAATTAAGAGCAACTACTATCATCAAGAGCAATTCAAGAGCTAAATTTAAGAGCTTTATTGTAGTAATTCAAGATCCTAACATCATGTCCAATTCTATGTGAGTTTATGTGTGTTCATGATATCATTGTTTTGTGAAAGCTGACACTTTTTGCATCTCTCCAAAGAATTCAAGTATTCAAGAAAGCAAGATCAAGATATTGATCTTGTGGCAACGAAAAAATGTATCCCTCTACATTTTCGTGATTGTTTAGGCCCTCCTTGTTAAATTAAGTATAATAGTGCCTTGATTTAGTGTTGTAATGTGTTTAACACATTCAAATTAGGTCTTGGGCCCTTGTAAGATAAATGGACTTAATTTTACCTTATTTAGGGTGTTATAAAGTGTTGTACCACACTTTTGTTAAAAAAGTGCAAGACAACTGAAAGGGGGGGTGAATCAGTTCTCACACAAATTCAAACTTAAAACATTATCACTTATCAAATCTTCAACCACACTATTATGTTATTAAATATGAGCATGAAACATAGATAGCAGAAAGTAAATCAACACAATGAACACCATATTTTTACTTGGAAAACCCAATAAGGTAAAAACAACGGTGAGGGTTAACTCATAATATAAAGATTATAAACTAAATACAAAGGCTCACTGCCAAGGGGTAACTACTCGAAAGAGGACTCACTGTCCAAATACAAAGGCTCGTTGCCTACAAAGGACTCACTATCCAAATACAAAGGCTCACTGCATACAAAGGACTCATTGTCCAACATGGATGGTCATTGCCTATAGATACAAAAGAGAACAAAAGATCCACCACTGCAATTAAAGCACATTCCCAGAATTACATAAACCTTCAATTCACTACGTCCTTCAGCACATGAAAAATTTTCTATCACAACTCACTCACACACACTTCTACTCTTATAATTTGTGGCACACTTTCGTCACTTTGCATCACATTGTCATATAATTCTTCACAACTCACCTTGCTTCTATACCATTCCCAACCTTAGAAGCATTGACCAAGGTCTTCCACAATACACCATTTCATAAATTCAAATTAGGTCAACATCTCTAAATTCTCGTGTGGAAAGGAATAAGAGTGGACCAATAAAAAATAATATTCTTGAATCTTCTACATGCTTCCTCAATTAAATTTTTCTTCGAATGAAGTGTAAAAACTAGGTCGGCCAAACCTATTGAAAACAAAAATTATCAATGATGTATACACTTCCCAACAAGAAGATGACACGTGGACGATGCAACAGGCTTCATTATGCATGAGAATACATCTCAGAATATTCCAGATACATCCATAGCAAAAACAATAGGCTTCAAACACTGAACTCCTTTCACCAGTCAATTGGGGCTGTGTAGACAAACACAAAATATTGAAACATGATTTTTAGATTACAAAAATCCAAACCTCTTCACCAAAGCATAGGGAAGACCTTCACAGGACATTTACCAGATCTGCACAATCTAAAACAAAACAGAGGAGAAATGCGGAGCAAACATATTTCTACCAATTCACAAAACACTTACACTACCAATGGAACACACAAACTAGAGGACAAAACTTTCACGTACCATCTCACTAGAGACTGAAACTCAGACTATATCATCATTATATCACCATCAACATGCCTTCAGATCTTCACAGGCATAGGATCAACACAGGAGAAATGTGAAGCATGTACTAGAGAACATACTAAACACACTCAACACTCTGATTTCTCTTCTTAATTAATTTTCTCAAAAGCACTTGGAAAATCCATGTACTCACAACATCTCAACAACATCTCAACCATACATGTACAATCTCCAACATAATGAATAGTGTTGACATCAATGACAACATTAATGACAACACCACCAGACAAGCTCATATTTGCAACAATCTCCCCTTTGTCATTGATGGCAACACATAAAATTTTCTCCCCATTTGACATCAATGGAAAAGAGAAAATACTATGATTACTCCCCCTTAGGAGTACACACATACTGCAACAATGAAAATCTTTTCTACTCCCCCTATGGAGTAGACCCATCAATTAGTCTAGGTAAATGAAGAATTTGTGAATTCACTGGACTGATGATCCTTCATGTGTGCACCTAGTTAGGAGGGAAAATGAACTCCAACCTCTCCCTAAGATGTATGAAAGTATCCTTCGGAAGAGACTTCGTAAATATTTCTACAATCTATTCCTTTATAGTTACATATTCCAATCTGATCTCATTCTCCAACACTTTCTCTCTCAGGAAATGATACTTTATAGATATGTGCTTCATTCTTGAATGCATAACTGGATTCCTCAAAATGTTTATTGCACTTGTATTGTCACAAAAAATAGAGATAGGTTCATCACATACTACATCAATATCTTTTAGAGTTTGCTTCATCCACAAAACTTTTGTGCAGCAGGATGCTACAACAATATACTCTGCCTTTGCAGTAGATAAAGAAACCAAGTCTTGCTTCTTACTCAGCCATGAAACCAATCTTCCACCAAGAAGGAAAGTTGGTACTCTTCCAGTCATCTACACATCTAGCCCAATCAACATCTGTATAAGCACTTAGGGTAAAGTCATTACTCTTAGGATACCATAGTCCATAATCCGGTGTGCCCTTAAGATATCTAAATATTCTTTTTATAGCCATAAGATGTACTTCTCTAGGATTTTCTTGAAATCTAGTAACTAAAAACACTACATGCATAATATCTAGTCTGGTAGTAGTGAGATACATCAATCCGCCAATCATGGATCTATATTTTCTCTTATCAGTCTTAGTAGATTCATCATCCTTGCTTAGTTTACATCCAGTTGCCATAAGGGTACAAACTAGCTTAGAATATTCCATCCCAAACTTTTTCAATAACTCTTTTACATAGATTGTAAAATGAATATCCCTTTATTGATTTGATTCACTTGTAGACCAAGGAAGAAATTCAATTCATCAATCATAGACATCATAAATTCTTTCTGCATTTCTTTAGCAAACTTTTTACACATGCCATCATTTCCACTAAAAATGATATCATCAACATAAACAACTACAATCAACATCTTATTACCTTTCACTTTAAAGTAAAGATTACTATCAACAGAACCTTTGTTGAATACTTGCTTTGTCTTGCATACCAAGCTCTGGGAGCTTGCTTTAATCCATACAATGCTTTCTTCAATTTTCAAACCATATCTAGTTTTTTAGACAAATAAAACCCTTAAGGTTGCTCCATGTACACTTCTTCCTCCAGCTCACCATTCAGAAAAGTTGAATTAACATCCATTTAATATACCTTAAAGTCCTTGTGTGTAGAGAATGCCAAAAACATTATGATAGCTTCCATTCGGGCCATAGGGGCAAATGTCTCTTCAAAATCTATACCTTCAACTTGTGAATATCCTTTGCATACCAATCTTGCCTTATTCCTGACTACTTCTCCATTTTCATTTAGTTTATTTTGGAACACCTATTTAGAGCCAACCACATTTTTGTTCTCAGGTCTAGGGACTATTTTCCATGTCTAATTCTTTTCTATTTGTTGCATTTCCTCTTTCATATCTCTCATCCAACTTTCATCTTCACATGCTTCCTTTTACAGATTTTAGTTCTATTTTAGAGAGTAAACATAAATTTACCTCAGTTGTAACTTTTCTTCTTGTCTTTACTTCTTCACTCTTGTCTCCAATTATCTGATCTTCTAGATGATTCTTTTGTACATATTTAGGAGTCCTAATAGCAGGTTCCAGTTCATTCTCTTCTTCCTCTTCTTCCACTTGTTCCTCTTCTTCTTTTTCTTCTTCTTCTTCCTTCTCCTTATTTTATTCAAGTATATATCCACAGATAGGATCATCAAGTTCAACTTCACTTATCTCAATAGGTTTTCATATGTCTTCATCAACTTTCACATTAGCACTTTCAATAATCTTCCTCAACCTTTTGTTATAGCATCTGTATGCCTTGCTCGTGGTAGAGTATCCAAGAAATATTCCTTCATCACATCTAGCATCAAACTTTCCAATATTTTCATCATCTCTTTTAATATCACATCTACTTCCAAATACATTAAAATATTTCATAGTAGGAGTCTTACCAGTCCATAACTCAAAACATGTCTTTGTGCTATTGTGTCTGATCTAAACTCTGTTAAGAACATAAACAACAATGTGTATCACTTCTCTCCAATATACATCTGGTACATTAGATTCTTTCATCATAGTTCTAGCAACTTCATGTATTGTCCTATTTTTCCTTTCAACTACTCCATTTTGTTATGGGGTTCTCAGAGCAAAATACTATCTTTTTATGCCATGCTTCTCACAAAATGTATTAAATTCACCAGAGGTGAATTCACCACCTCTATCCAATCTTAAACATTTTATTTTAAAATTTACTTCATTTTCCACTCTTGCTTTGAATACCTTAAACCTATCCAGGGCCCGATTCTTTTCTCTAAGAAATGCAACCCATGTCATCCAAGTGTAATCATTAATAAGCAACGTGAAATATCTATCACCATTCAAGCTTCTAGTCTTAGTCAGACCACAAAGATTAGTATGTACCAACTCCAGTATGCTGGTAGTAGAATATTATTTTTCTTTAAAGCTACATCTTGTTTGCTTCCCCAATTGACAACTTCTGCAGATAGCGTTAGTAGGTCTTGTGATTCTAGGAATTCCTTGAACTATTTCCTTTTTACTAATCTTGACTAAGTTATCAAAGTTCACATGTCCCATTCTCCGGTGCCATAACCAAATTTCACTGATTTTAGATACAAGACAATGACCATCACCTCCTTTCAGTTGATAGATGTTTCCATGAGTTCTTCCAGCTGCAATCATATCTCCTTTTCTAGATCCTTTTATGATTTCACATGTATTGTTCTAAAACACAAGTTTAAATCCATTGCTACACATCTGACCAACACTCAAAATATTATGCCTCAAACCCTTCACCTAATATACATTATCAGTATTATGCACTCCATCAAAACTTATTGAACCTTTACCACAGATCTTAGCTCCTGAATCATCACCGAACATGACTAAACCACCATCATATTTTTCAAGTTTAGTGAACTTGCACTTGTCTTTGGTCATGTGATTTGAACATCCACTATCAATTACCCAGTAGTCTTCATCCCGTCTTGCATGAAATGCGGTAACTAGAGTACCTTCCATCCTATTCTTCTTAACTTCTCGAGCCTTTTTTCTTACACACTTTCCAAGGTTAGTGGATATAGATTTATTTTCCAAAGCTAAGAATAAGAATTCACTATCATCAACCTCATTTTCATATTCATCATCAAAAATACTTGCCTCTTCCTTAACATAGTACAACTTCTTATACTTCTTATCCTCCCTATCCTTATCCTAATAGTCCTTGTTCTTTTTATGTGCAGCCCTATTCAGACATCTTGAAGCATAATGACCAATATTACCACAACTAAAGCATTTAAAGGGTAACATACCTTTATAGTTTTGAGTACCTTTCTTTAACTTCCTAGTGAAGTTGGCTTCCCACTCATCAACATCATCGCTATTCAGTTCCTCCTTAATATTCATTGCCTTAAATGCAGTTTCTATGTTTTCTTCTATCTTGTCATCATTCTGGAACTTTCTTAATTCAAATGCTTGAAGGGTGTTGAACAAGTGTTCCAAGGTGTAATTCTTAGGATCATACATTTCTTCAATCACCGAGATCTTATCAATGTATCAGTCTGGTAGGGTGATCAAGATCTTCTCTAGTATGTCTTCACTTGCTAGCTTTCCTCCTTGATTTCTAACCTCATTTGTAGTTTGTTCAACCCTGTGAAAGAAACTTGTAAATTCTTCACCATCTTCCATTTTTAGGTTCACAAATCTACACTTTTCCGCTAGTCTCTTTGTCAATTTCACTTTTTCATTCCCTTCATACATGTCTTCCAGCTTCTTCTAGACATCATATGTAGTGTCCAATGAATTAACCTTGATTCGCTCATTTTTAGATAAATCACTGAAAAATCACATACTTCACCCTCTCATTTTCTTCATAAGTAGAGATCTCATCTACAATATTAACACCACCGGACGGAAGTGTATACTTATTCTCAATAGCCTTCCAGGTCTTGAAACCAAGAGAGATAATATATCCTCTTATCTGTCCCTTCCAATCTTTGTAGTCAGTTCCATCAAACATAGGGATCAACAACTTGTACGCCATCGAATCTTCCTTAAGTGGTTAAGCTCTACAACAAGGAACCAAAGCTCTGATACCAATTTTTAAACAGGTGCAAGAGAACTGAGAGGGGGGTTGAATTAGTTGTCACACAAATTCAAATTTAAAACTTTATCACTTATCAAATCTTCAACCACACTATTCTATTATTAAATATGAGTGTGAAACACAAATAATAGAAAGTAAATCAACAAAATGAACAACAAATTTTTACGCGGAAAACCCAATAAGGGAAAAACCATGGTGAGGGTTAACTCACAATATAAAGATTATAAACTGAATACAAAGGCTCACTACCAAGGGCTCACTACCCAAAAGAGGACTCACTGTCCAGATACAAAGGCTCACTGCCTACAAAGCACTCAATGTCCAAATAAAAAGGTTTACTGCCTACAAAGGACTCACTATCCAACAGGGAGGCTCACTGCCTACAAATACAAAGGAGAACAAAAGATCCACCACTGCAATTAAAGAACATTCACATAATTATAGAAACCTTCAATTCACTACCTTCAACACACTAAAGATCTGCTATCACAACTCACTCACACACACTTCTACTCTTATGATTTGTGGCACACTTTCGTCACTTTGCATCACACTATTATACAATTCTTCACAACTCGCCTTTCTTTTATACTATTCTCAACCTTAGAAAAAATTACCAAGGTTGACCACAATACACCATTTCATAAATTAAAATTAGGTTGGAAACTCTAAATTCCTACGGTGGAAAGGAATAAGAGTGGACCAATAAAAACATAATATTCTTGAATATTCTACATGCTTCCTTAATTAAATTTTATTCATTGAATGAAGTGTAAACACTAGGTCGGCCAAACCTAATGATAACACAAATTATCAATGATGCATACGCTTCCCAACAAGAATATGACATGCAGATGATGCAACACAGTTCATTATGTACAAAATCTTCCAAATACATCCGTAGCAAAAATAACAGGCTTCAAACATTGAACTCCTTTCGCTAGTCAATCTGGGCTGTGTAGAAACACACAAAAATAATGAAACATGATTTCCGAATTACAAAAATTCAAACCTCTTTACCATAGAATAGAGAAGACCATCACAAGACATCTACCAGATCTACACGATCTAAAACAAAATAGAGGAGAAATGTGGAGCAAACATATTTCTCCCAGTTCACAGAACACTTACACTGCCAATGGAACACACAAACCAGAGGACAAAACTTTCACGTACCATCTCACCAAAGATTGAAACTCATATTATATCATCATCAGATCACCATCAACACACCTTCATATCTGCACAAGCATAAGATCAACACAAGAGAAATTCGGAGCACGTACCGGAGCACATACTGGACACACTCAACGTTCTGACTTCTCTTCTTAATTAATTTTTTCAAAAGCACTTGGAAACTCATCACACCAACATATCTGCAATACCATAAAGGTAGCTCCATGTACTCACAACATCTCAATAGCATCTCAACCATACATGTACAATATACAACATATTGAATAGTGTTGACATCAATGACAACATTAATGACAACACCACCAGACAAGCTCATACTTGCAACAACTTTCACACTAATCTAGGGTTTCCATTATTAATTGGGCTTCTTTATGCCCTATTTGGAATTATTTTTCATCCACAAGCCTTCAGTAATGCATCTCTCTGAGGATAATCTTGACATAAATGAGCATCCAATCATAATTCACATGTTTTTGGATTGTATGGCCCAAATTTAGTGATTTAGGACTCATACACCACCTTGGGCCTATGGGTCCCACCTAAGTTTCGGGGCCCCGATCCAGATTTCACATGAATCTAAGAATTTCTTGAAAAATGTGTCCCATAGCCTAGCCTAATGGGACTCATACACAACTTCTAGCGTATGAGTCCCATGTGGCCTAAAATTAAATTAAATTCGAGTTCTTGGTGGGATTTTATTCTCCTAGATATGATGTCGACTTGTAGTATTGTAATTTCAGGAAATTTGGCATAAACAAGTATAAATACAAGGTTATTTCACTCATTTTCACCTAAGAATTTCATGAGAGAATTCCTTAGAGAAAATTTGAGTTCATGAGAGTAGTCAAGTGTTCACAAGAGCATTCAAGAGCATTCAAGAACTGATTATCAAGAGTTTTGGAGCATTATTCAAGTATCAAGCATCATGTCAAAGTCATCATGCATTATGTTTGTGTTTGAGGTAATAATTATGATGTAGGGTTTCATGATCCAAGTGAGTACATAAGTCAAGATCTACAATATTCAAGCAAGAGACAAGATTTACATCTATTGGAGCCATTTCATACATGTTTGCAGTACTTTATTCCAAGGGCTTAGTGAGTTACAACATTACATTTTTTTAATTCATCATTCCTCCTTTATATTTGATTTCATTACAAGGTTTGATTACCAAAATGGGGTTTTACCAAGGAAAACCCCCTTCTACTAACAACACAACATTTTTCACTTTATTTAGTGTTTGATTTGCAGATCTAAGTTGAAGACACATTGAAGAGCAAGATTGGAGAAAGGTTTTCAAAGTTGAAGAGTTATCCAAGTTGTCACCTTGTTTACAAGACATTTGAAGGACACCTATAGAGTAGAATTTAGTAGTTCAGATCTAGAAACTAGGTTGAGAAGGTAGAGTAGAGATTGAAGACTAGATTCAGACTTTGACTTTCCAAAAAGGCCAAACAAGACTGATACACCACTTTTGACGTATGAGTCCTAGTATAGTGGATTTTCCAATTTTTAGGTGTTTCAAACTTGTCTTTGCTAGATTTATGTTCCTACCTAGAAACCCTAATCTGGGACTAAATCACCTAGCCTAGCATATGAGCCTCAATTTGCATTAAATTCAACTTTTTTAGCATTTCGGGTCTTCATTTAGGTAGCTATAGGTTTCCAGGTGCACCTCTGTGTTCTCTCATTTTTTTGTTCTATTTTGTATTCATTTCTAGGTCATTTATTGTAACTTCTTGCATATCATTAAGTTTCATAATTATGTCTTGCATGTTACTAGTATTTCCAAGCCCTAGCTTGGTGGTGAACCCCTTTTAGTCATTAATCAAACCCTAGGATAACCTTTAGCATATTCCTTTCCTTCATCCCATCCTTGGATTGAGATCTTTAGGGTTTCCTTGAGTGTAACAAGAGTGTGAAATAGGAACCCTATATCCTAAAAGACAGAGAGCTCTCTCCTCCTATTTTCATTGTTTCATTTTGGTGAACCTACATTTAGAGCTTTGCATTAACATTGTATTAATTAATTAGCATCTAGGGTTTGTAATTCTTGCATTAGTAAAAGTGCATATAGGTTGCATTTTTTGCATCTTGCATCATTGAATATCATCTAAAATCTACATTTGTACTTAGTCTCATTATCATCTAAACCAAAAAGCATAACCTTCACTCAATTTTTTTTGAAATCTTTGCAAAATCCCTAAACTAGGACTCATACGCCCCTCTGGGCGATTTAGTCCCAGTACATGTGATTTTTTTTTAATTTCTGGGTATTCTGTGGTGATTGTTTATTAGCATTCAAACCCCTATAAAACCATGATTGGGACTCATACGCCCCTTTGGGTGAATTAGTCCCAAATCAGCCTGAAAACTGCCTTTTATAGCATTGAAAACCTTGTTTTTGCACTTTTATTTGTTCTCATTGGTTATTTGTTTTAGTTGGTTGAGTTTCTGTTACATTCATTTCACTAGATCTAGCTTAAATTGGTTCATTTCATGCATCTTTCAATTCCAAATTTTTATTTACATTTCATTTTCAAATTGTTACATAGTGTAATCATTAAATTACCTTGTTTGAAATTTGAAAAATTGTATTTACACATTTCATCTAGGTCTTTACATTGCATTTTAAGTCTCTTTCCATTTTAAGTTTACATAGACTACTTTCCAAAAATGTTGGTATCTATCTTTTTCAATTTTGCAAAGAAAATACTAGTCAATAAGCCTGGTATTGATTTGTTCAATACATTTCCTTGTTATGAGAGTGTCTTAGTGCAAGAGAGTGAGAATGTTAATGCTTTCCTTAAACCTACAACCCCTCTTATCTCTCCTACTTTTGGGAATTATGTGATACAAGAGGATACAAGCATAGATAACCATGATGATCATAATTTTTCCTCTCTTGATACCTCTACTATTAGTGACAAAGGTATCTTGGTGAAAGAAGATGCAATCATTGAGAATCATGAGAGTCAAGTATGTGTCCTTCTCTTCCTCCCCCTTGGGAAGATATTTAATCACAAGAGAATGAGATTATAGAAACCTTTCTAAATCACCTTACCTAGTCTCCATTCATCCCTTGCTTGTGAGAATGTTTTAGTGAAAGAGAATACAACCTTGGATAATCATAACAATCATATTTGTTCTTCTCCTAATATCTCTCCTAGTTGTGAAGAAGACATTTTAGTGTTAGAAGAACCAATCAATGAGGGTTTTAAGAACCCATGTTTTTCTCTCCTCTTACCTCTCCTATTAGGCAAGACATTACTAAACAAGAGGACATAACAATAGGTAATCATGATGATCACATAACAGAAGAGACCATTGAAACCTACCTACATAACACTCCAACTAGTCTACATTCATCTCCCAAAATCTTCCCCTCTTGTGATAATTTTGTAAATGATGAGGATATGTTGGTGTTAGATAATCAAATCTTTAAGGTCTATAACAAATCTCTTTACATGTCTTCCCCTATCTATCCTATTTTGGAAGACATTATGTGATAAAGGAATGAAATTAGAGACAATCTTTACAATCACACTTGTTTAGTTCTCAAATTTCGGGATTGTAACTGTGTGTAATCTTTTTTGCATCAACTTTTCGGATCATACTCCATGATCCATCATCAGGATGTTGATCAAAGAGAGTAAGAGAGTGAAAAAATAGAAGCAGATTGGAAAGTTAAATAGGTGATGGGGTAAGGAAGGAGACGGGTAAGACAAAGAGATAGGAAAACACCCACCCAATGAGACACTAAAAAATTAAAAATTAAAATACCTATTTAACTTTCCAATCTGCTTCTATTTTTTCACTCTCTTACTCTCTTTGCTCAACATCCTGATGATGGATCATGGAGTATGATCCGAAACATTGATGCAAAAAAGATTACACATAGTTACAATCCAAAATTTTGAAAACTAAATGATCATGGACTGTGGAAACCTTATGATATTAATCATACTTGTTTTTCTCCTAGTACCTCTCTTAGTTGTGAAGAAGATACTTTTAGGTTAGAAAATACAATCGACGAAAGTCATGATAATCTTAGTTTCCTCTCTTCCCTTATGGAAAACATTACTGATAAACAAGAAAATCCAACCATTGATCATTCCCCTACTTGCAATGAAGTCATTTTAGAACTACATCTAGTTTGTAGTTCTCTTAAAAAATCTCCTATTAGGGAAGCTATCATGGTGGAAGAAAATAAGAGCATTCATACAAAAAATACTGATGTGACTTCCTTAGGTGATGGTGAAAAGATGACACTAGACTCCCCTTCATTAGAAAGACATCAAACCGAAACTGTTAAGGTTATGAATACACAAGTTTCCATTAGATCCCCCTTGATTAATGGACCTCCTACATACCCTATGGGACATCTTAAGAATCCTATAATTCTTTACCCACCCCCACAATGACCACAAATTTAAAATAAACCTAAACTTATCCTTTACCCACCTAAGAATAATGTTTTGCAACAATCAAATTATAATACCATTGCTCATACATATAACAATAGAAACATTTTGCAACCAAAAAAAACACCTTCAACATCCCTCCCATTTCCTAACACTATCTTACCAGGTCCTCCTCATTTTCCTCCACAAGTTGGAAAAGAGTACGATCTTGTTGAACAACTTAAGAATACTCCTGCTAAGATATCATTATGGGATCTTATTCAAGCTTCCCCTCACTATCACAACATGATTCAAAGGGATTTACAACAAGTTCCTTTCCCTTCTAATGTGCAACCAAATGACATAGAAGCCATGATTCAAGGAATAAATGCTGACATTGTTTTCCACCAAAGTGAGCTCCCTCCTTTGGAAGTGCAAAATCGATATGAAGCTTTCATGATAATAGCTTCCTATGATTGGTGGGGAATAGAAAGAAACCTCATTGAGAATGGATCTATCCTTAATATGTGTAGTGTGACCCTTTTGGATAGACTTTGCATGGATAAATAAAAAATTAAACCAAACTCTTTATCTATTAAAGGATTTGACAATGTAGGAAAACAACTGCTTGGTGTGATCACTTTGCCTATTACAGTTGGAAAGGCCACATTAGAAACATCGATCCATGTTATGCCTCATGATATTTCATATAATATTATTTTAGGAAGAACATGGATCCATGCAATGAATAGGTGCCTTCTAATCTTCATTGTATAATGAAGTATGTCTACAACAATAAAGTTTACACACTCGAAGATGCCCCAGAACCAAACTATCATTTAAAAATTTAGAAAAAAAAGGAAAATCATTTAAAAAAATTGACACCAACTACACAAGTAGAAGCCATGCAACAAAACGACAAAGAAAAACATATTTAGGAAGTCACAAAGCTATTAGAAGATGATTGGGGTTCCATAGATTTTACATCATTCATGGGCAAATACGAGATCATAAACAAAGACTCTAAAAAGGGAAAAGAAAAAGTGGTAATATCAACACAAAATTTGGAAGACCCTTTGGAATCATCCACCTCAACCACTTTAGAACCAAAGATAACAAATTGCACAACAAAATTTAATGAACTTAATTATGAGTGACCACCAACTCCAAAAGAAATGAAAGAGATTTATGGAAAAGGTTATGAACTTATGAAATAACTCAAATATAGTGGAAAAGGATGTGGTGCTAGAGACCAAGGTATCCAAGTCCCTATAGAGCCTAACACACAAGGAAAGACTAGTGGTCTTGGTTATTGTCCCTCAAATGAAACAAACAAGCCTTCACTTTATATCAACACTATTACAAAACATCATTTTAAGCCACTTTTATAATTAGTGCATCTTGAACTAATAGACACTAGTGGTCTCAATTATTATCCTTTGAAAGAAATGAAAGAAATAGAGAAATATTCGCTTAGCATAAATTTCATCATGTAAAACACTAATGATTCAAATTTTGATAGATTTTACATCCTCCTATAAAGGAGAGTACAAAATCTCGCAATCTAAAGAGTCTTGTGTAAGTATGACATCTTGTACTAAGCAAGAGACATCTTTGTCACAAAATAAAGGAACATCTTATACTTTTGATCAAGACAGTATCTTGTTGAGACTCTTTCAAGATTGTTTGATATCCCTCCCTCCAAGAACACGAAATAAATTTTAATGCACGAGTTCATTTTGTGCATATCATAGAGGTCATGGTCATTCTACTAATGGATGTAAGGCTTTGAGTAACAAAATTTAACATCTTAAGGAGTGTGGTGCTCTTCCTTATGTCAAGGAACCTAATTCCTCTAATTGATATTAATTTTAACTCTAGCATGTTTCTCATCAATCATTTCAGCTCATCCTTGTCCTACACTAAGTGGGGGCAAGGGGTTAAGTAGCCTTGTCCTCGTATGTCACTTGTAGTTGTCTCTTTTTGCTAGTTGAATGAAATTCATGTACATATAAGAGAAAGCTTAGGATGTGGATGACATGCCTTAAGTTGGCTTGCATATGACATACTGAGTTATCTTTAGTTGTTGCATTTCGGGGAAAACCCCTTATCCATGACATAGTTTCATTCGAAAATGTATGACTTGGCATAGGGATTTCCGAATAATCTCTCATGGGGTAAACCCACAAAAATAGTTTACAATTCCATTGAGGAAGGAAAAATGCATTTTTAGATGGAAAACACTTTAGGGGTTTTGCTAGAACTACGAGGGTTTGCTAGAACCCCCTAAAGGGTTTGACAGAATTAAGGGGTTTGCTAGAACCAAGGGGTTCAAGTGAACCCCCCTTTAATGGGTTTTATTTTTTAATTTCATTAAATGGGGGCTCACTAGAACAAGGGGGGTTTGAGTGAACCCCCTAGTTCTAGGGAACCCTGGTTTGCTAGAACCCCCCTTTTCCTCCCTTCTCCCCCTTTGGGACAAAAAATCTCCAGAGTTTTTCCCTTCGAAGCTCGAGTTGAGGATGAAAATGGGGGATAATTCATAGACCCAACTGGATGATGGTAGTCCTCAAAATGAGCTATCCAACGAATATAATTGTAATATGTTTTGGTTTTATTATGTATTTATTTTTTAGTTTGATTAAACATAGGTTTTTCACTGAAAATACAACTCTTTGTTCTACACATGTGGAAAAATAGTAGATTATCAAAATATAATTTTGAAAAATATGTGAGGGCTAGGTATTGATGTCCTTGATCTGGTAAAAAAAAAAATTCTACACATATAAAAAAGGTTATGTTGTAGACGGTCCACCAATGTTTGAAATGTAATTGGTTTGACTTTGAAACTTGATTAAGGAAAAAAATTCAATAAAACACTTTGAAACCAAATGAAAGGGCTAGATATTGTAGTTACAAATCTAAATTCAAAAAAAATAGAATTTTATCCTTCATGGAAAAAAGGTTATGTTGTATACGATGAGCACCACTCCTTAAAAATGGTATTTACTGAAAAAAACTAATTTTCGAAGGAGATGGAAAAAGAAGTGCAATATGATTCCAAAAATTTTGAAAAAAATATATTTAGAATTTATAGAAAAAATGTCACAAATCACTAGTTTGCATTATCTTCAGATTCCTCATGGCTTAACCGCTATAGGTGCCTGAAAGTGAAGATTTAGTTAGAAAAAATTAGTTTAGTGTCCAGTTTGGCCAAAAATTGTAAACCAGTATTGTGGGATCACCCTATGTCTTCTTCTGTTAGAGTAAAGGTTTTCACTTAATTATATTAATTAAGTCACCTTTATTCTACTCTTAAGATTTCACTTTAGTTTGCATATTGTGACATTTAATAATTATGTTAATTATTAAATGTCTACCTATTAGGGTTTCTTTAGGGTTGCATAATCTCCTTTTATAAGGATTGATCATTGTATTTTATCTCACTCTCTGATTAATACATTTTTCATATTTCAGAGTTTCAAAACCCTCTCTTGCTTTTTTCTCCATTCTCTTCCCTGTGACATGTATCTCTTTGCATGCAGGTGTTGTTGGGCTCTGAAGTTGGTTTGACAACTTCTACATGGTATCAGAGTGGACATGTTGTAGCCTGTTCTTGTTTTGAAGAATTTGGAGCTACGAAGGTTGGATCTGGCTTTCACAGGTTTTTAGTTTGATTTTTTGTGGATCTAGGGGTTGCCTTATTTTTTGGGCACTTTGGGCCAAAACAAACCTCACCATTGAGTCCATAGCGCCCAAAAACCCCTATTTTCATATAAAATTTGTCCAATTTGGACACAGTTGATCAGGGAAGCAAAAACAATTTGGCCCCAAGGCTGTACGACCTCAAGGCATGCCGTTCAAGGTCAAAAATTTCAAAAAAAATCAAAAAAATCACAAAAAAACAAAGGTTTTTTTAATTTTATTTTACATGGCCAGTTTATTTGTAGGCTGCCGCCTGCCAACCACCAAGCGGCCGCCCGACAGCTGCTCTGACCAGCGGAGCCGCCCAGCAGCCGCCGACCACTGGCCATACACCGGCGGTCTGCTCGAGCGCCACCCGCACCCAGCTCTGGTGCCCCCCTACACACTAGCTACCGGTCCTATCAATGACCGGGGGCTCCGCCCAGGCGCCAACCAGTAGCCCTCTAGTTGTCCATGTGACCAAGGGCCGAATATCTTTAGCCCCTGAGGGCTCCACACCTTTGCAAGTGCCCCTTTTAACCCGCTTTCACTAAATTAGGTATAAAATGCTCAAATTTTCTTCATTTTTCGAATGAAAATAGGCATTGGAAAGCTGGCTCCGAGCCCGTCCTGATGGTGTGGGATTTTTTTTCAAAATTTTCCAGTTTGGTTTTCTTGTTTTGTAGTCAAATTCAGATGATCTTTTTACACTCCGAGGGGCATAACTTGCTTATTTTTGCTCTGTTTTTAGAAAACGAATAGGCGTCAGAAAGTTGGTTCAGTGCTCTGCACAATGATGAGACTTATTTTCCTAGATTCTTCCCTAGGTATATTTTATTCAGCATTTTTTTTTCACAGTTTGCTTAATTACTTGGACGTTTTGGTACTTGGGAACCTCATGTTTGCTTCATTAGGCTCTATTTCATTTGATCTACATGTTGTAAGGTTAGTTTTCTCAGATTTTTTAAGTTGAAGAGTTATCATGGGTTTTTGTACTCACCCTTCAGTTGTAATTCTGGAACAGGGTAATTATGAGTCATGGGAAAAGAGCATACTTACACATTGTAGGTGGCTTAATATTTTTCCTTATTTGTATGATCTCATACCTGAACCAACCACTTCAGAGGGAAAACTAGCTTGGGACATCATTAGAGATCACATAGTAGTACTTATATTGTCTAGTGTTGATGATGACATTGTGTGGGCTATATCGGACATTGATTGTCCCCACCCACTTTGGACACGTCTTTGGGAGATCTATGGAGACCCCAATCTCTCTCCATTCCCAGAGGATCCTACTTCAGATTGTCTCTTACCCATTGCTTGGAGAGATAATACACCCTTTGATCATGATACTTTAGAGTAGCTTGAGTATTTAGACACCCTTACATGTTCCGATGGATCAAAGGCTTGTCTCACAGTTCCTACTCTTCAGACTGAGATTATACATGTATCATCCATTGTTCTTGATGACATCAGTATTGCCACATTGGCCCCTATGGATTTAGTTCAGCATCATGACCATCTTGGTCATTCATTATCTGCTACATCATGGGATTCTTATCTTCTAGACACCTTTTTGTTTGTTGAGTCTCACACTGCAGATCTTGAGGATTATTTTGAGGACATTCATCTCCTCTACCTTGATAGTTAGGTTATCACTGTATGCCCACCATTATCCGTGCATTCAAAGGTTGCATTTCAGGATTCTCCACATTAGTTTGGATTTGGCATCATTTGTTTCAGTTCAGACAGAGAGATTCTTTAGCATCCTATCATGGCACACATCTTGAGACAGATTGGTTCATCACTCTTCATAGGGTTTCTTCGACATCGTCCTTTGGATCCACTTCTTCCCAAGGGGAGGAATATTATTTTCCACTTCAAGATCTCCTTTTGGATTCTAGATCAGGCATCTACCATTGTAACAGGAGTTTCTTCATTGTGGGGGGGCCTTCTTGTCTCTTTATATCTCTCCTATGGAGACCATTGTATATGTACTTATATGATAGAAGCTATCTATGGGGGGTATCATGTAATCCACCTCCTATCCTTCTTTCATTAGTGCATTTCATTCTTTTCTTTTCTCTTCTTGGAGGGGATTTTTGTTCCCATGAGGTTTTCTCCCTTTCTCCACTTTACAGAGATTTGGATGTATTCGGGTACCTGATCAGGCCTAGTTGTTGGGACCCAATTTTACTTGCATGCATTGTAGTTACATTTTCTTTTTTGCACATGTTTGTAGCTACACTCTTGCTCATCTTAAGGGGGGGTGTTAGAGTAAAGGTTTTCACTTAATTATATTAATGAAGTCACCTTTATTCTACTCTTAAGATTTCACTTTAGTTTGCATATTGTGACATTTAATAAGTATATTAATTATTAAATGTCTACCTATTAGGGTTTCTTTAGGGTTGCACAATCTCCTTTTATAAGGATTTATCATTGTATTTTATCTCACTCTCTTATTAATACATTTTTCATATTTCAGAGTTTCAAAACCCTCTCTTGCTTTTTTCTCCACTCTCTTCCCTGTGATAGGTATCTCTTTGCATGCAGGTGTTGTTGGGCTCTAAAGTTGTTTTGAAAACTTCTACATCTTCTACTTTAAAGAAATTGCTCACAGCAATGGTGTTAGTAACTACTTTAAATTGGGGACATACATTGACACTCATATTTCATTGTGGTTTTCTTTATTCTTGCGAGGCGTCCTTTTCTTGGTGGTATCATTGGGTATTATTTCCTCTATGAGCATGATATCTCTTTGACTTGTCCTCTCTTGGAGACATTAGGCACAGTTTTCCCTAATTAGATACCTTACATGAACTAAGCAAAATCCCTTTGAACATACCTTATGCTATGTCGCATTTACAATAACCACTATATGGCCACCTTGCATAACACACTTTGCTTGCATGTGGTGCCATCTTATTTTTTCATGAGTATCAAGAATAAAAAGATTTGCTTGCCTCATGAAGCTCAAAGTTCATTTTTGTGTGGTGCCTTAGGGTATGTGCAGGATCATCATGGAAAAAATAGGCCCTTAAGTGGCGAAAAAATCAAAACAATCAAAGTTAGGAAACTTGATGTAAAAAATTGAATAAGTTATCTATATTATTTCAAAAATATGTAAGAATAGAATCTGTAGCAAATTGAATGAAGTTTCTAAACTACTAGGTTTTTTAAAAAAATCTATTTGGAGAAAATTTGAAATTTCAATGCAGTAGTACTTAAATTTCAGGGAAAAAATAAGAAGTAGGTGTCTATCTGACCACCATAACCACAATAAAATGATAATATTTTTTATAAGATTTTAGATATAAGTAGAGGACTCATGTCTCGATGTGATACATATTTTTTGTAATTTTTTTCTAAGTAAGTAATTAATTATGAATTTTTATTAAAAATTTAAAAAATATAAAAATCATATCCCCACCACCTTAACTTGGTTAAAACTTCATGAATTTTTTAATTCTATAGTATGCAAAGCATAGAATGTGACGCATGTTTAGATTCAAAAAATGTGACACCATTTGAAAGCTATAAATGTTTTTCAATCAGCCTATCAATCAGGACTTTAGTCATAATTCAAATAGAAAATGAATAATAATTATTTATTAAATTCAAAGTAAAGCATAATTTATATTGGTGGAAAGCTGAGAATCTCCTTTAAAAACCATTTTTCATTTCATCAATTTTGGGTTAAAAAAAATTGTCAGCCACATACCCTACACATACCCATCATATTCCACTATTTGTCCCATCATGATCTTGCACATACCCCTTATCAAAGTTATCAGGAGGTATAGCTTTGGTTTGGTTGAATGGTAAGCCAAAATTAGGCACAACTTTCCCATAGCCACTTGCTTGTGTGTGTGAGCGCATACTAGCCATGTGTGTATGTGTCTCACCTCTTTGGATACTCACCCAATGGACATCCTGAAGTTTCATTTCCTAAGAGTTGTGGACACCGAAAAAGTAACCCTTCTTTTTTTGCCTCATTTGGGCCCTCCTTGTGATTTTGGCTTAATTTTTCCTTGATTTAATGTTGTAATATGGATAACACATTCACATTGGGTCTTGGGCCCTTTTGAACTAAAAGGATTCAAGTGGTACCTTACTTAAGTGTTGTAAAGTGTTGTAACACACTTTAACACTTTTCTAGGGTCTTGCTAATGTATTTCACCAAAATAACCTCTTTTCATCATTTACCAAGCCTTATTTCAAAGTCTTGTAAAGTTTTGTAACACACTTTCACACTTTTCTAGGCTTATCTTTAATAATTGGGCTTTCTTATGCTTTAATTGGCCCCATTTTGCATCCATAGGCCTTATTTATGTGTATTCTTGAGAATAATCCTAACAAATATCATTTAAAGCATCAAAATCCCAAAACCCACCTTAAATGCTTAAGGTGGGACTCATTCACCATTCTGGGTGAATGAGTCCCCTTAGGTGGAACCCATTTTCCCAGGATGGCAAATGAGTCCCCTTCAACTCAAAATTCAAATTTAATTCAAAATTCTAGGGGGTTTTTATTGTCCAAGATCTAAGGTCGGCCTGTGATATTGTAATTTCGAGAATTATTGCATAATTGAGTATAAATACAAGCTTCTTCCCCTCATTTTCATACCTAGCATTCAAGTATTCATGGATATAGTTTACAAGAGAATTTGAGCATTCACAAGAGCATTCAAGGCATTTCAATGGTAGATTATCAAGGAATCAAGAGAATTTTCAAGTATCATCCATCATGTCAAAGATTGTTTGCATCATGTTGTTTTAGAGCTAACATTTGTGATGAAGGATTGTGTGATTCAAACAAGCATTGCATTCAAGATCTATACACATCAAGCTAGAGTTCAAATCCACATCCATTAGAGCCATTATTTACATGTTTGCAACATCTTATTTCAAGGGTTTGGTGAGTTGTAGCATTGTATTTTGTTCATTCATCATTCTGCATTCTATTTCATTTCATTTCAAGGGTTTAATTACCAACAAGGGGTTTGGCCAAGGAAAACCCCTATTCACTAACCCCCACAACATTTTTCCCTCTTCTTGTGTGTGATTTGTAGGGATAGGTTGCAAATTTACCAAGAAGTTAAGATTGGAAAAGTGATCAAAGCAAGTCAAAGTTGTCAAAGTCGTGAGAGAAGCTTGGAGAAGATCTACAGGCTGAATTCTGCAATTTCGGACTCAGATTTAAATCAGGAGCAGAAAGGAAGATTGTGGGCTGCAAGTTTCTTGTTTTGAATTTGTATAAATATAGAGGTGGATTGATTCACCACTGTTGGTGAATGAGTCCCACTGCCCAGGCCTAAACAAGAATTTTGTAGATCTGAGTACCCATTTCTCTAAAACCTGTTTCGACACAGTCTTCCCGAAACTAGACTAAGTTTCCCAGCTTGGCATATGAGTCCTAGTTGGCATCAACAATGAATTTTCCAAGATTCCAGAGCTGCATTCCATCTCTATCAAGTTTCCAAGTGCACATTTCCAGTTTCATAGCTTTCTGTTACATTTTACTTGCATTCTTATGCCATTTAGTATTAGTTTGCATATGACACTATGTTTTCAAACATTTTGTATTTTCCAAGTTTACACTTTGTGGTGAACCCATTTCTTGTCTCCATTCATCTCCAAGGATATCTTATAGTTAGATCTCTCACATCCTTCATTGGGTTGAGATCTCTAAGGTATTCTTGAATGTGAACATTATGAAATTAGATCCCCCTTCCTTCTTTCCATTTTGTGTGGACAATGAAGTTGACATTCATTTCCAGTGTCCACATTTTTGTGAACTTGACTTTTGAACATCATAATTCTGATTTGGAGTGCATTTACATCCTAGATTTAGCTTGCATTAACATTGCATTGCATTTTGCATTAGTTAATTTGCATTCTAGGGTTTCAAAATTTGCATTAGTGAAAAGTTCATTTTGCATTTTTCATTTGCATTCTATTTACTATTCCTAAATTTCTTTTTTACTTTCTAGAATTTATGTTTCAAGCAATTTATCATTGTTAGCTTAAATCACATTTTAATTCACCTTGTATTTAGTAGCCTTTTCATGAGTGTTTGTTGTCCTATTTCTAATACCATAGTGAGAAGAAGTTCAAGACTCATGTCATCCCATGATAACACACTCATTGTGGATCTTGGGTTATCTAGAGCTTCCAGTCCTAGTATTGACACTAGTACACTGGGCATGGATAATACCATTAGTAACTCTTTTCCTTCAAGTAGCATGCAAGTTGAAACATAAAATGATAATATCCCGAAAGAGAAAATAATTCAAATCCATGAGGACTTAGCAAACCTCCAACATCAAGTAAGCCTTGAAAAAATTCCAACTACTACAATTCCTACCATAGAAAACATCCATCGCATCCTTGAAAGTGAAGATGGCCTCAAGACATTGTGAAAAACATAGTTGAGATATGTGTAAAACATCTTCCTTCAACCTCTAGTGCTCCTACACCAACAAACAATATTGCAAGCCAAGGAGGAACTCAAATTCCTCATCCCTCAACAATATCCTAAATACCGACCTATACCACTCCTCAAGTCACAACAACAATGCACCAAGTTAGTAACATGATTCCTTCCTTGGGTATTCCTGATAGCATCCCTAGTTCCTATGTGGCATCACATGTTCTATCTTCTACCACATTACCACCTATAATCATTCCATTCACCTATCCTAATAATACATACACTCCATCACCACTTTCACTTCCATCTCATACCACTTGTAATGATCCTCTCATGACACAACTTTTCCAAACTGTTTCATCCATGCAAAAGAAAATCTCCACCATAAACCAAAATTAGAATGGCCCACCCACATATTATGTCAGAAGCATCCCATTGTCCTTGGAGATATTGCGAACACCGATGCCACAAGGAGTAGAGGTGCCTAGATTTGAGAAATATGGAGGCAAGGGAGATCCTTCTAACCATGTTAATGCCTACACCACCTTATGTAGTGAATTTTTCCTTGATGATAAATCATTGGAAAAACTCTTTCCTAGGTCACTCATTCAATGAAATTATTGATGCCTTTGTAAACCATTTCCAAGTGCATATGACTCCCAAGAAGACCATGGCCATTTTTATGAGATAGAAGCAAAATGTGGAAGAGAAGATAACTGATTTTATCTCACTCTATCAATCGCTTTATTCCCAAATCGATGTTAAGATCCCTGATCCACACCTTCAAAATATGTTTATAGAAAACATGTAAACTAAAATTCAGGACAAGATCACTATGATGAAATTCCCATCCTTCATGCACTTGTGTACTACCCTTTGTGATTATCAAAATTTGGTTAGTAGTCGAGATATAAGGTCCACTTCTAGCCAAATTGAGAGATCCGAGCCAGCCAACCAAAACAATTCCCAACCTTTAGAAAACAAAATAAAGGGTTCTTAAAATTCAACCCCTCTCAACAACCAACTAAAAACGTCAACAACCAAGTAGCTACTATCAAAACCTCGGTACCCTTTAGTTATGGAGATTCGAAAAGACAATTCACACCTTTACCCAACACCCTTCATAAAACAATATCCCAAATTTTACAGCAAGTGATTACCTTTCCTCCTATCAAAACACCCAACCCTAATAATCCTTTACCCCCAAGCTTTAAATAAAATGATTATTTCCACTATCATTGACAAAATGGATATGACATGGAACATTGCAAGCGTCTTAAGAATATTGTGCAAGACCTCATTGATTTTGACCGTTTATCCATTGGAGGTGTTAGTGATCAAGGCAATAAGTTTGTTGCCCCTCTAAACCAAAACTTGTAAATTTTCACTAATCTGATGCCCAAACATAATATTTCATTTGTCAAAGCCAATGAAACTACAAAGAATGATGTGATGAATGTTGATACAAATGATGAACATAATGATCTTATTCCAAATGATATCAGTGTCAATCCTATGGATGAAATGGTAGGAGCGATCGATGTCATCCCTCGTAAGGGATGACCTAAGAGCCCTCTTGATATTGCTTTCTCCTCTAAGGATATAATTAAACATGCACCCAATGGTCCTCTCTACATAGCCGGCCATATCTATGACAAGCCCACTAATCGGATGTTAATAGATCCTCCCTATGGAGAGAATGTGATCATCAAGGAGTTCTTACTCTTGCATGAACTTTATCAAGATGAATATGATAAATCAAAATCATGGATCAAGATGCACAATGGCTTTGTGTGCCCTATGATAGGATCGATCTCCCTACCATTACAAATAGGACCAAAAAAATTAGATGTCACATTCTCCATCATCCTGTTGTCGGACCAATTTCGTTTGAGGCTAGGCCATCCATGGCTTCGCTCAATGACATCCATCCCTTCGGTTGTGAAAAAATGCTTAAAGTTTCCATTTGACAATGAAATATTCACCGTTCACCATAGAGGCTTTAACCCCTTGTCTTCCAAAGGAAAATTTTCCTTAGAATCCTTTTGGCCCGAGCCCATGGAACCTATCAAGCAACGAGAAGACTTATTTTTTGCATCTTACAAAAAATTCAAAGCAAAGAAAATAGCCAAAATATCCCTCTAAAACATGCCCCCCTCTACTTCCCCACCTCCCATCCTTGGAAAAACCATGCTTGAACCTAAACAAGAACCAAACAACCAAGACCAACCAAAAACAAAAACTTCACCTACATCATCCAAAAGACCAAGAGACAATGAAAGAAACTCCATCATATCTCCTCGAATAAAATAAGTTTACGAAGCAAAAGAGAAAGTGGATGAACAATCTCTTATGGTTCCTTCTATTCCTCCCCTTAGGGAAGATAAGAAACCTATGGTTGATCAACCCACTCCTTCACAAATGCAACTTGAAAAAAAAACTAAAAGAAAAAGAGGCACTAGAGAGTGTAGGCATAGACGCCGTGCTCTTGCTCGCAAGTTACATGAAGAGTTAAACAAAGAAAATAAAAATCCGAACTTGACTGTAGCAATGCATGATGACCCTTCTCCCCAACCTCAACAGAATGACCAAATACAAGAATAAAAAAAAGAGATGAACCCTTCAATGGACATTATCATTCGTCCTCCTGTTGTGACTAATTTGGATGACAATGAGGAAACAACTAAAATTGATGAAGAGGAGCATAATTAATTAAACACATTATTTTCCTCCTCCATGAGCTTAACTGACAAATCTCCTATATAGAATGATGAACTTGGTACTTTTCCTAGTTTTAAACTTTCCCTTGTCCCTCTGGCTAGCTGTCTTCCTTCGGTATACAATGAATGTATGATTGGGAGGTGGATGGCTTGCTCGATGGTTGACTCACATTTTCCTTACTCTTCTTTTGAATTTTCTTTTTCTTCTTTCTTTTTTTTCTTTTGTGTGATTGCACGTCTGCAATGTGATCCCCTATGATGTTCTCTTTGATGTTCTCTCTCTTTGTGACATTCCTCTATTTGTACCTTCATTCTTCTCTATGTCGTGCATCACTTTCACCTTTTTATCTTTCTCTTTTTTGTGTTTTCCTTTTGGGGACGATGCAAGGAATTGAGACATTCAGGTCTCCTTCATGTTGACCAAAAAGGATTTATTTTCCTTTTCCTTTTCATTTTATCTTTCTCTTTTTCTTGTGTTTTCCTTTTGGGAATGACGCGAGGCATTGAGACATTTAGGTCTCCTTCATGTTGACCAAAAAGGATTTCTTTTCCTTTTCCTTTTCATTTTATATTTGTCTTTTTCTTGTGTTTTCCTTTTGGGGATGACGCAAAGCATTGAGACATTCATGTATCCTTCATGTTGACCCAAAATATTTTCCATTTTCTTTCACCTTTTCTTTTTCATTTATCTTGTGTTTTCCTTTTGGGGATGACACAAGGCATCGAGGCACCCTATGTCTCTTCCATGTTGACCCAAAAGGTTTTTCCTTTGTTTTCGCTCTCTTTGTGTCACTCTACTAGTTCTGTGTATTTGGGGTATGATGATAGTTCTAAGCTCTCTAATAACAATGTAGAAAAGAACATATTGACCCCAAATCCATAGATCCCTTATGTGTTTGGTGTTTTCATTTTGGGGGCAAGCCCTCCCTTTTATTTTTATCTTGCATGACACAACTTTACTCATAAACATATGACTTGGCATAGGGGTTTCCAAATTGGATCTCATGTCTTCTTTCTTGTTTGCATCTTTCATTTTCTACTTTAAATTAATTGATCATAGTATGGTGTTTAGCAACTCCCTTAAAGTGGGGGCATACATTGGCATTATTCTTTTGCATTTTCCTTTTTCTTGGTTCTTAGTGCAGCCTTCTTACTTCATACGATATGTTTTTCGCTTTGTGGATGACATTGGGTATGATTTCTTTCATGAGAGTGATCTATCTTAGCATATTACATTCCTCTTAGTGGCTTGATGTGACACACTGCATCCCCTAAGTTGCAAATCTTCTATTATTTGATCGGTCCTCTCTTGGAGACATTAGGAACAATGTTCCCTAAGTTAAAGACCTTGCATGAAATAAGAAAGACTCCTTTGAACATTCTTTTCATGTTGAATTTTTCATTTTTTATATGGCCACCTTGCATAAAACAACATGCATGCCTGTGGAGCCGTCATGTTTGTTCATGAGCTCCAATCATACAAAGTTTTGCTTGTCTCATGAAGCTCGAAAGACCAATTTTCTTTTTTTGGTGCCTTATTAAAGTTATTAGGAGGTATAACTTTGGTATGGTTGAGTGGGAATCCCATTCAAAGGCATGACTTTACCCATAGCCATCTACGTGTGTGTTATTGCACACTAGCCATGAGTGTATGTTTCTCACCTTTTAGGCCTTCTCACCCAACAGACAACCATGAGTTCTATCACCTCAGAGTGAGTATGCATTTTCCAGACAAACAACCTAGATCTAATCCACATCATAATAGACAAATGGTCAAATCTTGATCTAATTCTTTCTTTTCCTTTTCTTTTTCTCTTTTTCATCTTTGGAATTGTATTCTTGTGCCTTGTTGTTGTTCTTGATATCATTTTCATGTGTGTTCCCTTGTGCTTATGTTTGGTTTGTCATGGGATCCTGATCATGGGGGCTTGATCACCCCTCTTGATCGTTGTCATCCCATCTTGCTAGCATTGGTTCATTAGAATCCCTCTTGATGCACGTTGGTCTACTTTAGTGTGAGCTTGAAGCAAGTTCATCCTCTCACTAAAGTGGGGGCTAAATGTGGACATTGAAAAAGTAACCCTTCTACTTTTTCTATCTTGTTTGGGCCCTCCTTGTGATTTTGGCTTAATTTTGCCTTGATTTAATGTTGTAATGTGGATAACACATTCACATTAGGTCTTGGGCCCTTGTGAACTAAAAGGATTCAAGTGGTACCTTACTTATGTGTTTTAAAGTGTTCTAGCACACTTTCAAACTTTTCTAGGGTCTTGTTAATGTATTTCACCTAAATAAATTATTTTCATCATTTACCAAGCCTTATTTCAAAGTGTTGTAAATGCTAGTGTAATTAATATTTAATTACATTTGCATAAGTTTACTTAGGTAATATTTTAATTCCTAGGTAAATTATTGTCATCCTTATCTTGTTGAGCTATCTTGTTGCTCAAGATAAGATTAGGGTTATGCATACTTGCTTTTATAAAGAAAATCATCTGATGTAATTAATTATTCCTGAATAATATTATTTGCACATCTTTTTGCAATAGCTTTGATTTTTTTTATTTTCTCTTATGTGGAAGGTTTTTTGGTTTGCATGTCTGATCTTGGTTTCTAACAGTAAAGTGTTGTAATACACTTTCACACTTTTCTAGGGTTTTCTTTAATAATTGGGCTTTCTTATGCTTTAATTGGCCCCATTTTTCATCCACATGCCTTATTTATGTGTATGCTTGAGAATAATCCCAACAAATATCATTTAAAGCATCAAAATCCTAAAACCCACCTTAAATGCCTAACGTGGGACTCATTTGCCATTCTGGGAGAATGAGTCCCCTTAGGTGGGGTCGGTTCGCCCAGGATGGTGAATGAGTCCCCTTTAACTCAAAATTCAAATTTAATTCCAAATTCTAGGGGGTTTTAATTCTCCAAGATCTAAGGTCAGCCTATGATGTTGTAATTTCAGGAATTATTACATAATTGAGTATAAATGCAAGCTTCTTCCCCTCATTTTCATACCTAGCATTCAAGTATTCATGCATATAGTTTACAAGAGAATTTGAGCATTCACAAGAGGAACCAAGGAATTTCAAGGGAAGATTATCAAGCAATCAAGAGCATTTTCAAGTATCATCCATCATGTCAAAGATTTTTTGCATCATGTTGTTTTAGAGCTAACATTTGTGATGTAGGATTGTGTGATTCAATCAAGTATTGCATTCAAGATCTATCAACATAAAGCTAGAGTTCAATTCCACATCCATTGGAGCCATTATTTACATGTTTGAAACATATTATTGCAAGTGTTTGGTGGGTTGTAGCATTGTATTTTGTTCATTCATCATTCTCCATTCTATTTCATTTCATTTGAAGGGTTTAATTACCAACAAGGGGTTTGACCAAGGCAAACCCTTATTCACTAACCCCCACAACATTTTTCCCTCTTCTTGTGTGTGATTTGCAGGGCTAGGTTGCAAATTTACCAAGAAGTTAAGATTGGAAAAGTGATCAAAGCAAGTCAAAGTTTTCAAAATCCTAAGAGAAGCTATGAGAAGATCTACAGGCTAAATTCTGCAGTTTCAGACCCGGATCTGAATTAGGAGTAGAAAGGCAGACTAGGGGCTCTAGTTTCCTATTTTGAATTTCCAAAAATCCAGAGGTGGATTTATTCTCCACTATTGGTGAATGAGTCCCACTACCCAAGCCTAAACAAGAATTTTGTAGATTTGAGTACCCATTTGTCTGAAACTTGTTCTGACATAGTCTTCCTAAAACTAGACTTAGTCGCCCAACTTGGTGTATGAGTCCCAGTTGGCATCAATAGTGAATTTTTCAAGATTCCAGAGCTCCATTCCATCTCCAAAAAAATTCTAGGTACACATTTCCAGTTTGATAGCTTTTTGTTACATTTTACTTGCATTCCTAGGTCATTTAATATTAGTTTGCATATCACACTATGTTTTCAAACATTTTGCATTTTACAAGTTTACACTTGGTGGTGAACCCATTTCTTATCTCCATTCATCTCCAAGGATATCTTATAGTTAGATCTCTCACCTCCTTCATTGGGTTGATATCTCTAAGGTATTCTTGAATGTGAACATTGTGAAATTGGATCCCCCTTCCTTCTTTTCATTTTTTATGGACAAGGAAGTTGAGCATCCATTTCCGGTGTCCACAAGAGTGAGCATGCATTTTGAGACAAACATCTTAGATCTTATCCACAATGTGTGAGAAAAACGGTTGAAATTTGATCCACCCCTTTTTGTTTTGTTTTTGGTTTCCTTCTTTATGTCTTTTGTGCTTATTTTGGTTTGTAATAGGATCTTGATCTTGGGGGCTTGATCATCCCTCATGATCATTGTCATCCTATCTTACCTACATTGGTAAACTTGGACCCATCTTGATGCAATTTTGTATACTTTAGTGTGAGTTGGAAGCAAGTTCCTCCTCTCACTAAAGTGGGGGATAAATGTGGCAACGAAAAATGTATCCCTCTACATTTATGTGCTTGTTTAGGCCCTCCTTGTTAAGTTAAGCATAATATTGCCTTGATTTAGTGTCGTAATGTGTTTAACACATTCACATTAGTTCTTGGGCCTTTGTAAGCTAAATGGACTTAATTGTACCTTATTTAGGGTGTTGTAAAGTGTTGTACCACACTTTCACACTAATCTATGGTTTTAATTATTAATTGTTCTTCTTTATGCCTTATTTGGCCTTAATTTACATCCACAAGCCTTGATTAATGCATCTTTCTATGGATAATCCTGACATAAACCAACATCAAATAATAATTTAGGTTTTTTTGGATTGTATGGCCTAGATTTAGTGATCTGGGATTCATATGCCACCTTGGGCATATGGGTCCCACCTAAGTTTTTGGGCCCTAATCTGGATTTCACTGGAATCTATCCTAATGGGACTCATATGATAATTTTGGTGTTTGAGTGCAATGTGGCTTAAAATTAAATTAAATTCAAATTCTTGGTGGTATTTTGTTCTCGTAGATCTGATGTCGGCTTGTAGTGTTGTAATTTTGAGAAATTTGGCATAAACAAGTATAAATACAAGGTTATTTCATTCATTTCAACCTAATACTTTCATGAGAGAATTTCTTATTGCAAATTTGAGTTCATGAGAGCATTCAAGTGTTCACAAGAGCATTCAAGAGGTGATTATCAAGATTTTTGGAGCATCATTCAAGTATTAGGCATCATGTGAAAGTCATCATCCATCATGTTTATGTTTGAGCTAACAATTGTGAATTAGGGTTTTGTGATTCAAGTGAGTACTCAAGTCAAGATCTACAACATTCAATCAAGAGTCAAGATATACATCCATTGGAGCCATTTCATACATGTTTGTAGCACTTTACTCCTAGGGTTTGGTGATTTTCAACATTACATTTTGTTCATTCATCATTCCTCCTTTATATTTGATTTAATTACAAGGTTTGATTACCAAAATGGGGTTTGACCAAGGCAAACCCCTTTCTATTAATAAAACAATAATTTCCCCTCTCTTTAGTTTGTGATTTATAGATTGAGGTTGAAGACACATTGAAGAGAAAGATTGGAGAAAGGTTGTCAAAGTTGCAAAGTTATCTAAGTTGTCACCTTATTTACAAGACCATTGAAGGACACCTATAGAGCATAATTTAGCAGTTCAGATCTGAAAACTAGGTTGAGAAGGTAGAAAGAGAAGAGATTGAAGAGAATATTCAAACTTTGACTTTCTAGAAAGGCCAAGCAAGACTGGTATGCCACTTTTGGCGTATGAGTCCTAGTATAGTGGATTTTCCAGTTTTTAGGTGTTTTAGACTTGTCTCTTCCAAATTTTTGTTCCTACCTAGAAACCCTAATATGGGACTAAATTTCCCAACCTGGCATATGAGTCCTAGTTTGCATTAAATTCAACCTTTTTTGGAATTTCAAGTCTTCATTTAGACTGCTACAATTTTCTAGGTGCAACTTGTGTTCTCTCAGTTTTTTGTTCTATTTTGCATTCATTTCTAGGTCATTTATTGTAGTCTTGCATATCATTAAGTTTCATAATTAGATCTTGCATGTTACTAGTCTTTCCAAGTGCTAGCTTGGTGGTGAACCCCTTTTAGTCATTAATCAGACCCTAGGACAACCTTTAGGAGATATCTTTCCTTCATCCTATCCTTGGATTGAGATCTCTAGGGTTTCCTTGAGTGAAACAAGAGTGTGAAATAGGAACCCTATCTACCAAAAGATAGAGAGCCTCCTCTTATTTCCATTGTTTTAGATTTGTAATGTGCATGACTTCAATCCTTCAAGGAAGCCATTTGAGGGTGGTTAATTGCAACACTTTGGGATTTCATCATTCCTTCCTCTTCATTATGCATTTATTATTGACATTGCTATTATGGAAGTGGAAACACTTACATGGGGTTTGACTAAGGAAAGATGCGAAAATGGCCTAATATTTATTATCTTTTTGAATGTGGAGATCTTAGGTTTGAAGGACATTTGAAGGAGTTTCAAAGATAAATTTTTCATTATTGCATTTGGAGACTTACATCTTGTGAAGCCATGGAAACTCAATTATAAAAATATTTGGTAGTGTTTTGACAGTTCCAAAGGAAAGAATTTGAAGCTTAGATCCAACATTAGAGGACTCCGAAAACATATTTGGGAATGCATACAAGGATACTCATGCCCTGAGCATCCGTGTCCTCCATTTTTTGCTCTAGATTAGAATCAAAGGTGCAAAGAGACTTGCTTTGCTCATTTCTATTGTCCAAATTTGTTTTTGAACTTTACTTTCTATATTTGTATCAAATAAACAAATGGTATTGTTAGCCTAGTTAGATCATTGCATTTCATCATTGGGACATTTTCGGATTTGGTTAAGGGCTATTTGACTCACCTATCAAGCTATAAGTCAATATAATACATTGTCCAAATCCATCAAACCCTCATTCCATCTTTGCATTTTCAATCCATCACATCTCCCACCTCTTTTCCTAACACCCCCTTTAATGAAATTTTAGAAAGGTGTCAAACCCTTAGGCCAAAAATAAAAAGGGTTCCCTTTCCCCTACATTTCAGGAATAAAGGGTGGATGTGGATCATATCTAGTTTAATGAAGGAAACATTTCATGCATCTAGTTTTGAGAAGGAAACATCCCATATAAGATGAGTGACAAACTAAAAGGATCTTTCCATGATGTAAAAGGAACTTTTTGACTATATGCTATAGAGATTGATGTATGTTTCTATGGCTTTACATTAAAAGCATATGTTTCAAATGTGATTGAAGGTTTGAAATCATATTTTTATATTTGTGTTTATTTGTGGGTGGATATGTCAGGGATTATAAATACTATAATGACTCTAAAAATTCCATATTAATGAAATATAAAATTAAGAAAGCAAGAAAGCATGCACAATGTTGTAATACAAACTTGATCTTGCCCCTAGTCAAGATGGAAATTGATTGATTCATTGATGATCATGATGATAATATTATTGATAAGGGAAGGATGCATCCCAAAAAAATGCACTATTGGGAAATATATATCTCAATGATGATAATGTGACTAAAGTGGATCAAGGTTTGTATAAAGGATAGGAAAAAAGGGATGTTTTAGATGATGTGCAAGATTGCATGGATTAGGATTGTTGTATTTGGATGGACTAGTTTCAGAATAAGATGGAGGGATACTTGGATGGGTGGTTTAAATCTTTGAACCAATGATAAGGGAAAACCAAGTCTTATGATAGGGGTGAAATGGTAAGGGGTTTATTAGGTAGAATATGATAGGAGACACAAAGATTATTTGATGGAGGTTTAAGGTTATGATTTCCAAGGATTATATGGCATAGGAATAACATGTTTTATTTACTATATTGAGTAGGATAGAGCTATGTAGTTTATGATATGATCTTGGGTAGTGTATGTACAAAGGAATGAACATGCCAAGAGCTTTTCAAAGAATATTTTAAGTTTGTTCCCTAATCCTTATCAAGATCAAGGTAGGTGTGGAAGATGCATGGAAATAAAATAGATTGGATGTATGGATGGATGGAAATATCATGGAAAATTTATCATAGAATGATAAAAATCTCCAAGTGTGATGGTACACAAAGATAATTGATTTTATGCATGATGCATATTTTCAATATTTTCATCATGGTGCACTTATTCAAAGAACAATAAGAATCTTTTCACTATTGGATGAATTATTTCTCTTTAATTTTTTTTCTCTTTTTAATTGTTAGTAATGATGCTTGTTTTCTAGGTTTTCATCATGGTGACTACCCCAAGGTGCCATATAAATTGTTTTCACAAGTAAAAATATTTCTCTTTATAATTTTTTAATGTATTTTGAATTTTTTATTTTTTGGATGGTACAGATGTTCAAATGATCTCGCATTGTTTAGGTCCCTTTTATTGTGATGATATAGATTTTGGTGTCATGATATGCCAATAGTGACCTCGATGTAGGAGCTTCCTTACCAAGATCACAATGCTTATATATAGCCTATGTATGTTGTTATTATCTTTGTTAATACTAGGTTTAGCCTTATCTAGATACTCACATTGTTATAGAGTAACATGAGAGTCCTTAAGATAAATTATTTATACCATGATCAAGTAGATCTGTGAAGTAAGATGTTTGGATTTTATGAGAGATGTTGGACTATGATGTTGTTGAACACCTAAAATACTGAGAGGGGGGGTGAATGTGTATTCCATTAAACCATTTACATAATATCCATCCAAGCAATAACACAAATCTAACTATAATAACCAGTGAAAGCATTGAATCAACACAAGATCATAGTACACATGAAAACCAATATTTTTATGTGGAAAACCCAAAATGGGAAAAATCACAGTGAGGATAAACTCACAATATAATATATCTAGATATAGAATATTACAAAGGCTCACTGCCATGACTCACTATCCTTGAAGGCTCACAACTTGAAGTGAAATACAAAATAGAGTATGGCTCACTACCAAGAGGTGAACTTAGATAGAATGCACCTTCCTTGTGCTAGAGTTCAGTTCCAATGAAGCACATAATATAAAAAACTTCACTGTAAAGTGTACTCAACAATTATGTCTGCTCATTCATATAATTTTGCACATTTGCACCATGCAGCAGTACATTCATGATCTATAATTTTTCTCTATGTCACATCTTCATTATTCATCATCGATATATGCATCTTATCAAAAATGTCTTTCATATATATACCGTATACATTCACATAATACTAATGAGGCCAGCCTAATTAGAGTAGCCCTATTTCAAATCATAACTAACTCTATTGACTTTATCCTTGAAACATATTCATCTTCGTGCCCAACACAAGAATGTAATGTATGATGCCAGTTGACACAAACCTAAGATAGATCTCTTTAGCATTCAAATGCATATTTAATATTCTTAGCACAAGTTCATAATTAGGTCGGCCAAAGTTAAACCTAAAACATCAAGGACGTCAATCATATATGCAACCAAACATGTAATTCTAGAACTTTTAAACACATCAAATTATCCTTTAGATGACATCAAATAACTTATCTTCAACTTTGCACCAAAAAAAAAATAATCATAAGAAAACACAGAATCTCCCACATCAATGCACTATACTAAAACTTACTTTAAACCTCATAATAGAACATAGTTTACCAAACTACTGGTAACTATATCTTTTCAACCGTATGACCATTCCAACTAAAATCTTGTCAGTAGATGCAAATGATGTCAAGATAGAACATATTATTAGCTTCTGAATGAATCTTATAGAATAGGATAATCTAGACCAAAATAACAGATCAACAAACTTTCAATACCGGATAAGCATAGCTCGAACCATTACCGGAGCAACTATTGATCTATACAAGTGATGTGAGTAAGGTATACAGATGTTAATGTTGACATCAGTAAAAATATTCCAATTTCCATCACTTATGTAAATGTTGAAATCAATGAAAATCTTCCAATCTCCAATAGATGGGTGTTGGAGGATGTCAATGGATTATTTCGCATTTTAAATGGAGGAATTATTATTTTCAAAACTTGATATGGTGGATGATATATTTTAAACTTTGGATAGGGACTTTGTATTGAGCCAACACTTTTATATGGCCTTATTGACAACCATTTTGAAGGAAGTGGACACTTTTTATACGTAGGAGACCTCTTTCCTTATGGATCCATATTTTTACTTACTATTAGATTTGGATTATTTTCTTTTCTTGATCCATTTTTCTTTAAGATCGATTTTGATTTCCTTTTTTATAAATGTATTTTTTATTCAATGGATTTTGAAATTTGACTTTGATATTTTATTTTTAGCACTTTTTTTCTTGTTTGTCCTAATTGGTGGTTTTAGGGAATTAGGAATGATGGTTTATATTGTGGATGGGAGGAGTGTTGACAACAATGTAATATTAAGGACTTCGCATGTCCCCTATTTTGATGTTTTTATTAGATTAAGTTACCATTAATACCATATAGCTATCAACAACATCATTAGATTTTTAAATTGAATAATATCCAAGGACTCGATGATTGCATGAACCTTTAACTTGGTGCATGAAATATTTACCTTCTTTTCCTCTATCATAAGCTTCAATTTAAAGAATTTAATCATATCATTCAACTAGTCTATTAGATCCTTTGTTTTAAAACTACTTGCATAATCTGAAAGTTCAATTTTGATCCCATCATTTTTTCCTTCTAATACCTTGAGCATTCTCTCTTCAAAATTCATGCCATCTATTTTTTCTTCTATAAGTTATGTTTACTAATCAACACCTCCTTGGCCTATTTCTTCATCAAAATCATCTCCTCTTTGTCTCATTCCTTGATTTTCCATGGTTTTTGCATGATTTTCTACTTGTTTTAGTGTTTTCATATCTCTATGCATCTGGGCAATACATCATCCTCTTCCTCTCCAAACCATCTTCCCACTTTAATACCAGATGATGCAACCAACAATTCATTGAATAGATTTTTCCATTATTTTATATTCAAAAATCAAGAAATAGATTCAATGCTAGGCTTCATTAAATTGTTTTTTCATCCTCAAAAACTAAAAAATAACCCTTATATCTAATAAATTTGAAAATGACATTTTTTGGCAATTTTTAATAATTTTCATAATTTACCCTTTTTGGTAATTTCACTTGAGTACCGTATTGACCATGGAAATTGTAGAATGCTTTGCCTAGACTTGCTCAAACATGAACAAAAAATCAAACATTAGTCCATAAAAAAGTGTAAACAAGCATTCCCCATGAAATTCATTCAAACAAAAGAACATGAAATCGAAATAAAGTAATCAAATAAACTACTAATGAATTTCTATTCTAATGCTCAAACCAACATCCCATAGGGGCATTGGTGCTTCTTTGATGTGGAAAGAAGCCCTTTCCCAATCGCTTGATAAGCTTGATGATGGATGTGTGATTCTTGATGCAAAATGTCAATAGCCTAGCTATGGATGATGAAATTCTATGCTAACTTGGATGAAATTGTGGATAATGAACTTGCATAAACTTGTGTCAACTTGTGGATCCCAAATCAATAGAGGAGGCCTCTATTTATAATGAAGAAGCTTTGAAGAATGAAGAATAGGATGAATGTGGGATTAAAGAAGGGACCAATGGCATTGTGCCACTTGTCAACATGCTAATGAAGGAGAGTGGAGCACATTTTGAACAATGTGCACATTAAATGCATGTAGGTGAAATTTGAATTTGATGAGGTGACTTGTGTAAGAGGAGGTGTAAGAGGAATTAATGCCAAGTTGGCTCAAGGAGAGGACATGTAAGAGATTTTCATGCCAAGTTGGAGGAAAAAAGTCCTTTGGGAGGGAGAATTCAAATAAGTGGAATATTCCAAGAATATGCCATATTTGAATGAAAATAGGATAATTAGTAAATCAAATAAATTGATTTACATGTGCAACTTGCAAAAGCTAGAGGAATGGAGGATTAGTGTTAGGAGTTAGTTAATGATTAATTAACTTAGATGAAATTAGTTTGATTGTGACATTTAATTTAAATATTTGAATCTATTTAAATCAAGTGAGAGGCTATTGGAATATTAGTAATTTAATAAAATGAAATGATTTATTCAATTAAATGAAGAACATTAGGATTTAATTAAATAAGGTTGATTTATTTAATTATAGGAAGAATATGATGAAATAATATGATAAAGTTCATTATCTGATTAAAGATGAATTTTGATGAATTTAATTAAATAAAGATTATTCAATTAAATGGTTAGTGTGGACATGGTTAAGGAAGAATAAGTGTTAGTTAATTAGGATTGATTGCATGATATCAATCAGGATAATTTACATGTCTACATTTTCCCCCTCTTTGAAGCAATGTACCTACTGCGTTAGTTTAAAAAATAACCTTTTCGAGATCAAAATTCAATTTTTTTAAATTTTTTTTAGATGCCCCACTTTTTCCCTAGCAGAAAGAAGTACGCTAGTACATTGCCCCCTTGAGAGATCGGGTGAAAAGTTTGAATTGAGGGTCGATTTCACGACAAAGAGGTTCAAGATGGGCGTATGGATGGTTATGATGATGATGCAAATGAGATGGTTTTAATATGCTTAGAATAACCAGTCTATATTATGGTGCAATGATGGAAATGCAATGCATGTGAAATGGTCTGAATGATATGTAGCATGCTGACGGTTTGTGGATTCAGGATGGATGCATTGATGATGTTTGGTTGACTGCCATGATACCTTGTTAGTGCAACGAGAAGAGAGAAGAAAAGAGGATCCAACAAGTCCATGATCTACCGTGAATTTATTAGAAATAGTGATGAGAGATGATGATGTTTCACTTATCAGGGATTGGGGACGTAAAGAGCTTACTTACCTTATGTTTGATAACACACATAGATACGATGCATCAAGGTATAAAGAACTAGTGAGATGGTCTTTGAATCGACAATCAGATAGGAGTATCCTTGTTCACACCTGGCATACAAAACCCTATTTAGAATGCAGTTTAGATATTTCAAACATCTCAGACCAAAACATAGAAAGGCAAGCCTTCCTATGTGGTCAACAAGACACCTAAAACACCCTCCCTACAAACCAAACAAAGCACACATGACCAAGGTTATATTACAAGAATATCCCACAAGCACAATAGATAAAAAGATAATGATCAATGCCCCATTCCTTTCTCTCTAAATCGTTTTGATTAGACAACATCGAGAGGTCATTGGGATGAGCGCAATGAGATAAATTAAAAGAAAAGATCAAGAAAACAAACAAGCCAATGTTCTTCATACCTCTAGCCAAGACTAAACTATGGTGATGCCTGATGTTGATGTCCATTGTAGGAAGGATGCATCCTAGGACATGATGTTATTAGATGATTTGTGATTGACTGGATGATGGGCTATTAATACCAAGAGTTAACCAACTTGTTTACATATTGACCTAGACTTGAGACCCTAACATTTGAGTTTTCACTTTTAAATTGCTAGACTTGTTTCTAATTGTTTCACCAAAGGTTGAGGATGACAATGATTTATTATGAGTGGATTTTTATTTTGAGTGATTGCAAAGTGAGATGGATGAATTTTTTCAAATATTTGGATGTTTTTGATATTTTGAAATGTTTTGAGGTTGTTTTGGGTTTTTCAAGATGTTTTGCAAATGTTTTAATTTTCAAAATTTCTAATATTTTTGTTTTTTATGAGATTTTGACCAAGAACCTAACCTAAAGACCTATTCTAGGGGTCTTGAGGGATGATAAAAGATTAGTATTTCCTATGTTATACATACAGAGACTGCATAGTTCGATTGACATAGACTTGTTTATTGATGAGATATGAACAAATGGATTTCCAGTTTATTATGATAGACCCCTAAAGGACTGACCTAGGGTGTCTCAGGGGATGATCAAAGATCAAACTTGCCTATATTTAAGCTCAGAGAAGACGTAGTTCAGTAGCATGTTTGATGTTTTTTTAACTTTTTAACCTGTTTTACAATTTTGATATGTTTTGGATGTTTTTGGATTTTTGCATGATTTTGACGATTTGGATATGGATATGTGTGATGATATCAGTGCTCTATTTTGGGATTTTGTTGAAAACCAAGCTAAGGTTGATTGATTAGATTGATGGATTGATGATGATAACATTTTTGAGGATACAAAACAATGCAAGGATAGTGTTTAAGCAACACAAGGATTGGGATGGATATCTCGAGATGATGAGGGATTGATTGGATTTGATTAATCAAGATTGATGATGATAACATTGTTGAGGATACAAAAAAATGAAAAGATAGTGTTAAGCAACACAAGGATGGGGAAGGATATCCCAAGATGATGGTGGAATGATTGGATTTGATTGATCAGGATTTTGAAGCTTGATTTGGAACAAAAGTTGGTTTTGGATGATTTGATGTGATGTTGAAGCACACGTTAGATGCAACTGATATTGATTGTTTGGATTGATGTTCGATGAAAGATAAAGCTTGATAAGGAACATCTTCTCATCAAAATATGCCATGGGTTAGTGATCTAGATTTTGTGCTCACAAGTGTTTTGACCAATTTGATTTTATGTTTTTCCAATGTTTGGATCACCACATAAGTTGGAAGATATAGATCAAGATTTATTCTCGAAGCAAGACATAAATATCTTCCCCCAGTGTCTAGCAATGTATGGAATGCCATGGGTGGATTCTTGGATAGGTGTATGCATAGATGGACATGGTAAGCACACAAAGGATTATCTTGTGATAAGATAAGGTGTTCGAACAAAGGATGCTCATTTGGATAATGCTTCATGGCTTAGATAATGCTAGGTAGGCTAGGATCAATGAAAATGACTCATGTCAAGATGTTTACCATAAGCAAGTGTAAAGTGTGCACCAAAATTTTTCAAGATCAAGATAACTTGGAATATGAATGTAGATGGATGAAAATGGATTGGATAAATGGTCCATGGATGAATGGATTTATTATGGATGGGATGAGATGCTTCCACCTGAACTAGCGCATGCAGATGCTCGATTCTACACATGATACCTTTTTTCCAGGTTTTCATCATGGTACATGTCCAAAGTGGCACCATAGTGGTTTTCACTAGAGGAAAAAAAATTTCTTTACTATTTTCAATCCTTTTTCTAATTTTTTTTTGGAGTTTTTTTATTTTTTTATTTTTTTGTTTCTTTGTGGAAGATTTTTAAGCTCATGCTAAATCACCTGGTGGTGTTGATGTAGATGCTTCTGTCATAATGTGTCATTGATATCGTACCTAAAGAAGTTGTTTTTCCAAGATACGTGCACTTGAATACAACTTTTGAGATTTCTAATCTACTTTGTTGATACCGGAGTTAACTTTGTCTTTATGTGCACATTACGATAGAGTGCCTTCTAAATCCTTATGATGAAGGGTGGCTGCCAATACATGGTCAATGTGAGAATTGGATATCATGCATGGAGGTGTGGATGGAGTGTGTTTAGGAATAAAAGATGGATTGGTTGATAGTTTGGAACCTTTGACTCTCCAAACTTGGGAAGATGAGCAATGATGGGTGGATACAGAAGAGTGTATGGGATTAGGACCAATCACTTGATACAATTTTTACATTACTTGAGAAGCCTTCTTTTTCCTTTGTGGACATCTTTGATGGATACTTTTCCCTTTTTAATTTTTCCCCATAGTTTCTTTGACTAATGGAGTTTGATAGGGATAATCTTTCTTTGTATTCTTTGGTATCCATGTACATATTTGGTTTGTCCATTATGCTCCCCAAATTCTTTTTCTTTGATAATGTTCTTTGTAATTTGATTCAAATCTTTCTTTTGATGTTGGTCCCAATTCGTGGATGGGGAGATGGGCGGATGAAGATTCATGACATGGCTGGTTGTAGTATTGGCATCGATTTCATCATAAGGATTCTTCATGCTCCCTATGTTGATGTTTGCACTAGATAAAATTTCCCCCGGTATTATAGAGGTATCACTAATATTTTTAGATCCCTTAATTGTCGAATAACCAAGACCTTGATACTTAGGATTTCCAATAATTTGCACTGGTTCTAGGATACCCTGTTCATGTAGGCCTAATCCTCTGCCTTGATAATTCATCTGTTGAAATATTTTATTTGCAATAGGATATGATTTACCTTGGAAACAAGGTGCTAATCCTTCTCTTCTCTATTGTTGATCTTCAAAGGCGATAGCTTCTTCATTGATAAGATAGCTTTCCCTAAAAAAGGTACGTGATCCAAGTTTATAAGTGATAGGATACTCCATAAGTGGGATGACTTCCTGATTCATATCTTTGGCTTGATCTTATGAAATATCATATTTTAATGCTTCTTCAAGAGGTGTTGATGATTCACTGTCCACAAAAAAGTCTCCCTCATGATTCAATTTTGATATTCCTTCATAAGATGTTCCTAATTCACGACTTTTGTAGAAGCCTTCTTCATGACCCATTTCTGAAATGTCTCTAGATTTTTCTATATCTTGATCATGTGTACAAATGTTAAGAGTAGGAGACTCTTGTTCCTTGGTAATAATATCAAGAGTATGGGACTCTTTTTTTAAATGAAGATCATCTACATGTCCATTAGGAGTAAGCATCTCATGGGTAAATGGAGGAATATGTGCTATATGGACATGATCATCATTTTCAACATCTTGTACAGATAGGAGAGTGTCCATTGGATCATTGTAGTATCTTGGAGATATGGATTCTTGATCTTGAATGATTTCAAACTTGCTTTTGACATGCTTTGGATCAAGTTCTTGACATGGGTCAATTTCAAAGGATGGATTGCTTATAAAGGTTTCTTGGATATCTTCATTAGGAATGGGAAGTGGCTCAATATCCTCTTGGGCTTGGAGTGAATTTGGATTAAGTGTTGAGTTGAGGATTTCTTCAATATCTGTAACCATGAGGTCAAAGGATGTCAATATGTCTTGGAAAGGACCATTGCTAGAATTTGGTGAAAGATGTTGATCATGCTTTGGAATGAATTCTTGAGATATGTCCTCTAACCCATTAGGTGATGTAGAGAAATTTTCAATATGATCATTGGTTGATGGATTGTGGATTATGTCAATAGGATCAACTAATTCTAACACTCCTCGAAATAGATCATTATCGGATATTTTTGAGGGGTTTTGATCATGACTAATAGGTGACTTTTGATGTATGTTGATTTGATCATAGGATGAGGTAGAAACATCTTCAAGGTGCTCATTGATGGATAGATCTTGATCATTGTTTTCAACAATTGTGGTGGAGGGATTGTCAATGTTTTCAACCATAGGATCAAATGATGTTAATATTTCTTGAATTAGATAATTGTTGGGTAGTGTTAGTGGATTTTGATCATGATTGAAAAGTGACTCTTGATATATATTGATTTGATTGTTGGATGAGGTAGAAACATTCTCAAGGTGCTTATTGATGGATAGTTGTGATTGATCTTGGAGATGTGATGAATGATCTTCGAGATGGGGTGATTGGGTTTGGTATTGATGTTGTTGATCTTGATATCCAACCTTTTGACATTGGAGATATTGTTCTTGATGTGGTTGTGGACACAACTCAATGATTTGATGACATGGTTTAACCAATAGAAGAGGGTATGTGCAGGATCATCATGGAAAAAACAAGCCCTTAAGTGGCAAAAAATTCAAAAAAATTAGAGTTAGGCAACTTGAAGTAAAATTTTGAATAAGTTATCTATATTATTTCAAAAATATGTAAGAATAGAATCTGTAGCAAATTGAATGTAGTTTCTAAACTACTAGGTTTTTTTTAAAAATCGATTTGGTGAAAATTTGAAATTTCAATGCAGTATTACTTAAATTTTAGGGAAAAAATAAGAAGTAGGTGTCTGTCTAACCACACTAACCACAATAAAATGATAATACTTTTTTATAATATTTTAGATATAAGTAGAGGAATCATGTCTCAATGTGATGCATATTTTTGTAATTTTTTCCAAGTAAATAATTAATTATGAATTTTTTAGCTTAAAAATATTAAAACTCATATGTCGACCACCTTAACTTGGTCAAAATTCATGAAATTTAATTTTATTTTTAATCCTATAGTATGCTAAGCATAGAATGTGACGCATGTTTTGGATTCAAAAATGTGATAATTTGAAAGCTATAGATGTTTTCAATCAGCCTATCAATCAAGACTTTAGTCATAATTTGAATAGAAAATGAATAATAATTACTTATTAAATTCAAAGTAAAGCATAATTTATATTGGTGGAAAGCTGAGAATCTCCTTTAAAAACCCTTTTCGTTTCATCAATTTTGGGTTAAAAAAAAGTCATCAGCCACATACCCATCATATTGCCACTTTTTGGCCCATCATGATCCTGCACATACCCAAGAGTGTATTGATTTTGGGGTGAAGATGTCTCTTGGTGCAATGAGTTAATTATTTTGGAAAGTGAAGCAATTTGATCTAGCAAAATTTGATCTTGATTTTGATCTTGACACCCTTGATATAGTTGATTTGGTTTTTGTTCAATCAGATTTGGAATGTATACTTGTGGTGTTTGTATGGGATCATGGACAAATTGATTTTGGACAATGTTATGATTTGGGATGATGTTTAGATTTGGCATTATAGGTTGAAATTGAACATTGTTTCGGTTTGGAAACATATTGCCTTGATTTAGGTAACTTTGATTTTGCATGGTGTTACTTTGTCTTGGATCAATACATGGAGTTGTCAATATATTGCTTGGACTTTGAACAACATTTGTATGATTCACAAACATATCTATCCCAAAGTTTACCAAGTGTGGATTTAAAATGTTCATGTTTGGTAAACTTGTACTTGGTATATTCACATTTGGCATGCATGAATTTGGTGGGATAATGTTGTTTTGTTGAAGAATCATACATTGATTGTTTGGTTGATAGATTTGTAGGTTTTGAATTAGATTTAAATCTACCATAGGGAAAGGTGTTCAAAATTTTAGATTGGGAAAACTCACATTTGTTGTATTATTGAGGTTTGTAGGAGATAATTATCCCATGTAAGGATTGTATAAATGTGAGTTTTGATAATCAATTGGAATTGTAAGCCTTTGATAGTTTGGTTGTTTTAGATTACTCGTGATGTATGGATCAAGTTTATATTCCATGTTCTTCTTGTGTTTTGACCTTGTTGACCTCTAAGGGATTTAGGACCAATGATGAGATCAAGGATGAAAGGGGTGAGTGATATGGGTGTTGAACTTTTAGGAAATTTGGATCAATACTAGACTTTAGGATTTGATTTTGATTATTTTGATTAGACAATGAACTTGTGAATCCCAAGATGTTAGATGTTATCTTAGGATGAGTTTGTTCAAAAGGGTGATAATTTAACTAAATGTGTGAGGAAGGATTCATCCACACACACCTAACTAAACTGATGATTTTGATTTGGTTTAAGGATGTACCAAAGTCTAGATAATGATGTGTCCAAAGTTCTAAGGTTGTTTGTGGAATGGGGATGATAAATGTTTGGGATGGATGAAGAGGTTGATTTTGATCCTAAATGAACCTAAGAAGGACTTGTTTACTAGACCAAGATAGTGAAGAACATGCTTTACCCTATGAGTAGTGTAAACCAAAAGACCAATGTTTTGCTTGGAAGACCATACGACAAAAGATAAAAAGAACATGTGTGGGGTTCAATTGATTTAATCTTGGTTAATGAATTCCTTTTACCACAAACACTTGCTTGCTTCACTTTTCAAACTAAATGTCTATGTCTCAATTTCTTTTCATCCCACAAAGTCCATTATGTGGAAATCAAGAAAATCAAGGCAGTAGTTTCCTAATGTTGACTTTAGTGAGAGAAAATTGAGATATAAATCCAAACACTTAGAAGCCTCTAAGGATAGAATCCCTAGGGACAAGCAATAGCACTTGGATTTTTTCAAAGGTATTTGCTTCCTCTAAAGTTTTGAAATTTTGATGACTTTGTTGAATGCTTGTTTTCAAGATTTCGGATCCATGCAATGTGTGTAACTGACTCAAAGATTGCACAACCCTAGGATGGAAGAGAAATTATTTGTTGAGTTTCCACTTAGATAAATCCAGCTGCACTTATTCAAAGCAGATGACTAGAAGCTTGACCACATTGGCTCCCCTCCACGCCACACTTCTCGGGTCAACCAAGCTTCTGTTCTCATGAATCTCCCATGAAGAAATTTTCATCTCTACAAAGAACCGTAAGTATGTGTGATAGCTCCAGAGGTCCGACCTCTTGATGCCAACAAATATTGTGATTTTTGGCTACTACACAAGGGTTTGTAATAAGGGCATCTGGTTCAAAGTACATGATGATAAACTCCCTCAAAAGGTCTCCCAACCCTTAGAACAAGGGCTTTATGCATCTGTAATGTCCCCATTTTGGCCATACACTCTTCATTTGGTTTTATCCTATTTCTGAAAATCCATAGGCTACTCAGATGTGTGAATTTAGGGTTTCCACTTTCATTAAGTCTTGCTTCCAGCTCAGTTATGCTTTCTGTTGGTTTTGACGTAAACTTACTATTTTTGGTAGTGGCTATTTTTAGTAAGTCTAATTTTGGCAGTGGCATCATCAGCAGTTCAACTCAAGTCATCTTGTTATCCATCAGTTTTACTTTGGCTTTGGGTTTGGTTTTCTTCATGAGTTGAGTTTATACTTAGTCAAATTTCATGTTTCTCAGTTGTACCCCATGCCTAGGAGTAATAAATTCATGTTGTTTTAAAAGAGGGGCCATTAAGGGGGTCAATTGTGCATTTAATGATTTATTAAATGTTTTATTGTTGCAAGTGAAGTTGGACGCCTAAAGGAGATTGAGTAATATTTTATTATTTCAAAAAGTAAAATGCAAAAAGGTGGCATCCCTTTTGGAACTTGAAGTGATTCAACTTCTTGGAATTTGAAGAGTTCTTGTTGCTTCATTTTCCAACTGAAGCTTATATATTGTTGATGTTTGAAGTGTTGATTATGTTATGTTTTGGAAAGCAAAGTTATGCTGCTGGTTTGAAATCCAGAATCCAGCTAAGGGAAAGCTTAGCAAATTTACTCCATCTTCGGGCCTGAAAAAATGGTTCCCTAGATGGTCTATTGGGGATGTACTTCATGCATAAGTGCATATTGAGCATCAAAGTGAAGAAATTGGGTGATGTTTTCAATATTTTGTGTTGCTGATTTTCATATAGCTGAAGATGATTTTTGTATATAGCTCCTTGAGTAAATTTTATTTCATTATGGGTATTTGAGCTAACCATTTCTATGCTAAGGGTGATGTTATTTGTAGAAAATCAGTATTTATGATTAAGTGTGGATTTTTCTAGGAAGGTTGTACCTTTTCTAGGGTCGTACCATTAATGATCAACTTGTATTGGGTTTTGAACTTGCTGTTTGGTGATTGTTTGGTACCTACAAACTCATGGTTTCTAGTCATTTATCCTTCTTGAATGCTACTCTGAGTTTTGGTGAGCTTTGAAGTTGATTTGAGGTAGATTCGAGCATTTTGATGTTTCATGGGTTGCTAGTTCAATACTTTCAATTTGTTGTTTGTCATATCAGATTTATATCAGTTCAGATTTTGGCTTGTAATTTGGTGATTGAGAAGATTTAGAGTTGTAGAAATCATCCTTCAAAAATTTCCATTGATTTTATCATTGTAACACTTGTAAATTGCAGATTTATTTCATTGTAAGGCTATGAATTAGTAGTACTAATCTAGTCATTTTAATTGCTACATTTACTTGTGAATTTTAATGCAAACACTTTAACCCCTGGATGGTTTACCGTCAGTGTGGATAAAGAACATTCTAGAAGCTTATCTCTCTTATTTGCAGCTATTTCTATTTATTGTAAAGCTAGTTAGTAGTACTAATGGCTATTTCATTTTATTGCTGCAATTTATACTTGATTACACTCCCACAATTGAGTGGTTGAGTTTTAGAATAAACATCTTTCTTGATTGTAAATTCTCCCCACAAAATAAGTGGTTGTGTGGACTGTTTTCCCCCCACGAAATAAGTGGAAGAGAGGATTTAATGGCTGGCTTGCCGCCTTAATAATGTAATAATCTCACACTCTAAATAAGTGGAGTATTTGCACTGCTTGTGGATGCCTGCATCAACAGATGAATTGTACTTTTAGTTCAGTTTATACGTAATGATCCTCTGACCATATGCTATCACCTCGCCCACATTGGGATCTTGGTGAACATTCTTGGTTAGATTTACTTTCCATGCTGATTTGCATTTGGAGCTAACACTTATTAGTGGTTTGATGCTGGTTTGTGTGTCTAATTTTGGGGAAAAAATTTGAGGGGAATATTTTAGTGGTATCAGAGCAGAAGTTCCTGCTATCCTGTTAGGGGGAACAAAAAAATTAGTGTTGCCACAATGGACATCAACAAATTTTCTGAATAGTTCAAGATAAAATGTGAACATGATGCTTCCATATTCCGCGTAGAATATCAGAGTATGTCAGATGAGTTGAAGAATGATGTTTCTTTTGATTGCTACTTGAATTGTGTGTTGATTAGGTATCCTAGAAAAGTGGGTGTGGTCAATTACATCAAGAAAATAATTAAAAGAGAAGCATAACTTGCCATGGTTGAAGAATCAAGGAAGGAAGAAGCAAAAGGATCTATTTGTGGTTTGCAGCCTACAAGTAAGAAAATTGAAGAGAAAAATCAGTCAGCAAGTGGTGAAGAAGACACAAGCAAGGTGCACATTTTGGTTCCAAATGATAGTGTGCTTGACGAAGATACCTTGGAAAATGAGGAGATTAAGATAGAGTCCCAAAATACATCTGTAGACTTGCATGAGATGGGAGATAATGAAGATTGTTTGGGTAAGAAGGACATAACAACAATTTTGAGTCCTAAAAATGATTCATCCGATGAAGAGCTTGAGATAAATGACTTCACAAAAGTTTTCAGTAGTACCAATGTGTGAGTTGAGTTCACTAAAGAAGAACAAATTGAAGGAAATACTAGTGGTGTCATTGAATTAGCCTATGACCACCTTGATGTTGATATTGGTTATGATGATTCGATTGAGTTCAGATTGAATCATGTTGAAGATTTGGTGAGGGATAATTCTCTACTTGTTGTTGACCCAAATTCCCAAAGGATTTCATATGAAGAATTTAAAACAAGTGACCAAGGTGACTTCTTTGGAATGTTTGTGGATGCTAATGATAAAATCAGCAACTCATCTACTCATGACAGATCCATTGAAGAAAAGAATGAAAAATTATTCAAAGCAGCTAGCTTTGATGATCCTTTATTCCATTACAATGATAGTGTCTTGGGTGGTAGTGGGTTTGGTTATCAAACTACATATGTGGAGAAAGTTATAGATGAAGATTTCAGTTCAAGTGGGTTGAGGAGTGACTCATTCAAAGAGCCACCAGTTCAAGAGGAGCATGATGATCTCTTTCCTATTGATCATTGCAATCAAACCTTTCACATTTGGGATCTGGGAGCGATGTCACCAAGGTATGATAAAGAACCGGAGTGGGATAAATTCCCCTTTGATCCTGATGAAGTTCAAAAATCAGTTTGCATTGCAAGTAATGAAGTGATCTTTGGAGTAGAAGTTGCAGCAATGGCTAATGAGAACGTGATTTCTTATGTTGAAGAGAAGAATGTTTTAAAATCAACAAATGGTTTGGATGCCTTTCATAATTACGCACAAGAAGAGTATGAGAACTTGAAAGGTCAAGATAGAGGTACTAATTTGTTTGAAGAAGTTGTTGACAAGCCTTCAATTCAAGAGTTATGTAGTGATAAGATTAGAAAGGAGGCTGATTTTGAGAATCAAGTCAAAGAAAATAAATCAGAAAAGTTGATGTTTGATGAGAAAAGCTTCTTTGTTGATTATGATCATGGGCCTAAAGAGCTGCAAGTTTTGAAGGATAACTTATTGGTTACAAAAGAGAAAATTGTTAAGGTGTTATCAAGATTTGATAGCACACACAATTGTATTGAAGAACTTTACTGGGAGTTGTAGTTTGAAGAGAGACAAAATGGAGTTAAGGGTGGAGACACTCTTTCTAAGGTGCAAACCATCAAATAAGCATTTGAATCCATAAAGTCAGATTATTTGCACTTGCTCTTAGATAGAGATCATGCTATTAAGTTTGCAGAGGAAACCTATGATGCCTATCAAGAGAAGGAGAATGAGGTTGATAGGCTTTGTCTTGATCTTTCCTTAGCTCATCACTCTTTATGCAAGGGAGAAAATAAAACTCCTATTGCAGCCACACTTGAAGGACAAGAAGGTGATACAAGGATTATGGAGATCAAGCAAATAGTTGAAGGTATTAATGAACTCCATAATGATGAAACCTTGCTTAATTTTAAGGAGATTCATGAAGATGATGGTAATTGGAAGGTAAATCAAGAGTGTGAACTCTTGAGTTGGGAAGAGAACTTGCCTCAAGAAGGGATAGCTTGCAGCCATGAGTTTGATGTGATGACTGGTAATGTGTGTGATATTCATCACGCTACATTCTATGGATCAACAACTAATGATGGGTATCCTCAAGTTGCAGAAGATGTGCATGAATTCTATGAAGACACCAACGAAAGGGATGAAGGAAATATTTTTTCTATGATTGTGTACAATAATCCACCATCTTCACATAATTTGTTAAATCATAAGGTGATTGACAATTTCTACATGGATGACGTTGGTAAGAGGTTTTATGTTTTTGACATGCATGGTTTCATGGTTAAGTATAAGATAATGTTGGTGGATCCAAGCTATATGTCAGGAAACACTCTCTTTGGATGGTTATTAAATGAGCATTTAATGATGTCCAAACTTGAACTTGCTGGTCTTCACTCAGCATTCACCAAGGGAAGAGTACCACCTATCTTAAGATGGTTGATTTGGTTAGGTCTCAAAAATATGCATCAAATTGTGGAAGAACTTTCAGGCTTGCCCCTTTGGTTCCTAGATTGTGCTTTGTTGATGAATGATTATTCTAAAATGCTGGTCATTAAAGGTTCAAACTTTGCATTGATGGTTGTAGCTGATTACATGGATTTGTGTGCTCGAGACTTTCACTATGGCTCTTGGAGATATGTTGGGAATTCTTCCCAATGTGTTGGAGATTATTTGTGGTTGGGAATTCATGCTTGGAATTCTCAACAAGGCTTGATGGAGATTGTTGCAAGTAGGAAAATGGATCTTCGAAGAGATAAGAATTCAATTCTCAAAATATTTGATGCGGCCCCCATCTTTACTAGCCATTTGATGGTTCCTTTTTCTCATCAATTGATGGATTGGAGAGATGCTTCGAACAAAAGATGGTTTAATAATGGGTTGAAGTTCCTTGAGGGAATGTTTCCAGCCTTGGGCATGAACAGTTGTCATATTATGAATTCTGATTTCCAAAGTTGTAGCAGCTGTTCAACTCCTTGTATGTTGATTTTCCTAAAATCATACTTTAATTGGTTTATTTCAGACTTCATGGGCAGCTGGTACATTCATTTTTTCTCTTCACAATCTCTTTTCGGTGAGGGTTTATGGCCTCTAAAGTGGGAAATGATGTTTAATTGTGATTCGAATCAATTTTGGATGATGTTTAAGTTCCTTTCCAGTGGTTTCCTTTGTACAATTTCTTGCACTAGTGTTTGGGGTAGCGAACCTTTGCTTGTTTGGGTTCAATTTTTTGTGTCTTTTGGGGAGAGATTGGTAGAAGTTTTTAGAAAGCTTCTTGATTATGTCAGAGTTACTCAAAGGAGGCATTATTCTTCCTTGAGGAGGTTGGATGATGCAGCTGTTATGACCATGCAAAGAGTTTTTTATACCTTTGCAAATAGCTATGATGGAGTCACATTTGTTGTTGTGATTCAGTTTGATGCTTTGAGGAGTTATGTTGATGAGAATATTTTTTAGTTGCTTAGATTATTCTTCATTGTTCTAATGGTGATTGACATTGGAGATGTTAATTCCTCAGAGTTTATTGGGCATGGGACAGTGTTTGATTATGATTTTAGTCCTTCCCAGTTTATCAGTTTGAGTTTCATGAACGGTAACTTCTTGGAGCTACAGGGGAGGTTAGAGCAGAATTGCCACAAGAGTTTTAACTAGATGATCAAAGTGGAGCAGCTTCAACATGGTGGTACTTTTCAAAGATGGACATGGGACCCTGGGATCCCATTTGTTTTGATGGGATTAGTTTGGAGTGTAGTGGCATTGCTTGAGGACAAGCAATTTTGGGAAGGGAGAACTGTAATGTCCCCATTTTGGCCATACGCTCTTCGTTTGGTTTTAGCCTATTTTCAGAAATCCATTGGCTACTCAGATGTGTGAATTTAGGGTTTCCACTTTCATTAAGTCTTGCTTCCAGCTCAGTTATGCTTTTTGTTGGTTTTGAGGTAAACTTACTATTTTTGGCAGTGGCATCATTAGTAGTTCAACTCAAGTCATCTTGTTATCCATCAGTTTCAGTTTGGCTTTGGGTTTGGTTTTCTTCATGAGTTGAGTTTATACTTAGTCAAATTTCATGTTTCTCAGTTGTACCCCACGCCTAGGAGTAATAACTTCATGTTGTTTTAAAAGAGGGGCCATTAAGGGGGTCAATTGTGCATTTAATGATTTATTAAATGTTTTATTGTTGCAAGTGAAGTTGGACACCTAAAGGAGGTTGAGTAATATTTTATTATTTCAAAAAGTAAAATGCAAAAAGGTGGCATCCCTTTTGGAACTTGAAGTGATTCAACTTCTTGGAATTTGAAGAGTTCTTGTTGCTTCATTTGCCAACTGAAGCTTATATATTGTTGTTGTTTGAAGTGTTGATTATGTTATGTTTTGGAAAGCAAAGTTATGCTACTGGTTTGAAATCCAGAATCTAGCTAAGGGAAAGCTTAGAAAATTTACTCCATTCTTCGGGCCTGAAACTATGGTTCCCTAGATGGTCTATTGGGGATGTGCTTCATGCAGAAGTTCATATTGAGAATCAAAGTGAAGAAATTTGGTGATGTTTTCAATATTTTATGTTGTTGATTTTCATACAGCTGAAGATGATTTTTGTATACAGCTCCTTGAGTAAATTTTATTTCATTATGGGTATTTGAGCTAACCATTTCTATGCTAAGGGTGATGCTATTTGTAGAAAATTAGAATTTATGATGAAGTGTGGATTTTTCTAGGAAGGTCGTACCTTTTCTATGGACGTACCATTAATGATCAGCTTGTATTGGGTTTTGAACTTGTTGTTTGGTGATTGTTTGGTACCTACAAACTCATGGTTGCTGGTCGTCTATCCTTCTTGAATGTTGCTCAGAGTTTTGGTGAGCTTTGAAGTTGATTTGAGGTAGATTTGAGCATTTTGATGTTTCATGGGTTGTTGGTTCAATACTTTCAGTTTGCTATTTGTCATATCAGATTTATATCAGTTCAGATTTTGGCTTGTAATTTGGTGATTGAGAAGATTTAGAGTTGTAGAAATCATCCTTCAAACATTTGCATTGATTTTATCATTGTAACACTTGTAAATTGTAGATTTATTTCATTGTAAGGCTATGAATTAGTAGTACTAATCTAGTCATTTTAATTATTGCATTTACTTGTGAATTTTAATGCAAACACTTTAACCCCTGGATGGTTTACCGCCAGTGTGGATAAAGAACATTCTAGAAGCTTATCTCTCTTATTTGCAGCTATTTCTATTCATTGTAAAGCTAGTTAGTAGTACTAACGGCTATTTCATTTTATTGTGGCAATTTATACTTGATTACACTCCCACAATTGAGTGGTTGAGTTTTAGAATAAACATCTTTCTTGATTGTAAATTCCCCCCACAAAATAAGTGGTTGTGTGGATTGTTTTTCCCCCACAAAATAAGTGGAAGAGAGGATTTAATGGCTGGCTTGCCGCCTTAATAATGTAATAATATCACCCACTAAATAAGTGGAGTATTCCCACTGCTTGTGGATGCCTGCATCAACAGATGAATTGTACTTTCAGTTTAGTTTATACGTAATGATCCTCTGACCATATGCTATCACCTCGCCCACATTGGGATCTTGGTGAACATTCTTGGTTAGAGTTACTTTCCATGCTAATTTGTATTTGGAGCTAACGCTAATCAATGGTTTGATGCTGGTTTGTGTGTATAATTTTGGGGAAAAAAGTTAAGGGGAATATTTCAGCATCACAAAGATACTGGAGGAGAGCTATCATGCATCACTAAGTTGATTGCAAACTTTCCTTGAAACGAAAAATTTGTATAGCGGTTCGGAAGAGCCTAGCTTATGCTCATTACCGCTTGGGTCATTCCCTTGGGGTGAGTAATATTTCCCACCAAGGAAGACCCTCTAAAGGTGAAAAATAGCAAGTATGTACATTCATAGTTCGATCAATCTTTTTTTTTGTGAACAAAGAGAGAACACACGTGATGCCTTTTCTCATGCTAGAAAGTTTTGTTCGATTTTAATAACCCAAATTGAAGTGTGGAGGAAATATTTTAGACAACCTAATATCACCAAAATGCTTTCGATTCTCAAGATCGTCGTAAAGCGCGAGAGAAGTGCATACTCATTTCAATGATATTAATTTGTAAAAAATATTACAAAACAAAATAAGAACATGTTCATTTTAGACCTCAAAAGAAGTAAATGGGTTATTTTTATAGCACCAAATTTGAGTGTTGGAAGTTGTTTGTTCAATTTTTAAAACCTAAAATCAAATCTAATGAGTTTCAAACTATTCTTTTTAACCCTTTGTGGAAAAGAAAGATTTTGTATGTTCTTTTTAAAACCCAAATGAAATGTAGTTAAATTCTAAAGTTGAAAATAACAAGATCCTAAAGATGGGATTATAAATTCTCCCAAAGTGTTAAAGAACACTTTTTTACAATTATGAAAAAGAAAGTGCCATAGAAAGCTCTTCTTGTTTTCTTCTTTTCCTAGAAAATGATATCAAATGCTTTTTCTTTCACTTCAATGCTCCATGCTCCTCTTAAAACTTGGAAGCCATGCTCAAAATGTTAGGTGAGATCAAGAAACAAGAAGATATGAGGGTTAGATGAATGATTAAGCATAAAAACCCTAAAATTAGAACCATGTTACAATGTGTTTTGACTTTAGGTGTTGAATTTAAAATTTTAACTCTACAAAAATTGAGAAACACTTACACCATTGCATAGCTTATGAAATTCTACCCCATTTCAAAAAAAAGGCTTTGAAAAAGACCTTTTTATGACCAAGATATGGCCATTTTAAGATTGACTATAAAAGCAAAAAAAACATAGAGGCAGTGTTGCTATTTGTAGTAGTGGGGCAATTTGAGACTTTCAACGTTGCTATTTGAGACTTTCAGTGTTGCTATTAAAGACTTCCAGCGTTGCTATTTGCAGTAGTGGGGAAATTTGAATTCCAACATTGATATTTGGAATTTTAGCATCGCTTTGTGTCCTGGAAAGACAAAAAAGAGAAAAAAAAACAACGAAAATGGCCAAAAAACATGTTAATTTTGATATTTGTGCCCTCCCTCTAGCGCCAAATGAAGAATGCTTTGCCTAGACCTACTCAAACATGAAAAAATAATCAAACATTAGTCCATAAACAAGTATAAACAAGCATTCCCCATGAAATTCATTCAAACACAAGAACATGAAATCGAAATAAAGTAATCAAATAAACTACTAATGAATTTCTATTCTAATGCTCAAACCAGCATCCCATAGGGGGATTGGTGCTTCTTTGATGTGGAAAGAAGCCCTTTCCCAATCCCTTGATAAGCTTGATGATGGATGTGTGATTCTTGATGCAAAATGTCAGTAACCTAGCTATGGATGATGAAATTCTATGCTAACTTGGATGAAATTGTGGATAATGAACTTGCATAAACTTGTGTCAACTTGTGGATCCCAAATCAATAGAGGAGGCCTCTATTTATAATGAAGAAGCTTTGAAGAATGAAGAATAGGATGAATGTGGGATTAAAGAAGGGACCAATGACATTTTGCCACTTGTCAACATGCTAATGAAGGAGAGTGGAGCACATTTTGAACAATGTGCATGCTAAATGCATGTAGGTGAAATTTGAATTTGAAGAGGTGACTTGTGTAAGAGGAGGTGTAAGAGGAATTAATGACAAGTTGGCTCAAGGAGAGGACATGTAAGAGCTTTTAATGCCAAGTTGGAGGACAAAAGTCCTTTGGGAGGGAGAATTCAAATAAGTGCAATATTCCAAAAATATGCCATATTTGAATGAAAATAGGGTAATTAGTAAATCAAATAAATTGATTTACATGTGCAACTTGCAAAAGATAGAGGAATGGGGGATTAGTGTTAGGAGTTAATTAATGATTAATTAACTTAGATGAAATTAGTTTGATTGTGACATTTAATTTAAATATTTGAATATATTTAAATCAAATGAGAGGATGTTGGAAGATTAGTAATTTAATAAAATAAAAAGATTTATTCAATTAAATGAAGAATGTTAGGATTTGATTAAATAAAGTTGATTTATTTAATTAAAGGAAGAATATGATGAAATAATTTGATAAAGTTCATAATATCATTAAAAATGAATTTTGATGAATTTAATTAAATAAAGATTATTCAATTAAATGGTTAGTGTGGACGTGATTAAGGAAGAATCGATGTTAGTTAATTAGGATCGAGTGCATGATATCAATCAGGATAATTTACGTGTCTACAAAAACTACTATTTATTTTCTTACCACTATGATGGCATTAATTGTAAACTTAAACTTATAATTGGAAACATTAGTTCAAAATTTGAAGGAAAAAAAAATCTCAAAAACTAACTAAAAGCCTAATTTGAGGCCCTAGATGAAAGAATTTAGTCTCAAAAAATTATTGAGACGAGCTCAAGAAAAATTGGGTTTTATCAACATTCCAACCAACTCCTCAAGAAACACCTCCATGTAAAATTTCATCCCAGACAAACTTCAAAGTCAAAATTTATGACTCCTAGAAGTCCCTCCATCATTTGAGTAACATGTATCCTTCTCTCTGTGTGCCTATCTTTGTCAATGATGAGCTAGAATCAACTATGTTAAATAAAATTATCGATAAAATTTTGAGGTTGGAGGAAAATATATATACATTTTAATCAAGGAAAGAAGGTCTATTTTAGATACAAAATACACTACACATGTACATAAGGTCTACTAAAATTCCATCAATTTGAATAACCTTCAAAAGAGATCTATGTTTCAGAGGCCAAAAAGTATCAAGAGTAAATCACTATTTCCAAGATAGTATAGTTATTAAATTTATGTCTTCAGATCAAGCTCTTTGAAATTTCATGTAGCTACAACTCGGTATCACATTTTTTCTTCATCAATCATTCATATCAATTTTTTTCTTGTTCACGGCTTCTAAATATTTCTTTTATCTCTATTGTAAAATGAATATATTTGATTAGTGGGTTGTTGCACCACTTAATGGTAATATAATTTTTTGATTGAATATGCAACAAGTGTGTATTTTTCTCCATAATCTTCCATCCTTATCCTTTTATATTTAAGAGGAGCTTTTATTTTTGTAAAGGGTCTAGGAATCATAAATTGGGTAAGGTCTTTTTTTCTAAAAAGTGTTGTTAGGGTTTTGTTGTCAAGGTCAGTAAATTTTTCTATAGTAACTTGGTGTATCTTTAATTCAAAGTTATATATGAATACATGCTCTCTATATGTCAAACGTCTCCAACTTTGTAGAGAAATGTATTTCATAAATAAAATAATCAAGTATTATTGAGTTCTCCAATGCAAATTTCTTGCAATGTGTATTTTCATTGATTGCTTTTGTTCAAGGAATGGAATAATTTCTTTCATTAAAATTGTAAAAGATATTGTAATTTCAAATGGATTGTTAAGTAGAATCATCTTATGAGCCTTTAATTGGGTTTTTTTAACAAGGTAATAGAAATTTATTGACTATTAGAGTATATAAAGTTGTCGTGAAGAAAATTTTGCAAGATTTTATGACTCTAACCCTAGAAAGTTACTTATCAAATTAATATAAAATTCTCAAGTCTAAGAAAAAATGTACAATGACAAATCCTAAGCCATTTGTAATTTATATATAATTATTGTTGTATTCATATAATATTTCAAACATTTGCAAGGATATCAAAAGTTTCATATTGTATTGTGTGAATTCATATCATAAGTCTATGATAAGTAATATGCTAGATATCATTTTTTCACAAAACTTTAAGTTTTATCATAATGGAAACCCACCTAAGTTAGCAAGCCTAATGTGCAAGGAAAAATTATCTTAAGGGTCAATTTTTTGTTCATTTGCCAACCTCCCAATATTGTTAAACATTAGAATTGGCTAACCTTTAGAGGAAATTGAGGAATCATTTGGAAACACCAGCACATCTGTTCCATTAAACAACTAAGGGAAAATAATATTTAGAAATATGAGAGACTTTATTCCTAATTTGTAGTCTTTTTAATAGAAGTAAAGGTTTTGAAATATGTATTATTCTAATATTAATAACTAATAATAGTTAGGTTTGCTAGTTTGTAGCTAACTATTATCGTGAATTTCTCTATGTAAATAAGTAATGAGTCACTTGAATTTACTATAATTATACTAGGCATGTACATTGATATGAAAACTAAATCTAGAGAGGTTGTTGGTGGTGACTTGTATCATAGGTAGGGGTCTCCACTAGCTATGCTTTGCGATTTGAGCTAGGGACTACTGTGGTTAGTAGAGGTTTTTAATTAAGGCTACTTATATCTTATGATATTGAATTTGCTTGTATTTATCTATTTTTTCTCCCTTTTCGATATGATAGTGGTGAGATAGGTCCACTAAAAAGGTCCATATTTTTTGTGTATTTTGAGAGTTTAGCTTATAAAGAGATTGTTGACATATTTACATATCTCATATCTAATCCTAAATATACTTTTAATTTTTATATTACATAAAAATTTATTAGATATACTCATTTCATATTCCCTTACCCTATACTTTTCATGTTTCCTAAATTACAACTAACCACATCTAATTAATTAAAGTATGGTTATTTATAGTGGTTGAAGGAGTGATCATATATTATTCAAAAGTAAAAAAGTTAATATTATATAGCATATCAAACAATTCACATATAATTAAAATAAACGGATGGAATTGAAGCCACAAGATCTTTATTATATATTTCAAAACAGCACATGAAAGAAAAATTGTTGTAGAATGTTAAAAGTACTTATAAACTAAACAATTAATCAAATAATAAAGATTACAGAGTTCTAAATTGACAAATCTCATTTAATTTCCAAGAGAACTAAGGAAATTAACCTTTATTTCTATAAGGAAATCTAACAGTCTTAAAATAGAAAGAACGGATTGCAAAAGCATCCAGAGTTCCAGTCTCCAGCAATTCATTGTTCCTTCTTTAGTTTAATGTTTTTGGTCTACTTATGTAAGTCTTCTTGTCGCCATGTAGTGACGTCAATTTGTTTAGATTTATTCTGCTTTAAATCTAACATATACATGTTATTTCAGCTTCAGTGGTTCCATTACAAGTGTGTGTCACATGGGTTCTGGTTCTGATGATTTTGACAATACCATGCTAATCTTCAAGTAAGCACCTGATCGTCACATGGGTTAAGGTCCTTTATCTGTCAGGCCCATGGATTTCATCAATCTTTTCTTTAACCAGTGGGGCATAGCTTCTCTGGTACCTTCTGAGGCTGTTTCATTTTGCAGTTGGCAATCTACCTCATTTTCTATGTTGGAAATTGATCCTGTGGCCTTTGTCAATGATGACCTAACCAATCTGTTTTTCAATCTTTTAACAATCCATGTACTTTCTCAATGTGAAAGGGATTTGTCATTCACCTGTTTGATCCAACTGTTCATTGATCACGGAGCCTTGCATTTTGATTTCTTCAATTAAGGGCTATTATAATCTTTTATGTTTAACTGAATTAATAATAATATGTTCAACGAGACTTGAAATTGCAGAAGAATTGAAGCCGATTTCTCCGGAAATAAGGTATTCGTGAGGGAACTATCTACTTTGAAGATAGTTTATTAGTTAGATTATTATTATTAATTATAATAATAATTAAAAGAAATAAAATATACAAATAAATGTATAGAGATTGGATAAAGATTGAATTATTTTTAGTAAAATTTGTGTAAATTTATTGGTCTTTAATAAAATTGTAGAGTTAAATATTTAGAAAGAGGAAGAAGAAAAGTAAAATTAGAAAAAAAAGTCATAAAAATGATCATAATAATAAACTAACTATTTAAACTATTCATATATAAAGTATTATTTTTGAAGTTATATTGCAAACTTAAATTTTCATAAAGAGAAAGAGGAAAAGAAAATTGTAGAAAATAAAATCCTATAAAAAAATAATAATAGATTTAGAAGTTGCACTGCCCATATTACATAAAACACTATTTTTAAATGATGTCTAGAAAAAATAAAGTTTTAGATAGAACGCTGACACCCTCTAAGTGTTGTGGAAACCTAAAACCCAACAAACTTAATATATTGCAGCACAAATTAGTTGCAAAGAAATACAAAAATAAATAAATGGAATAAAAAAATAATAGACAAGACACATTTACATGGTAAAACCTTGACAATATGCCAAGGAAACATCCACGGGGCAAAGTATTTGTATTCTTATTGCTCAGAGAAACTGATTACAATCTTCACATAACTGCTACTCTTCAATTACAATTCATTAAAAAAAAAAAAAATTCTTCAAGGCAGCAAGATATATAATATCTTCAACCTCTAACTTAGAAAAACCCATCTTTTTCTTTTATTGCTTTGCTTATATTCTTCTTTTGTTTTTAAATCTTTATCTTTTTTAAAGATTAGATTTTGCTTTCTTTATTTCCTTTATCTTTTCCAAAAATAACATTATGCAGCATTTCTAATCTTGTTTTCAATATCCAACAATCTTCACCTTGACAACAATTTATCTGATACTTTCCCATGCCCATTCATCAACTTTTCTACAAGCTAAGAGAAGTCAAACACCACTTCAACTTTTCTAATTGTACTCATTTTGTAAATATGTTTGCACAATTTTCTAGTGTATGAACTTTCTCAAGAGCTACTTCACCTCTATCAATAACATATCTTACAAAATGGTATTTAATTGAAATATGCTTAGGGGTATGTGTAGTGATGCAAAGGGTATGGGGCTTTAGGAAAAAAAACAAAGTTTCAGGGTCTACAATGATGCACTCTTAAACCTCCTTCTAGGCACCCTTATGGAGATAAGGCTTCAAAGGTTCACTTATGACTTATATCCTTCCCTTATGGACCCAAACCCTTGGAATGATCTTAAGGAACACAATTACACTTGTCTTGAATGGTTACAAAGCCCCAAATCTCTGTCTCAGACACAAACCCACTTATCCACCTTGACTAGGCTTCTAGCCCAACTAGGTCTCCAGAGACTATTTTTTGGAATTTTCTCACAAATTTCCCAAATGACTCCCCAAACTAATGACTGATTCAAATGTATTTTTTGATGCTACATAACATAATCAAACCCTGATGGCTATTGTTTTGGATCAATCTCTCCAAAATCTGTTGTTTCCACATAATTAAGGCCTAATTAGCCCTTTTTTCTCAAAGCAACCCTACTCAAATCTTGTCCCCTGACCATGAGACTTTCTACAGTGTCTTGAATTGTTTCCAAACTGAGAATTTTCAAGGTCTTAGACTCCTATGATGCCTTTAAGACCCCTAATCACAAAACCCTCAATTAAATCCCCTAAAACTAGGGCTTCTTGGATACTATCCTTCCAATCACTTCCAGAACCGGTTCTTTTACTTTTCACCAATAACTCAACATGTTTTATCAATTCCAACTCATAAATATACCCCTTGTTCAGGTAGAACTCCTACTACTATACCTTAGGCACCATTCCCATGCACCTTTCCTTGTCATATTATGGTGTACACCCTAGAATCCTCCCTTCCTTCACATTACCCTATTAGTTATGTATAATACATGTTAGATGTGATCCATTTCATAGGTTTCAGTCACAATCTTCCATGAAATGGATCAGTCATTCATGAAAACTCCCAAAAATTAGTGAAAATCAAAACTTTATTTAGACAGTCAGTTATATTATACAAGAAACTAGTGATTATTGCTTATCAGGACATACAAAAGGTTTAAAACATGTAAATACAAAATCATCCAAGTCTCCTATAGCAGTCCGTCACCTCTGCAATATCAACCACCTTGCCGTACAAATGACTTCTCTAAGTTTGTAAACTCATCCCCAAACTGTCCCAACCGATTAGGGTTGGTTTGATTACATTATTATTGTTTAAACACCTAAAAACTACCTACCCGCCCAAACTAAAACTAGCCATTGGATTTCAAAATTTGAATTTCCAACTTCTAATTTATTAACTTCTACTAACTAAAAACTATTGCATCTTTACTATTCAACCTTATTTGACATAATTAAAACATTATATACCTATCTAGACTCCTAGGACACTATTGGTCCACTTACAACTCATTTTGGTCCTATGGTCCTTATCAGGACCCTCAGGACTTTTGATCCTTCTACTACATTTATCCATTCCAAATGCCATTATAGGTTCCAAAATAGCATAATTGAGGCTCTGAGATGTTTGATAGGTCTTCATGACCCCTGCAACCTCCTGACCCTTCAAATGGCCTTTAAGGAGCTTGGGTGCCCCTGCACCATGTAGGGTCATAATAGGCCAAAAAGTGGCGATATGATGGGTATGTGTAGGGTATGTGGTTGACGACTTTTTTTTACCTAAAATTGATGAAATAAAAAGGGTTTTAGAGAAGATTCTCATATTTCTACCAATATAAATTATGCTTTACTTTGAATTTAATAAAGAATTATTATTCATTTTCTATTTGAATTATGACTAAAGTCCTGATTGATAGGCTGATTGAAAAACATTTATAGCTTTCAAATGATATCACATTTTTTGAATCTGAAACACGCATCACATTCTATGCTTCACATACTATAGGATTAAAAAAAAAAAATCATGAAGTTTTGACCAAGTTAAGGTGGTCAGACATACAAATTTTTAATTTTTTAATATTTGTAATAAAAAATTCATAATTAATTATTTACTTGGAAAAAAATTACAAAAAAATATGCATCACATCAGGACATGATTCCTCTACTTTTATCTAAAATTTTATAAAAAAATAGTATCATTTTATTGTGGTTAGGGTTGTCAGACAGACACCTACTTATTTTTTCCCTGAAATTTAAGTACTACTGCATTGAAATTTCAAAATTTCACCAAATAGATTTTTAAAAATAAACCTAGTAGTTTAGAAACTACATTCAATTTGCTACAGATTCTATTCTTACATATTTTTCAAATAATATAGATAACTTATTCAAATTTTTTGCGTCAAGTTGCCTAACTCTGATTTTTCTAAATTTTCTACCACTTAAGGGCCTTTTTTTCTATGATGATCCTGCACATACCCTTAGTCCTATTGTAATAAGCTAAATTTTTAGTTAAATGTATAACACTTTGAGTATCACAAAATACAATCACCTTGTTCTGCACTTTTCCAAACTCACCCAAAAGACCCTTCAACCAAATTGCCTCTTTGCATACATGCGAGACAACCATATACTCTTCCTCAATAGTGAATAAAGTAATTATTTGTTAAAGCTTTTGACATCCAAAAATAGGTCTTCTTGCAAAACATAACCTGATATAGATCCCATTTTCTCCAAATCACCTCTTAAATATGAATCAACATAACCATAAACTTAACCACTAGAACCATCAAAGGTGATACAATAATCACTTGTGCCTCTATGATACCGAAGCACCCATTTCACTATTTCCCAATGCTCTTTACCTAGATTTTCCATGTATCTACTCACAACACCAACTTCATGTGAAATATATTGTCTTGTACATACCATCACATACACTAAATTTCCTACAGGATTACCATATGGTACACGAGGAATATAATCCTTTTCTTCTTTATTACTAGGACATAAACTTGAAGAAAACTCAAAATGAGAATCTAAAGGGATATATATATTGGTTTCACATTCATCATATGTACCAAATCTTATGAGGATCTTCCCCACATCCTTATACTATGATAACCAAAGCTTACCATGTTCTCTATCTATATGTATTTCCATACCCAAATTTTTTTTGTTGCTATCCTTCATATCAAAAGTCTTATCCATCTGAGCCTTTAACCCATTGATCTCAACTATGATTTTTCTTGCTACAATCATATCATCAACATATAACACCAAGATAATGAATAAACCCTTTTTCAAACTTTTAAAGTAAACACAATGGTCATACTCACTCCTTGTAAAATTTTGGCTCACCATAAGGAAATCAAACATCTTGTACAATTTCCTGAGTGACTACTTCAGACCATACGATGATTTTTTGAGTTTGCAAAAAAAAAATCCTATTGTGATCTTGAACAAACCCTTGTGGTTGTTCGATATATATATAATATGTAGAATTTTTTTTTAACATAGATAATTGCCCCAAATCAAGATCAAGTAAAGCAATAAGTGCTAAAACAACACGAATAGAAACTAGCTTAACAACTAGTGAAAAAAATTCATGAAAATCAATACCTTCCTTTTGAGAATACCCTTTTGCTACCAGTCTTGATTTGAACCTTTCAACTTTATCATCAACACCCTTCCTCAATTTTAATACCAATTACCAACCAACAACTTTTCTAGCCTTTGGCAGTTCTAAGTTAGGTCCCATGTTTTATTCTTCTCCAAGGCATCCATTTCTTCTTTTATTGCTATTTTCATTTAGCATTTTCAGCACCATCCACTTCTTCTTGATAAAAACTAGGCTCCCCATCATTAGAAATCAAAGCAATAGATGAAGCATAATCATCATACCTTTTAGGTGGATTAATGACCTGTGTATATCTCCTTAGATCAAGTTGTAGAATTTCTAGATTTTCCTGTAGAATTTCTACATCCTTATCTTCTTCTTTTGAAGCTTCTTCTTGCTCCCCATTTTTTGTAGATGGATGAATTTCTAATTGAATTTGTTGATGTCAAGGTACTTGTTCCTATTTCAAATCAACTTCTACTATATCTAATTTTATGAGATGAGATTCATCAAATACTATATCTCTACTAACAATGACTTGGTGGGTAGTAGGATCCCACAATCTATATCGCTTGATTCCACCACCATAACCAAAAATATATATATTTATTGGATTTGGGGTCTAATCTATAACACCCAAAAATATTTCAATGAAAATAATCTAGAATACCCTTACTTTTATGACTACCTTCTTTAAAATTTTGTCTAGATTGCTTCCCATAAACACAATGCTTGGAGAAATTCAAATTCAAAGATTTTAGACTTGGAAGTAACTTATGGTTTAACAATATCTTAAATGCTTCCTCGCTCATATGACCTAGTCACTGATGCCATAAATGAGTAGATTCATTTGTTTCCTTAGATACCACCACTACATCATTTATTGCAGTAATCCCTTATAGCTTGAAAGGGTTTCTAATAATTGTAGCTTTCATGATCACCAAAATTTGCTTGGACACTTTCATTGATCCACCTTGACTTGTAAATTTATAACCTCCAGAATCTAAAACTCCTAAGGAAATTAAATTATTTTTAAGTTCTAGTACATGTGTTACCTCAATTAATGTCCTCATAATACCATCATTTTTTTTTATCTTAATGCTCCCAATCCCAACAGTCTTACAAGAAACATTATTTCCCATAAGAACAACACCACCATCAATAGCTTGGGAGGAGAAAAACTAATTCTTATGTGGACACTATTTGAATTGTGAAAATCCACAAAACCACGAGCCACAAGATTAGACAATAAACAAATAAACCTTCCACACAAGGAGATTTGCAAAAAATATGTGCAATATTCCTCAACAAGAAAAAGCTATAGAATGAACCTCAAGAATCTTCAAGGAAAAGAAGAGTTCTCAAAGGTTGAGATTTTGAGAGTAAATAATAGAGTTAATACAATGAGGGGTGAGTGCTATATAGGAGAAAACTAATAATTTCTCACTTCAGTTAACAGAAAAGCACTTAGTTAACTGAATAAAGAACTCCTAAGTTTAGCTTAGAGAATAAATTAGACTCATAATTAATTAAAGGTTAATTAATTATTAGCTAATGCATGATTACTCTAACATCCCCCTTAAGATGAACTTAGGGAGTAGCTAAAAATCCTAAAAAGAATACATGATGAGTCCTGAAAAACAAGGCTTGGTGAGGTACCCATGTACAAATAAAAGATCTCTCACAACTGGAGAAGGGTATGTGCAGGATCATGATGGGCCAAAAAGTGGCAATATGATGGGTATGCGGCTGATGACTTTTTTTTACCCAAAATTGATGAAACGAAAAGGGTTTTTAAAGGAGATTCTCAGCTTTCCACCAATATAAATTATGCTTTACTTTGAATTTAATAAGTAATTATTATTCATTTTCTATTCGAATTACGACTAAAGTCTTGATTGATAGGTTGATTGAAAAACATCTATAGCTTTCAAACAGTATCACATTTTTGGAATCCAAAACATACATCACATTCTATGCTTTGCATACTATAGAATTAAAAAAAGAAAAATTGAATTTCATGAAGTTTTGACCAAGTTAAGGTGGTCAGACATACGAGTTTTTTATATTTTTTAAAAGTTGTAATAAAACATTCATAATTAATTATTTACTTGGAAAAAAATTACAAAAAATATGCATCACATTGGGACATGAGTCCTCTACTTATATCTAAAATCTTATAAAAAATATTATCATTTTATTGTGGTTAGGGTGGTCAGAAGACACCTACTTCTTATTTTTCCCTAAAATTTAAGTACTACTTCATTGAAATTTCAAATTTTCATGAAATAGATTTCTTTTTTTTTTAAAGAAACCTAGTAGTTTAGAAACTACATTCAATTTGCTACAGATTTTATTCTTACATATTTTTGAAATAATATAGATAACTTATTCAAATTTTTACGTCAAGCTGCCTAACTCTGATTTTTCTGAATTTTTTGCCACTTAAGGGCCTATTTTTTCCATAATGATCCTGTACATACCCAGAAAATGAGAAAAACACAATAGGAGGAAACTCCTCTCCAAAAGAGAGAAATGTGAATGAAGGATTGAAAAGCCTCCAACCAAAACAATGTCTTGAAAATAAGGAACATCTAGAACATTGTTGAAGCACGAAGAAGCTATATATTGTTGTCAAATTATGACCGATATAGTGCTAAAATGAAGAAATCCTAAAAATAAGAATGAAAGATTGTCCATATGGTAAATGATCCAACTCAATAAAATTCATCTAACCAGCCACTGATGTATGCTACCTCTGAAAGTACATAGGAACAAGAACTAGATATGTAGATCACTCAAAACCATGAAACTAAGCATGTTGAACACACAAAATACTAAGGGGGGGTGAATCAATATTATACTAAACCATCGAGTTATGAACTGGATCCAATTTCCAAAACATATTTGACAATTATAAGAAATGTAAGCATGAATAATTCATAACACACACAACACATGAACACCAAGATTCTTATGTCAAAAAACCAAAAAGGGAAAAACCACGTTGAGGATTAACTAACAATATGTTATAATCAATTATAAAATATTATAGAAATGCTCACTTCTAAGAGGTCTCACTGGCCAAGTGAACTCATAGTTCATAGAGAAAAGAAAGATACAAGATAAGTGGATTGACAGCCAGAGTTTGAACTGAGAGAAATACATCTAACTTATGTTGAATTTAGTTCCTTTGAATCTCATTACTTATACTGCAATCAACTCATATTAACAGTCTCTGCTTAGCTTTGTCTTCACACATCAATCACTTAATACCCAACCTATTCACATAATTCTACAATATTCACATCAGTTCTTTGCATTTGGAACATCTCATACTCTTATCTCTCTCTTTTCTAGCTCAACTCAACCTTGTATATATATATATCAGTCTTCACCACAAACATCAATTAGGTCGGCCTAATTCGATGTAGCCTCAAATTATGCAAAACGTTCCTTTTTGGCACCCAATTCAAACCAAAATTCCTTCACACTCAAAACATAAGCAATATAGGTTGACATGGAGCTATACCAACTCCTCTTTCCATTTGCATCAAGTATTTAATCTTTTGAACACTTCGCATACCTTGAGTCTATCAAGAATAGAACCAAAAGGTAAAGTACCCCAACTAATTAACACCAACAAAATGTCGTGCCAAATGAAAGATACAATGTATTGGTACATGTGTAAACCTTCCCTCAAAATTGCAACTTCTAACTCAAATCTATGGAGGAATGCGAACCAGCTAGGTAAGGTCTAGTACACAAAAAATTTGTAAACCATATCTATCAAACTTTTGATACTTGCAACTCATGAATCACTTAACCAAAACAACTGAAACTATGAATTAAGATGCCAAAGTTATCTATGAAAAACATACTAGAACCACATATACATATATGAAAAGACAATCAAACACATACCAAAATACCAGAGGGCATGGAGTGTTGAAACTACTAATATAGACACTTAGCCAAAAGACATTTACAAAATATTTTTTGTAGACATCCCTCATTCATCATGTGGTGTAGATATGGTGTTGACATCAATGAAAACTCATTAATGACAACCTTCTTCATTCTTTCAACAATCTCCCAATAATCTCTCCCTTTGTCATTGATGACAAGATGTGCCAAAACAAAGTGTCTCTCCAAATATCGAGCTCCACCTTTGACATCAAGGGAAAAGGGTGCTTTCCCACACACATATGTACAAACTGAACTAGCTCCACCTTCAGAAGCTAACCCAATTTTTTTTTCTAAAATGTCCGCCTATGCAAAATAAAGTCTAAAAACATAAAAACTGAAAAAATGTGCAAAAGGATAGAAATTTCCAACCCAACAATGTTGACTCTTGAAGCTTTTGAAGAATGGCTTTCCAAGAAGACTTTCCTTCTTCCCATTCTTCTTCGCTGCTACAAGAATTTTGTGTAGAGACTCAAGCTCTATCAATGTTTCTTCTCCTTCTTTTGCAGTGTTGGGTGCAAGGTTTATCTTTGAAATTCTGTCAGAACAAGAAAGGGAACTAGAGATTGGTTTGTGCTCTATTTTTACCAAGTCCCTTAGCTTCACCAGCTACTTGATCACCTCTTCCTTGTAACTATGCAAAGTCAAAAAAATTCATGTAGGTCCACTATAGCAGTCCAGGTTTTTTTGTCTCTATCCATTTCTGGATCATAGGATTTTGATGCATTAGTTATTTGAGATTCAATGGAGTCCATCTCAACTTGTCTTCCTTGGGTGGCCTTCAGCCACTTCATGCAATATAAAAACAATGCCTTTGCACCTTCCTCTCAAACTAACACTTCCTTCAAGTATTCTCCAACCTTTGTGCATGTGCAGATGCACATTTTTCTGTAATGTCCATTAGCTCCTTTCATGTAATTCTTGTCTCAACCTCTATTTAAGTTTGTCTTTCAAATCTAGAGGCATATTCCTTAAAGGAATCAAATAGCAATTTGAAATTCTCCACCGTAGGCAGAGATGTGTCAACATTAGTACCTAGAACAATCTCTTACAAAGCTTTCACTGCCTCATCTATCAATTCGCTACTCTTTTGATGTGTTTCAATAATTTCCTTTTGTGTTGATGCACTAAACACATCACTTAATTGAAATTTGTGTATAAGAGATATTTTACCCAGACCAACACTACCCTATTGCATGGGAAACTACAACAACTAAAAATAAACAATTGGTTGAACCTTGAATTGTTTAGATAGTAAGCGAAAAGGATTCTCAGAGGATGATTCACTGGAGGGCTTGGGTAAATCCTCAGACTTCTCATCTTCTTCATTCTTTTCGATATTAGACCTTTCTTCTTCTACTACTTTTTCTTCTTCCCCACTAAAATCTTGTCTTTGTCTTTGTCTTTATCTCCTTCATCCTTGTCCTTCTTTCCTAGTTCCTTATTTTCATTTTTATCTCCTTCACCTTCCTTTTCGCCATCATTCACTCCTTCCTGATTCACTTCATCCTCATTCCTTATCTCTTCATACTTCTCACCTTCATCAGTGTTCTACTCTTTAGCTATCAGAGGAGCAGGAGTCTCTGGGTGGCCTTGATCTACAGTCTCCTAAGTTACCAAAGGAACATAAGTACCATATTTTGTAGTTTCCTTTCCAGCCCTAATAGCATCCTCATCTTCATAAATTCCTTCTATGGGTTCATCTATATCCAGAGGAATATTATCAGGGATTTCTTCTGTGTCAGTAACCCCTGTGTCTTTAAGTTTTGAATATTGGTTCCCATTGCTAGAGGAAATGTATATCATTCCATATTTCTACGATATATTAGAGACTTTATCTTCTATCTCCTTTGCATTCTATCAATCTACTCCTTATCTCTTCCCATTAAGAGTATAACCCTTCACTTTGTTCTAAATTCTTCATTAAGCACTTGGGTGAGAGTGGCCTTCTTAGCACTAGATAAGGAGAAGCCAATTTTAGCCACAACATCTATTCTAAGCTTCTCTTTCCTTTCATTTGCTTCTCTTCTTCTCTCCATTAATATTTTCCATACATCATTAGGAACTCTCTTCCTAATTTTCTCTATATCAACCTCAATTGTAACAATGAATTTAACAATTGCCTCTATTATTATAGCTCTATATAGCTCTATTTTCCTCATTCTCCTTTCTATGTGATGCAACTATTTATTCTAGCATCTCATGATGTAACATACCTTCAAATAGTGAGTCCAACTTCATTAGACTGGGTTATCTTTCTGGATATGTCTTATTTTTGCTCTTTTTTTATTTTCCTTCTCTAGTTCTATTGTATATGTACTCGAAAGGCTTCTCTTTCTTTCTCAATGTCCCCTTCTTTTGAAGTATCAAAAATATTTATCAACCATCTCTTTGAAACTTTGTCTTTTCTTTTCATGATCAAAGGGGAATCCTTATCATCATCATCTTCTTTTTCTTCAACTATACACTTAAGTCTTTTCCTCTCCTAGAATTATCTTTTATTCTTTCTAATGTACCAGTAGTAGAAGCTACTCGAGTAGACTTTGTTCTCTTTCTAGGTCATGCGACCTCTTTCACCTCAGTTTCTTCCATAACTGGAGCACTGGTCTCTATTATCTTTGTTTTGATGGAGGTAGAAATTGATCCAAATGGTTGTTGAATACAAGGGGGAATAATGGAAGTTATTCTTCCAGATCTTCTAGGTTCAGGGGACCCACTTGTTGTGCTTGATTCTCCTGTTGCACTTTTAACTCTCTTATCTATTCATCTAAGATTCCTTTATCCTTGAAATTTTGGTGTATTCCTTTATCCACATTTCATTTTATCTAGGCTTTCTCAATTTCACATTTACTTCAGTGGATTTCTCTTCATAAGTTCCATGTCTTTTCTGAGTAGGATATTTAGGACTCTTCAATAACACAACAACATAGCCATCAACTTCATTTTTAGTGACCTCATATCCAAGGGGTTGTATCTAGATAGTTTAAGGTTCCACTACTTCAATGATACATTCATCAGTCTTAACCAAAAATGTAATATCTCTATATTTCTCCACAATAGACTTAGGGATCCTTTCCCGTTCATACATTCTTTTCTAAAATAATGCAAAGAAAGCAGTAAGTTCTTCATCTCGTGCTTTCATGTCTCCAAGGATGTGTAGATATTCAAATATTTGATGGGATACAGGTCTTTCCTTACTCCATACAATATTGCTTCTTCCTAGAAACTCCCTTAGAAATTCGAATAGCAAGCAAACCACCAAGGAACCAAATTTGAATGGGTATTTCTTATACTTAGTCAGCTTTAGATTATCAAATAGTTATTACTGGAGAAACTCACATAGATATTAATCTTTTCCTCTATCTACCATTTCATGTGCTACATGAATTGTTGTGGAGGACACATAATTCTCTCTGTTGGTGTAATAAATTTTGTAGCCGATAACCATACCAGCATACTTTATTGCAAGATTCCTTATGGTGTTTACAGTGAGAGCCCTATGATCAAATGTGGCTCCTATCAGCTCCATTACATCCTTATTCTTCATGAATTTCAACATAGGTACTGGACTGGTGTCACATAGTCCAATAACCTTCGTTATGACTTCTTTGGTTATTAATCCATGAATACCAATCCACATAAATTTATCATGCACTTTTCTTAGTGTAATTGTAATATATTTGAGCTCATCACCATGGGTAAAACATGGAAACCACTGCCAAAAATTCATCTTCTTCTTTACCAAGTTTTCATATTCGAGCTTGATATTGAAATAATCTCCAGTCAAATGTTTTTTCATAGGTCTATTAGTTTCACATGGTTGTACTCTTCCATATTTGTGTGAATATATTCCCTAGTATCCTCAATAGGTAAAACCTTGTATGGTATACTTGAAAATGCTCCTAGCTGGTTGTTCTCAAACACTTTCATGGGATACCTTTTTGAATTTGGGTTGGGGTTTATTAGTCACATTAACCATTGTAGTGTTTCCATCTTGAATTTGAATACTTAAAAAAAAAATTCTTCAGATAATGATAAATACCTTTTTCTAGCTCAGTTGAAATTAGGGTTCAGATGCTTTTCTTCTCAAATTGCCTTTGTACTCTAGAATTCGCTTCAAATCACATTAACCATTGCTATAGTCATTCATCATTTTATTTTTGATTCACTAGCTCTATGACCAAATCTATTACATGTAAAATATTGATCAGGAAAAGATTGAGCATTCTGGTTTGTTCTGCTTCTACATTCCATAGCCTTATGTCCAAATTTATTATAAGAAAAGAAGTAGCCATTAAAATATGAGTACCTTTGTGCATTTGGTTGTCTGATGGGTGGTCTCTTGATGTATTTCCTTTGATTCTAGACCTACATTCCATTGTTCTTCTTGTCTTCAATATTCTTTTGTTCATTATTCTTCTTTTCAATGTTTGGTGTTTGATATGTTTTGAGCTTTCACCTTTTTAAAACCCTAATCCACCTTTATCCTTGGATATTTTCTGATTTGCAATCATTTCATCAAGCATTGTAGTAATCTTCTTGAATTTCTCTTCCTGACGTGCTTTACATTTTTCAAATCTGATCTTAGGGTCACAACTTCTTCTTCAAGTTTTTAACATTCTATAGATTTTCTTTTCAACTTCTCATTCAAGCACTCTTCAACTCTTTTTGCTTCTTCAACTTGTACTTTTAAACTGGTAATTGTTTCATTCGCTTGCTTTAGCTGCTCATTGAACTCCTTATGTCTTTTAGTGAACTTCTTGATTTTTTCCCTTAACTTCCTGATGCATTCATCTTCTTCCTTAACATTTTCCTTCAACTATTTATTCTCACATTCAGTCCTTTATCGATAGATCTTCAAGGGCCATTCTAAGTTCTCCATTCACGCCAACCATACAATTTTTTCACTGAATCCAACTGTAAGAATTTCTTTTGGAGGAGTAGGATATTTTCTAATAGCCATGCATTCAACCTCCAAGATCTTCCTCAAGAGGTTAAACTTCTTCCAAGGAACCAAGCTCTAATACCAATTGTTGAACACCTAGAATACTAAGAGGGGTTGAATCTGTATTCTTTAAAACCACTTAAGCATTTAAACATTCATTCCACACATCATATTCAAATTGCAGTAAGGAAGGAAACCATGAAATCAACCATCAAAGCACATAACACATGAACACAAGATATTTATGTGGAAAACCAAAAAAGGGAAAAACCATGGTGAGGATTAACTCACAATATATTATAACTAGTCACAACATATTATAGAAATTCTCACTGTTGGGTGGATTCACTGCCCACAAAAAGAAAAGATAGATAGAAGAAAAGGGATGGAACACTACCAAGATCTAAACTACTATAAATGTATCTACAATATACAAAAAATACAGTTGTGTTGATGCTCAAAACACCGAATAAACACACTTCATACTGATATGCTTTAACACTCTACTCTACTTTGTATTTACATTAAATTTTCAATTTTCTTATTAAAGGAATTTGCACACATTACTTCATCATCCATCATCATCACAAAAATTATCTCACACATATCCATTTCATCCACAAAAACCTACAACATCAATTAAGTCAGCCTAATTAGATGTATTATGCAAAAACATAACTTCTCGGCTCAAGATGAAACACACATACTTCATGCCATAATTTAAAAATTGTAACACAACTAAGAGGTCAACATTACCTATAATAGCCCCCACATAACTAATCAACACTTCTTTTAACTCCACATAATCTAAAACATATAAGATCAACACCGCTGGCGAGGAAACACCAAAATACATCAACTGATCATTCACAAATTAACATGTAGTCCTCCAAAACAAATGACACTTGGGATACACAACCCTTCTAACACTTGTAAACACTCCCATAAATCTTCATACCAAAATATTATTCTGTGGAGGAATATGGACCAATCCAAACAGGTACTATATACTAGAAAACATTGTCACTAGAAGACTTGATATAATGTCACCCAAAACTTCAACACTAGAGGGAAAAATACCATGAAACTTTAGATTTTGACTACTTTAACATCCAAAAAAATTTCCTTAGAATTGCAAAACAAAATACTTCAAGTAGGATGAATGTGGACCGAAAATTAGATGCATAGTCAAATATTTAGCATAACTAGTATGCATCGGATCAAAACAACTGCATCTGCATATTGTATTACTATCTCCTTAATAACTTATATGCACCAGACCAACTACACATCGATCTTCACATCACACCACAAAGTTGACATCAATGCCAAAACTGTATGCTTATGCTCATGTTTCCAACAACCATTTCAATGAAAATCTTCTCAAACTTCCAACACTCAAATGGTGGATCATGTGTACCCTCATCAAAAATTTCATCATTTGAAGTGGAGGAAGAAGAATCCTCATCATGATCAAAATGATTAATATCCTCTAAATTAATGTCATCATGATGCAAGGACTCCAATCTAAAGGATGTGGGAGAAGTTTGAAGAGAGGAACTAGAAGGACTCTCCTCAAAATGAACACTCCTATCAATTAACAACTCATGTGTAGTAGGATGGAGAAGCCTATATCCTTTAACATTATCAAGCTATCCAATAAATATGCAAGGCTTTCTCTATAGATATACACAAATAGTTAATGGATTCTTCCTAAAAAGGTCATGCCAAAGAGTTGGACTAAATCATACAATTGGCCATCTCTTTCAAGTATTTGTTCTTTTGTTGTGCAACTCCATTTTGCAAATGACTGTAGGGAACTATATGTTGCAAATAAATACCTTTTGAAGCACAATATTGCACAAACATGTGGCTGATATATTCTCCCCCATTATTCGTGTGTAGAACTTTGATATATTATATAATTTTTTCTATTAAAAATTATTGTACTCCAAGAATGAATCAAATACTTCATACTTCTATTTGAGAAAGTATTGAATGGTGTACCCTAAAAGGAATCAATGATTTTCAAAACATATCAATCTCTACTAAAAGATGGCTATAGAAATGACCCTACCCAATCACTATGTACCAAATCCAAAAGATGTGAGGCTCTCCAAGATTTTCCTTTGTCAAATTTCTCTTTAGAATGCTTTCCAAGAATTCAACCTTGACAAACACCATCAAAAACATAAACTATAGGAAATCTTTTAATCATGTCCTACTGACTAAGCTATTGCAAATATAATAGTTCAAGTGGCCAAATTGTTGATGCCACAAATTACTCACATCATCTAAACGAGTAGAATAGATGAAGGAGGATCAAGAAAAAAGTAAAAAAAAAAAAAGCTATGAAGGATGATCTCTTCCAACTATAATTTTAGAATCATTTTGTAACTCATGAATCACCACTGAATCAAGAGTAAAATTAACTTGATTTCCTATACTTATTTGATTGATTTGACAGATTGATATGATATTAGTTTACAATGAGGGCACACAAAGATCATAAAATGTGCCATCCCCCATATCAATAGACCCTCTCCCACACACCTCAATAGGAGTGTGTCACCTATTAGAATGGAACACATAGTACACAATTCCAAAGATACACTCTTGTCCTCAGAAGAATCCATGTGGTGTGAAGCACCCAAATCAAGAACCCATGTAGTTGATGGATAAACAACTATTAGAAGGGTTTGTCCCTTTTATTTCCCCTTGCTAATGTCTTTGGCCTTGAGAGACCCCTCATTTGAACACTATTTGAGAGAATTAAGAACACTGAGATTATTATTTTCAAGAATGTGGTTCAAGTGATCTACTTATTTCTTTAAACCTTTTTTTTTCATCATGAATAGGTCATTTACAATAGGCACATTTGACCTGATCTTTCTTAGGCTTGTTTCCTTTCGAAGATGATGTTTCATTAGTTACCTTTGGAGTAGTTGATTGCCAACCCTTCTTCTCTTTTCTATTCTTTTGTTTCTTATTCTTATTACTTCTTTCTCCTTTCTATTTATTTGTGCCATGATTCGATACCGAGGCATGTGAATTAGAAGACTTAATAGTGCCCAATTGGATTAGCTTATCTTGTTCCTATATGTGAGTGAAGTAAAAAAGTCATTCAATGAAAGCATGGTGAAATTAGACCCAAATGCATCTTTAGTGGCATACAAGGTAATAAAAATATAAAATATTTAGAACTTAGCTTAGAGAGAGTACTTAGAATTAGATGTTCATATTTCTTATCCATTCCACATTGTTGCCATTCTAGCCTTAGTGATTTTAATTTGGATAAAAAATCCTAAATTGTGTTGAAGTTTCTTGTACTTAAATTAATTAGTTAATTTTCCATCATATTACCCCTCATAGAATCTCGAGTGCCTAAAATAGATTCTATCATTTTCCATATTTCATTTAGATTATTCAAAGATTCAATATGAAAGAGAAAATTAGGAGATATAGATAAAAACAATGTTGCATATGCTTCATCAAATCTATTAAACCACTTAGGCTTTTATTCATCTTTAGTAGGTTCTTTTTCTAGTCCCATTTTTTATTCTATATGAACCAAGACTTGTTAAGTAAATTTACACTTTATACTTACAATCAAAATAGTTGTATGCAGTTAGAATAGGAACTGCTATTTGATCCATGAAGAAGAGATGCAAAAGAAAGTGTGGAAAAAAGGTGAACACAAGAACACCAAGAAAACCCCCACCTTTTCCACTAGTTTCAAAAATAACACTCCCCATTTGAATATTATAAGGTTGGAACTTTATAGTTTATTGTGTTTACCAAGTTTTTTCCAAGATGCAATGCTCAATAGGCTCAAAATAGCCAAAATTACAAATTCCAATACAAAATGAACCTAAACAAAATCTAGAAAAAATAGCCTTATTGTTGTGTAGTTATCTTCACCACCTATCCAACACCTATTTATTTTTGAAAATTGGAGCATTAGGGAAAAAGTTACGGCCTATTGAAAAAATTACCGGCAAACAACTTCAACCTAAAATATCTAGCAAAAAATGGTAAAAAAAAATTTAGTACCTTTGTTGATGGAAAGTGCTCATCTCCAACTTTTTGGCAATATTTTATTTTTAAAAATTTGATACCATGGAAAAAATTTATACAAGTTTGAGAAAAAGGCCTAGTTTGGCCTATTGGAGGGCCCTAGTGGCCTCATAATTGGTGGTGGTAGTGGCCACTAGGTAACAAATGAGTGGAGAAATTAGGTAGCTAGTGGTCTACAAGTAGAGTTATTCATAGTTTTTGGTTGTATTCTAAAAGAATTTCAATGATTAAGTTGTAGTTTATGCACCACTTATAATCTTAACTACATAACAACTCTGTAGGTAGTTTTTAGACACCACTGGTTGCTACTTATTATGGTAGAGGCCACCAAGTGACTTACATTATCCATAGGCTACTGATCCCTATGTGCCTTAGCATTATGCACTAGACTTAGCACTATACACTATACTTCTAGTGCCTCAAAATGAAATAGGCACAAAAAACACCTTTTATATTTTTTTGAAAGTTTTAATAAAATTGTTGTACAATAGAGCTGAGGGAGCGATATGGCCTGCTTGGAAAAAATATTGCCTTGGCAGCTCTCAACACCAATATGGGCACATTTTATGTCAAAATTCATATCCTTGGCCTCCTGAACCCAATAGAAAGCACTTTTTTTGGAAAATACATCTATTAAAATCTATTCACGAGATCTAAGCTTTAAACCCCTATTTGCCTCTATGTCAAATCATCTCCAATTTGGATGAAACAAAATCTAATGTTGACTTTCTTGAGCCTCTAGGATGTGTTGAAATAGTCAAAAATGTTTCCAATCTAACTAGAAATGTTGCAATCATGGAGATATCACAAAAAAAATATGCAATAAGAAGAGGTTATTAAATATTTGTAAACCCTTTCTGATTCTCAAGATCATCCAAAATTAAAGAGAAGAGCATATGACAGTTTATAATATTTTAACATGAAAATCTCAATCTCTCAATTAGGAATTTAAGAACTTATATTTCTCATAATAGAAACTTTGATACATAAACTAAAAAACATAAATATTGCAAACCAAAACTCTAAGAGATTATGCAATGTCAAGATGACAAAATTGTATTAAGATATTCCAAGATGAAAAAGACAAGCTAGGTAGTGATTTTATATAGAAGTAAGGAGAGGATGGAAGTGGCAATTCAACTACTAAAAATAGACCACAAATGACCACCAACATAAATATAGTGATGAAAAAGTAAATACTCTACCCTTAAAAGGTAAAGACAACTCATCACTTTTTCTCCTAGTTAATAAATGAGAAACTCACTTTAATATCCTAAGAAAGATTAATAAATGTGTAGGAAAAACCTATAATTAAGGGAAAATAAATATCCCACTAAGAAAATAAAAACATACACTAACATGTAAAATTAATGATTTTTTTGTGAATACATTTCAAGAAGAAATAGATAAGAGAAAATGGCACACTTTAAGATAGGGGATGTTTTTTAGGAATTAATCTAGTTAAAGGAATTTACCAAAAGAATAATTAATGTCATCTTTCAATTATAAGAATAAATAGAAAGCTTATGATAATTCACTTTGAGATAAGTAATCTATTTAGGGAGTTCAATTTTCTATTTACATTCTTAGAAGTTATTTAGAATGATGCCTTGGCTTTCCTGGCACTTTTCTATGTTCTATATTTTAGATATAATTTGTTAATATAGAGGGAGATACAAAATAATGGTTCCAAGCATGTGCGGAATTGGAATGTGGAGGGTCTTGTTTAACCATCTCAATAATGGTGGCTTGGATCATGATATAGCCTTAACATGGAGTATTGTAAATCCAATTGGAGAAATAAAGTTTTGTACCTCCATATTTTCTCATATGAGGAATTCCCACTTCCATAAGCCTTATGTATGAAATACATGTTATATTTTTCACTCAATCCTTTAGTGTTATCTTATCTAGTGTGGAAACTATGGAAGATGTGTTGGTTCTTGGTTAACCACGCTTGATTATTAATGTAAAATTTCTCCATGGAAGTTCTTGAGGTGTGGGAGTGGATGGCAATGTATTTCTTGGATTTCATATCTATTTAATATATACTTAATTTTGGTTTCTATATTCCGTGGACAAATTATAGTTAAGTCAGACCTATATTTATCTTCTTCTCTCTCAATCTTGTTTAAGATGGATAATCCTATTGAATCCCACTCTCCAATGTTGATCTCAATGATTGTAGCAATAAAAAATGGATATTATATACATTTTTTTCACCATCATTATGATTGGAAGTAGTAGGCCATAGTTCAAAAGAAAAATCTAGATCTACTTTTATGATCATTCACTTCTCAATAATTGTTAAAGATATAACTAATTGTTAGTTCTTGCAAATAATCTATATCTAAATACACATCAATTACTTATATAAATAGCTATTAATTATTCAAATAAATAAAATAAAATTAGTATCAAGTTAAAAGGTATGATGCAACATAACTTAACATTAAAAAAATAATAGGAAAATCAATTATATGTTATATCATTCCATTGGTAGGAAGAAATTAATATTTATAAAAAATAACCTACACTTCTTAAATTTTGATGAAATGATTTGTATAGTGAACCTAAATATAATGGGTGGTAATTAAAATCCAAAGTGAAATTAAAATAAAATTATCAAAGTTTAGACATGTAAGACTATATAAAAGTGTCAATGTTTTAATGGTTGTATCATGTAAAATTTTCCCAAAGTTAAGAACCTTAATGGTAATTATTTTTGAAATATTATGCTTTTAGCTTTAAAATTGATGGTAACTTGATAAGTAGTGTGTTGTAAATTAAATTTTATAAGTATTCAATCTAAAAGGTGTCATAAAATGTTATCAACAAATAAGACAAGTATTTGAACCCAAGAAAGACTCTAACAATGACTTCTACTTTGAAAAAAAGAGGCTACAAAAGGGTTTTCAGACTTTTACAAGGCCTTGAAAAGGTTTTAGGGATTTGATGAGGTTGTGATAACTTGTTTAGAAGATAGCACAAGTTTTGGAACCTTTTATTTTGGTTAGTGATTTAACACTTCATATATTTATGAAAATAATAAAAACTGTTCAAATGAATTGAAAAAACTACGATGGAAGAAAATGTTTAGATAGCTAAATCAATATTTAAATTTAAAAATAAAAAATAATAGATAGATAACACAAGTTCCACAACATAAGGAATACTCTAACTCAAACTACTCATAAAAATATCTTCAAACCAATAGGAGAGATCCTAGTTACTCAGATCAAGTCGCCATTTGAGAGATGTGTTAGCATATCACATAACAAAAAGAAAGCCTTGACAGGGAAGGGGATAACATCAAACAAAATTATCATCTTAGATATACAAAGTATAAATTCAATGCTAGAGTCCTTTTTGAGCATTTAAGAACTAATTTGACTTAATACTCAAAGAAAGTTTGAGTAATTTTAAGACCTTCAAGAGCAATATGTCATGAAATAAAATGAATTAATCATATGATTCAAGAGTTAAATTTAATATCATTGTAACTCTAAATTGGATAGCTTGCTAATAGTGGAATTAGGATTGATAAACTATGTTAAAGAAAAAAAATCCTTGATTAGATTGGCTCTCCAACCCAAGTTTAGAAATTTCTAGTGGTTTATTAGATTTTCTATTCAAAATTACAAAAGCATTGGCCAATGAATAAGAGTGATCATAACAATGCATTGTATGTCATTAGGAAATATTCCTGAAATATATCATCTCTAACTTTAGGTTCCAATTCTTTTTAATAAATGGTCTTGTTCTACCAAAGCTTCTCTTCTTATGATTTGGAAACCATTTGGCCCTATAACAAGATCTATCCCCTTTTATTTTTTATCTCACCAAAACTAATCTTAATATTTGTGTTTAGGGTTCAGATTGAAGACTTCTCTAATCAACTCTTTTTTTTGTATTAAAAAGGTACAAGTTAGGGCCTTGATCCCATATAATAAAATATCAGTAAACATGCCTCATAGCCATTAGATCAGTTTGACCAAAGCAACCACAACAAAATAAATAGACTGACACAAAGAAAAAAACAACATGCCACTACTCCATCTAATCTAACATCAAAAGGGAACCATGAAACCATCCATAGAAAACAAGAAACAAAAGAAACCATATTAAACATGAGGGCATGCAAGCCCCAAAACAAGGAAACAAAAAAAACAAACTAATTCTTAGGACTATTAATCAAGTTCCACTCCATCTTTAGCAGGTCCAGCTCAACACTCTAGGGGCCCTTTCCTTATGTAGCATTATCCTCAATTGTCTTATCTATTTCTTGAGTTGGTTCTATTCTCCTCTGCCTCTTCCTAACCTTAGACAATTGATTCACAATTCCAAAGATTTCCTTGTTCACAATACCATGAATAATGAAAATTAGTCTGTTAAAATCCTTGTCCATACTATCCACTTTTTCTTGCAAAACAACAAACTAAATCTTGTAATATTGAATTGACCTATTATCTAACTCATTCTCATACTTAGGGTCAGGTGTCACTTGCACATTTTCTTCTTCAATTTTTTTGTTTGATTTTTGAGTTGTATCTTCTTCGTCTACCTCCAAGTCCTTCACCTAATTAATCAACTTAATGTTAATCATCAACATTGGTGCACCTTTAGAGATACATTGTTCTAATTTAACCTTGTAGTTATACTATCAAGTAGCCATCTTGCATAAATAAGTCTCACTATAAGTAAATTAATTAATGCAATGTTAGAGTTATAGTATGAAGTAACCATTTTTTTCTTTAATGTGACCATTTTTTTCTTGTTTCAAAATTTGAAATGTTTATCTAAAATTAAATTTTCTATTTTATATGAGTAGGGCCTCACATGCATGCTTAGCTTATTTGGTCTTTATAATAGAAAATGTACAACTATTTGATGTAAATCTAAAGTTAAAAAAAAATTCAAGCATTGTATGTACATGTGCCAAATGGGAAGCTTTGGAACAAAGCATTGCCATTTATCAAAGGATAGAGGAAGGGATATTTTTCTAAATATTATCATTGAGACTAGCATAGTACCCATATATGTAAGATGTGAAACCATAGAATAAGAAAGTGGTAATAAAGCTCCAAGGAATAAATTTATTTTATAATAATCTAGAAAATAGTTATCCCATTGAACACAAGCACAAAGAACCTTGATGAATCTAATGGGATACTAAATAATAGATCTATTTGTATAAGTTTGTGATCATTGCATTTTATGAGATTATTTCTCTTTCAAGTTTGTTTGATTCACATAATATGTTTTTTGTTCTATTGTAATGCACACCCATACATTGTCTTAATAGTGTCACTTTAACATGGACATGAAGTTTCAAAACCCATGTCAAACTCAACCAACATTATTACTTTACCTTAGGAAATGGAGCGGAGCGGAGCATGTGCAGGTGTAGGCAGGAACGAAGAATTTGAATGCTTTGATGGAGAGGAACAATCAGGGGAAGATGGAGAGGCGGATGGTTGGCGTGCCCTGGATGGGCTTCTCTCGCTGGGCTCTCTGGGCACGTGGGGGGGATTTCCTTCAGCGTTGGTGGGAATTTCTTCTGGCCCTCATGGTGGGTGTTTTTCCTTTTCCTTTTCCCTCAATGGGTTTGGTGCTATGTTCAGAGTTGGTTTCTTTGGCTCTTTGGCAGCATGGTTTGTTCCCTCTTTTCCTCCTGAGGCGATGCAAGCGAAAGGGGGATTTTTTTTTTTTACTAAAGCTGTTGGTGATGATTGTGGTGGCATTGGGTCTCTCTCGGCAGGTTTTTTTTTGTTGCTACTTCTTATTTATGTACGATGGTTGGTGAACATTGGGTGTTGCTCTGCACTTTCTTCTATTTCTATGGTGCTGCTGCAGTTGCCTCACTTGATTTTCTTCTAGCTGCCTTCTTGGCTGAGGGTGTGCATTGGTCTATCTAAGGAGGGCTGGTTGTGGAATGAGCTTATTTTTTCTATGACTCGGTGTAGTTGGAGGGCTTGGGGGTTCTTAGTGTCGGCTTGTTCTGCCTCTTGTTTTTCCTTGGTTTTCCTTCGCTTCTTCTTGAGGTCGTTTTGGTGGTTCTCTGTTGTTTTTCGGATGCCCTCTTTGCAGGGTTTGTGGTAGTGCGTTGGTGGCTTTAAGGGAGTTGGGTTATTTTTTGGGCTTGTTTTTGTCCCTATTTGGCGTAATAGGGAGGCTTGGGGGTTTTTCTTGTTGGCCTTCTCTATTTCCTGCTTCCTTCTTGTTGACTTCCATTTCTTCCTTGTTCTTTTTGTTGGTTTGTGGGTTGATTGTGTGTTTTGGTGCCCCTTGTGCTCCATGATGCTTGTGTTTTTTCTGGGGTTTTTGTGTGCTTGTGTGGATTTGTGTTTCTGCCCTAACTGGGAGAGCTCATCCTTTGTTTATTTGAGGGTTTCTATGATTCCATGGCAGAAAAGTGTTGGTCTCACTATTTTTCTTCTTGGGCATCTTTGGGTTACTCTGCCTTTTTCTATGGAGGTGTTCCTATCTTCTATTGAGGGGGAGATGGATGTGGCTAGCAGTGACCTATCTCCTATACAGGTGAAGTGGGATGCTACTAGTTTTTCCTGGAAGTGTTGCTGGGGGGCTGATGAAGCCCTGCTTTGTGGTTGCATGAGAGTTGTTGGTGGCCTTCTTGCTAGCTTCTTTTCTTTATCTTCTATAGAGGTGGAGATCTTGAAAAGTAAGTTGATCTTTGTGGTGTTCACCCTCAAGGATAGGGGCTGTTGTAGCTACGATGGTATGGTAGAGCTTGGGTCTCTCTCCTATAGAGGTGGAGAGTATAGATGATTTTTGAAGATCATTGTTGGAGCCTTGTGCATTTGTGGTGACCTTTCCTATAGAGGTGGAAAGGGTGTTTTGCTGGGCTTTGATACTTCTGCTATTGGTGCTTTGTCCCTGATCTATGTTTTGCAAGTTATCTTCTTGGGTTCAAAGTCCTGACCAATTCCTGGATGTACATGGTTGTGGATCCCTTCAAAATCCATTGATTTGGGTTTAAGGTCCTGACCAAAACCTTGTCTTAGTGGGTTGTTGGTCCCCTCAAAACCAATGGGTTGTAGTGGGTTGTTGGTCCTATCAAAACCAATGAGTTCAAGATTCATGTAGAATCTTGGGTCTTTTTTGGGTAGCTTGTTGGCTTTTGACTGGTTGTTGGCTTGTTGTTTCCCTATTTCGCTGCTGGTTGCTTTTGAATCTATACTTTGGGAAGCTTGTTCATCTTTGTGTTGGTTTTGGGTCCCCTTAAAACCTGATGGTTTCGGGTCCATTCAAACCCTATTTTTCCTCTAATCAAAAGCATTATTACTTTACCTTATTATGTACTATATTACTTTATAATATCATATCATGTATTATTTGAACTCAAGGAAATAGGGTTCCACTTTTTAGGAGATGGAACTAAGGCTTAGGACCTATTTCACTCTCAAATCATTAGGGAACAAAGATCCCTCAACTAAGAGACTCAATTGAGGGAAGGGTAGATCTATTAGGTAGGACTAGTAGCAGGTTTCCTTAGGTATTTTAAAAGGGAATTCACCATCAAAATGAAGCTTCAAAGGAGAAATGAAAACTCTAATGTGCTAAACCCTAGAAACTTAAAACATGAAATCAAATTGAGAAACAAAAATCAGACAGAAAGGAACCTGCAAAATGATTGATGAATTCGAAGAAAGATCTATAACTCTAAAATTCTACTTTTTGAAGTGCACTGGGACTCATATGTCAGACTAGGTGATTTAGTCTTGCTACCAAAATCTAGGAGGAATGTGGAATATTTTGTTGGAAAATTAGAATCTACAGAAAATTGGTAAAAAGGAGTATACTGGGACTCATACACCCAGAACCCAGAGGGGTGATTTAGTCCTAGTTTTAGGGTTTGATTAAAAATTTTGTAGCCTTGAGTGATCTTCTGTAGCTTTCATCTTGTCTGATCTCCAAGTTCAAAAGTCTAAGTTCTAGCCTGTAGCTGAGTTTCTACAAAGATGACAACTTCTTGACAATTTTGTCTTGAAAAAATCTTCAAGCTCCAAATCACCTAGATCTGCAATCACACATGAAGAGAGAGAAAATGTTGTGTTAGGGAATAGGGGTTTTCCTTGATCAAACCCCATTTTGGTAATCAAACCTTGAAATGAAATAAAATAGAATGAAGGAATGATGAATGAACAAATGTAATGTTGCAAATCACCAAACCCTTGAAATAAAGGTTGCAATCTTTTGCGAAATGGCTTCGATGGATGTGGATCTTGACTCTTGACTCTTGATCTTGATATGAGATAATTTCTTTGAATGTTGCTCCAAATGCTTGATATTTTTTTCTTGAATGCTCTTGAATGCTTGAATTGCTAGATCACACTTGCTCATGAAAATTTTCTTGGAGAAATTATGTGAAATAACCTTGTATTTATACTTGTTTATGCAAATTTCATGAAATTACACAAGCTGACATTAGATCTAGGATAATAAAATACCACCAATAATTTTATTTGAAATAGGTCCTGGTTAAAGCAGGATTCATATGCTAGATGGGGCATATGATTCCCAATGTCTTAAACATGGGATGCAAACTCTAAGATATGTTAAGTTCAATGCAATGTTAAAAATTAGGCCTCGAGACCTACGTGGGACCCATACACCCAAGGTGGCGTATGAGTCCAAGATCACCAAATCCGGAACACACAACCTCAAACATTGAATTATAATTTTTCAATTATTAAATGTCAGGATTATCGTCAAAAAAATGTATTAAATAGGGCTTATGGATGAGAAATAGGACCGATTAAGGCATAAAGAAGTCCAGTTTTTGCAAGGAGGGACAAAACGAGTGTGAAAATGTAAAAGGATACATTTTTCTACACTACATTTAGCCCCCACTTTAGTGAGAGGAGGAACTTGCTTCAAACTCACACAAAAGTAGATACATATGCATCAAGAGGGGTCCAAATGTACCAACACTAATGGGATAGGATGACAATGATCAAGAGGGATGATCAAGCCCCCAGGATCAAGATCCTATGGAAAACCAACATAGGAAAAAAATAAAACACATATGAATGATGTATGAAGCAACAACGAGAACACAAGCATACATTTCCAAAGACATAAAGAAGAAAGGAAGAGAAAAAGAAAAAGGGGTGGATCAAACTTCAACTATCTATCTAACACAATGTGGACCAAGTCTTAGTTGTTTGTCCATAAAAAATGTTTACAAGTGGAACAAGATGTAAACCATGCAAACAAAACACACACTCACAATAGCTAGTGGAACCTCAAGCCATCCACTAGGTGAGCCCACTAGTGAGACACATATGCATGCAACTGATATGCACTCACACAAGCAAGCAATTAGCTATGGGAAAGTCATGCCTAGGTTGGCTCCAATACACTAACCATATCCAAGCTATGCCTCTTGATATCTTCAATGATAAGGCACCACACAACACAAACAGCATGATTCATGAGGAAAGCAAAACTTTGTATGCTAACACCCATGAACAAACAGGATGGCTCCACAAGCAAGCAAAGTGTCTTATATGCAAGGTGGCCATATAACAGTTATTGTAAATGCAAAATAGTGTAAGGTATGTTCAAAGTGGTTTTGCTTAGTTCATGTAAGGTATTAACTTAGGGACCATCATGCCTAATGTCTCTAAGAGAGGACCAATTGAAGAATAGAAGATTTAGAACTTAGGAGATGTAATGCATTGCATCAAGCCACTAAGAGGAATATAATATGCTAAGAGAAATCACACTCTTGAAGGACATCACACCCAATGTCATCACAAATAGAAAGATGCATCGCATGAAGTAAGAAGACCACACAATGAAACATGAGTTGTAATATGCAAAAGAATAATGCCAATGTATGTCCCCACTTTAAAGAAATTGCTAAACACCATGCTGTGAGAAATTACTTTAAAGTAGAAAATTATAATAAATGCTAACAATAATATGCTAAGAGAGATCATGCTCTTGAAGGACATCACACCCAATATCACCACAAAGATAAACACACATTGCATGAAGTAAGAAGACCATACAATGAAATATGAGTTTAATATGCAAAAGAATAATACCAATGTATGCCCCCACTTTAAAGAAATTGCTAAACACCATGTTGTAAGCAATTAATTTAAAGTATCAAATGGTAAATGCTAACAATAAAGAGGACATGAGAGCTTATTTGGAAAGCCCTCTGCCAAGTCATATGTTTCCAAATGAAGCTACATCATGAAAAGTGGTTGCCCCGAAAATGAAATCCCAAAATCACATAAGGGATCCATAGATTTGGGGTCAGTATGTTTTGCTACAATATTTTTAAAGAGCTTGGAAATGCCATCATTCCCCAAATACTCATGGAACGGGAAGAATGACACAAAGAGAGTGAAAAAAAAGGAAAGCTTTTGGGTCTACATGGAAGAGACCTAAATGTCTTGACACCTTGCGCCATCCCCAAAAGGGAAACACAAGAAAAAGAAAAGATAAAATATTTAAAACATATAGAAGAATGTAGGTACAAATAGGGGAATGTCGCAAAGAGAGAGAGATACACCAAACGGAAGGGTATGGGGAGATCACATTACTCACATGCAATCACACACATAACACAAAAAAGAAAACAAAGATAAGACTAGTAAGACACATGTGAGTCAACCTATAGCATGTTGCATGCATCTCAATCTTGTTTATAGTATACGAAAGGTGAACAACTATCCAAAGGGACAAAAATGAGTGCAGTACTAGGAGCATCACCAACTTCAACACTCTTCTTAGGAGAATTTTCATTTAAGGTCATAGAAGAGGAGAACAATGTATTCAAATCATTATGCATTTCTTCATCAATTTTAGCAATCTCATCATCATCACGAGTCCAAGTTAATCACAATGGGAGGTCGAATGATAATGTCCAAAGAAGATGCTAGTTCATGTTGTGGTAGTGATATAGGTTCTTCTTATTGTGGCAAAGAGGGAAACTCAATGTGTATTGCTTCACTTGAGTTTGGATGTTGATTTTTCTTGTTTGTTTCTTCATTTAACCTTTGAGAAATAGCACGATGTCTACACCTATGCTCTCTAGAATTTTTGTTTCTTTTGGTATGATTTTCAAGTTGTGTTTTTCTGGGAGCAAGTTTATCAACCATCGGTTTCTTTTCTTCTACAAGGGGAGGAACAAAAGGAACCATAGGAGTTTGTTCAACCACTTTCTCTTTAGCTTTGTAAACTTGTTATATCTTAGGAGGCACAATGAGATTATTTTGGTTGTTTCTTGGTCTCCTGTAGGAGATAGGAAAAGGATCTATCTTGGTTTGGTCTTGGCTAGTTGGAAGGGTTGTTAGTTCAATCATGGTTTCATCAAGGATGAGAGGCTCAATCATGGGTCGAGGCATGTTTTGAAGTGGTAATTCTACTGTGTGTTTTTCCTTAAACTTTTGATAGGATTTGAAAAAGAAGTCTTCACGAGGTTTAATAGGTTCAATAGGCTCGAGCCAAAAGAAACCCAATGAAATTTTTCCATGGGAAGACACAAGATTAAAGCCACTATGGTGCATAGTAAAGATTTCATTGTCAAAGGGAAATTTTAAACATTTATGCACAACCAACAAGATGGATTCCATGGAGTGTAGCCATGGGTAACCAAGATTCACAAGGAATTGATCCGATGTCGGGATTCTGGAGAATGAGACATCTAAATGTTTCAATCCAACTTTTATAGGAAGGATGATCAAACCTATCGTAGGGCAAGAAAAACCGTTATGCATTTTTATCCATGCTTTTAGCCTATCATATGTATCTTGATAGAGTTCATGCACAAGTAAGAATTCTTCAGTGATCACATTCTTTCCACAAACATGATTGAAACTAATATCCCATTAGTAGGCTTGGTATTGATTTAGTCATCTATGTAAAGAGGAAACCAAGATCCCTCAACTAAGAGACTCAATTGAGGAAGGGGAGAGTTACTAGGTATGACTAGTAAGAGGTTTCCTTAGGTGTGATTAAAAGGGGGTTCACCATTAAAATGAAGCTTCAAAGGAGAAATGCAAACTCTAATGCACTAAGCCCTAGAAACTTAATGAATGAAATCAAAATGAGAAAAAAAACAAGTAGAAATGAACCTGGTAAGTTGATGAATTCCAAGAAAGATTTGCAACTCTGAAATTCTTTTTTTGAAGTGCATTGGGACTCATATTCTAGACTGGGCGATTTAGTCTTGCTATAGGAATCTAGGAAAAATCTGGAATCTTTTGTTGGAAAACCAGGATCTACATAAAACGGTAAAAAGGGGTATACTGGGACTCATACGCCCAGAAGGGTAATTTAGTCCCAATATTAGGGTTTGAATGAAACTTTTGTAGCCTTCAGTGATCTTCTATAGCTTTCATCTTGTCTGATCTCCAAGTCTGAAAGTTTGAATTTTGGTCTGTAGGTGAGTATTTGTGAAGATGACAACTTCTTGACAACTTTGATAACTGTCTTCAATCTTGCAACTTTTTCTTCAAAGGATCTTCAAGCTCCAAATCACCTAGATGTGCAATTAATCATGAAGAAAGAAATAATGTTGTGTTAGGGAATAGGGGTTTGCCTTGGTCAAAATTCATTTTGGTAATCAAACCTTGAAATGAAATGAAATAGAATGAACAAATGATGAATGAATAAATGTACTATTGCAACTCACCAAACCCTTGAAATAAAGGTTGCAATCTTGTGTGAAATGGCTCCAATGAATGTGGATCTTAACTCTTGATCTTGATATGAGATAATGTCTTTGAATGTTTGCTTGAATCATGAAAACCTACATCACAAATGTTAGCTCACAAACACACATGATGCATGATGATTTTGACATGATGCTTGAATCTTGAATGTTGCTCCAAATCCTTGATAATTTGCTCTTGAATGCTCTTGAATACTTGAATTGCTAGATCACACTTGCTCATAAAAATTTTCTAGGAGAAATTATGTGAAATAACCTTGTATTTATACTTGTTTATGCCAAATTTCTCGAAACTACAACACTACAAGCCAACATCAGATCTAGGATAATAAAATGCCACCAAGAATTTGATTTGAAATAGTTCCTAGTTAAAGTGGGACTTATACGCCAATTGGGGTGTATGAGTCTCAGTGTCATAAACATGGGACACAAACTCCAAGAAGTGTTAAGTTCAATGCAATGTTTAAAATCAAGCCTCGAGACCCAGGTGGGACCCATATGCCCAAGGTGGTGTATAAGTTCCAGATCACTAGATCTGGAACACACATCCTCAAACATTGAATTATGATTTGTCAATTGTTAAATGTTGGGGGATTATCCTCAGAAAAATGTATAAAATTAGGGTTGTGAATGCAAAATAAGACCAATTAAGACATAAGGAAGTCCAGTTTTAGAAAGGAGGCCCCAAACAAATGTGAAAATATAAAGAAATACATTTTTCTACACTACATTATTCTACATTATATATTATATATTATACTATCTCATATAGTCTTGCTTATAAAATACAATATAATATAATAAAATGTAATATAATGTAAAATAATTTAAATATAATATATATTAAATCATACTTTATAGTATTATATTATATATTACATTATATATTATATTATATTATATTATATTATCTTCTTTATAAAAGATAATATTTATACATCATATAATATGTATTATAATACAATAATATAGAACATATAATTTAATACTATTGATATAATATAACATAATATAAAATATATATTATTTTATATATTATAGTATATTATATCAATCCCAAACAATGACAATACATATGACTACATTATAAAGACAAATACTCATCACTACCTACGTAACATTTGTTTAGGTGCATAATAATGGACCTCGAATCCTTCCATCTAAGAAAAGAATTCACTTGATAAAATATTCCTTGTCATATATAGTCCAAGTTCTTGAGACCCATGTGGATCTCGAGAAGTTTGTGGTAATCCCTTTCTAACATTTTTCAAAACGTTCCAAATCTTTAACATCTGGGGTTTGTCACAACATAGGAACTATTTTGGTGGGCCAAGAAAACAAAGCATGACGTAAGAGCATGACGTAAAATCTTGTACTCGTGGAATCCTATGGATATCATTTCTGCAATAATATAACATTCCAAACCAGAGAAGAAATGCTGCATAACAGAGCAACCGAAGTAACAGAGAACTGCATATGGGTAGTGAAGAGCATGTGGGAAGACGTTGGAAGGGAAGACACCCCAAGCAAAGAAGAAATGCTGCATATTTTGTGGGTCTGCACACCTTACATTCAAGGCCGACGCATCCAGGTTTGTGCTCCATTTTGTTTTGCAGTTTCACTCCAAGCTGCTTTAACAGATGCATAAAACAGGTTCTTCTTTCCAGATCTGTTGCAGCATGGAACATCCAGACTCTTCAAATAGAGGATCATGTGCCACGACCCAAAAATTTGAGAGAGATAGGCTTTTCTAAGCATTCGAGAGTTTCTTTGGCGTGACTGTTTTAAGAATGCCCTATAAGATGTGGACTTTTGGATGATAGGGATCTTGCAATGCTGCATGCTAAGTCTGGAGGGATTTCGGCGTCTTCAAAAGAGTAGTCCCTGAAATTACTGATGAGATTCAAACCCTTTTGCACTAAATGGCGAGAGTCCTCCGTTTCATATACTGTCTCACAATAACTCAAAACAGTCCAATGTTTTGGCTGTAAAAGTGGGGATCTACCGCATAATCTTTTGGCTGTTTAGTTCTAGTTGTATAATTCTTCTCAAAATGATATTTGATGTTTAATAAATTTTTGGATTTTGAATCTGAAGAAATCATGTTAAATTAGATGAATGATTAAAAGCAAAGAATTAAGCGTTAATGTTTGAGTTAAAATAGTTATAATAAATCTTAGATGAGTTTTAAGTGTAGTTTTCTATTTATTTGTAACACAAAAAATTTTAGTCATAGAGTCAAGCGAGATCACAAATCATTTTTTATATGAACATATTGTATTAAAATGCATAGTCAAAACCTATGAGCAAAGTAGTCTTGTAGGGGCACAAAGCCCACAAGCATATTAGTCCAACAAGGACACAAAGTCCATGAGCACACTGCTTGGTGAGGGTTTAGAGCATGAAGAAATGGGCATGAAAACCAATAGTTTCAATGTAAAAGTTTAAGTTTGCAAGTGCATTGGATCGGTAAAGGTACAATACCCATGATCATAATAGCCTAGTGGAGGTTTGACAATTGATGACTACAATAACAATGTCACCATTTAGCCATCACAATGTGTGATGAATGATAGAAAAATGTAAATTTCATTATTAGAATTAATAAAACACAATATTAAAATTTATTAATTTAATAGTATTAAATATATATATAAATGATTAAAAAATTAAAAATACATATTTTAAAAAATAAATGAATTAATACAAATAATTTTTGGATTTTTGTGTAGAAATATTTTGAATTATTTTTATAGTGATAAATATTTTTTTTATGAAATTAAAAATAAAACAAATACAACAAGTGGCTACAATAGTAGTTGGAAACCTTAACTTTAAAATAGAGTATAAATTGGTAGTGAAATGGTAAAGTTCTCACTATGGATTTCACATTTATACTTTTGTAATTTTTTAGATATTTGTTTTCTTTATGAATCATGTAGAGGTGAAGATTAAATGTATGGGTAAGATTTTTTATTTCTTTTGATTTTTATTGAAAAAAAAAAGTGATTTCAATTTTTTTAAATTGTCTGGGTTGTTTTAATGTAAAAAAAAATCTCTTATGAAAGAAAAGAATTGAAGTAGTATATAATACTATATTTTCCCTCTCGTGACATCAACAATTGTTAATTAAATTCAGTTGTATACATCGTTAATTCCTAATGTTTATAAATCAATACAAGAATTTATATTTATTTAGGGGGTTCGTCAATTGTAGATTTTCTAAAATTATAAGAATGATAGGTCTTAATCAAGGTGGGTATTGTTTAGTTTTATTGGATGGATGTGGGCTTCTTTCCTAGTGATTTATTGCTTTGAAAATATTAATAATTTTGTATATTGTGTGGTTGAATGGCTGCACATCTCCATTAATGAATTTGAAGCTTTCTTTTGAGTTCTCTTTTCAATAATGTTTTCACGATAAACCCTAGATTTTGTTTCGAGTGTTTGAAACCCTTGCTTCATTAGAATAAATGATTATGAGAATTTTAAGAGTAACTGATGTGTGAATAGGGTTAGAGTATGAGTGATGAAATTTTTTCTATTGCAATGAAATATGAGACAAGATAAATCTTGAAATATGAATGATGTGCATTCTATTGATGTGATTTCAAGTTTTATGCAGTTTCAAAATTTTTGTTTGGGCCAGGATATTATATTCTTTGCAATGTATTCTTTGGATACTATGTTCTATGATGTTAAAGATAAATACTTTTTGCTTGAAAATACCAGAACCCTATATTTCGCATTAGGTATATGAAGCAATTACTTCATTGTTGTGTAAGACTAATGTTTTCCCAACAAGCCCTAAATTTTGCTCCAGGTGTTTGAAACCCTTGCTTCCTTAGAATAAATTATTAAGGTTGTAGTATGGGTGATGAAATATTTTCTTTGTTTGACTATGACAATGAATCCTAAGTCAATCCCAGATAATATTTACATATTGTATTATACTCTATATTATTATATTATATATTATATGTTCAAATATTATATATTATATTATAATTTTATTTATTTATTGTGTGTATATATATACAACACTATATAACATATAATATAATATAATTTATACAATAAAAACAATATATAATAAATATTATATGATATATAATAGTATATTATATCGTTCCCTAACAATCACAATACATATATTACTATTATGACGGCATTATAAAGACAAATACTCATCACTACCGAACCGTCTTCAATACATATAATACAACCCAAATCCTTCCATTAAAAAATAAATTGACTTGATAAAATATTCCCTATCATATAGTCCAAGACCTTGAGACACACGTGTCTCTCGAGAAGTTCGAGGTACCTAATTCCTTTCTCACATTTTTCAAAAAGTTCGAAAGCTTTCAAAACTGACATTTGTGACAACTTACTGAAAACGACTTACGAAATGTTTCGGTGGTCCAAGAAAACAAGAAACGCTAAAATCCAAGAGCGTGACGTAAAATCTTGTAGTGGTGGAATCCTATGGATCACAATGCTCCATAATATAGCATTCCAATCCAAACAAGAAACGCTGCATAACACAGAACCACATATGGGTAGTGAAGAGCATGTAGGAAGACGTTGGAAGGGAAGACAACCCAAGCAAAGAAGAAATGCTGCATATTTTGAGAGTCTGCACACCTTACATTCAAGGCCGACGGAACCAGATTTGTGGTCCATTTTGTTTTGAAGTTTCACTCCAAGCTGCTTTAACAGATGCATAAAATAGGTTCTTCTTGCCAGATCTGTGGCAGCATCTTCAAATAGAGGATCATGTGCCACGACCCAAAAATTTGAGAGAGATAGGCTTTTCTAAGCATTCAAGTGTTTTTTTGGCATGACTGTTTTAAGAATGCCGTATAAGATGTGGACTTTTGGATGATTGGGATCTTGCAATGCTGCATGCTAAGTCTGGAGGGATTGCGGCGTCTTCAAAAGAATAGTCCCTGAAATTACTGATGGGATTCATGCCCTTTTGCTGTAAATGGCGAGAGACTTCCGTTTCATATACTGTCTCATAATAGCTTAAAACAGTCTCATGTTTTGACTGTAAAAGTGGGGATCTACCGCACAATTTGTTGGCTGTTTACTTCTAGTTGTATAATTCTTCTCAAAATGATATTTGATGTTTAATACATTTTTGGATTTTGAATCTGGAGAAATCATGTTAAATTAGATGAATGATTAAAAGCAAGACAAATATAAACAAATGAATGGATTTTCACAGAATAGAATTTAGCGTTAATGTTTGAGTTAAAATAAAAAATAGTTTATAATAAATCTTAGATGAGTTTTAAGTGTAGTTTTCTACTTATTTGTAACACAAAAAAATTTAGTCAGAGAGTCAAGTGAGATCACAAATCATTTCTTATATGAACACATTGTATTAAAATGAATAGTCAAAATCTATGAGCATGGTAGTCTTTTAGGGGCACAAAGCCCACAAGCATATTAGTCCAACAAGGACACAAAGTCCATGAGCACACCGGCTTGGTGAGAGTTTAGAGCAGGAAGAAATGGACATGAATACCAATAGTTTCAATGTAAAAGTTTAAGTTTGCAAGTGCATTTGATCGGTAAAGGTACAATACCCATGATCATAATAGCCTAGTGAAGGTTTGACACTTGATGACTACAATAACAATGTCACCATTTAACCATCACAATATGTGATGAATGATAGAAAATTGTAAATTTCATTATTATAATTAATAAAACACAATATTAAAATTTATTAATTTAATAGTATTAAATAAATATAAAAATGATTAAAAAATAAAAAATACATATTTAAAAAAATAAATGAATTAATACATATAATTTTTGGATTTTTGTGTAGAAATATTTTGAATTTTTTTTATAGTGATAAATATTTTTTATGAAATTAAAAATAAAACAAATACAACAAGTGGCTACAATAGTAGTTGGAAACCTTAACTTTAAAATAGAGTATAAATGGGTAGTGAAATGGTAAAGTTCTCACTATGGATTTCACATTGATACTTTTGTAGGGGAGAGGGGCCTATAGTGGAGCACCCTAACTTCACTTTTCTCAAAATCCTACGTGGAAATTTCAAATCACTCCCAATTTTGTACAACAATTTATTTGGCAACTCACATGCTTCTATATTTCGTTTTAGGGCCACATCATCAAATATGATGCCACATCAACATGCTTTTTGTTGATTTATTCAAAAAGGCCCAAAAAAAAAGTGAGACTGATAGTGGTGCACTAAGTCATGTTTTATTGGTGCATTGATGTGGCATCACATGATTTGCTAATTTGTGTACTTTATGGATACAAAGTGTTTTCCAATTGGATATTAAGTTGCTCCTCTATGGGGCCCACTGAGGACTACTTTTATCCCCACTATTGGACCATGCTCCACTATAGCCCCCTCTCCCCTATTTGTTTAGATATATTTTTTCTTTATGAATCATGTAGGGGTGAAGATTAAATGTATGGGTAAGATTTTTTATTTTTCTGATTTTTATTGTAAAAAAAAAAGTGATTTCAATTTTTTCAAATTGTCTAGGTTGTTTTAATGTAAAAAAAAATTCTTATGAAAGAAAAGAATTGAAGTAGTATATAATAGTATATTTTTCCTCTCGTGACATCAACAATTGTTGATTCTATTCAGTTGTATACGTTGTTAATTCCTAATGTTTATTCCTAATGTTTATAAATCAATACAAGAATTTATATTTATTTAGGTGGTTGGTCAATTGTAGATTTTCTAAAACTATAAGAATGACAGGTCTTAATTAAGGTGGGTATTGTTTAGTTTTATTAGATGGATGTGGGCTTACTTCCTAGTGATTTATTGCTTTGAAAATATTAATAATTTTGTATATTGTGCAGTTGAATAGCTACACATGACTTGCACATTTTTTCAAAACTTGTTGGTTTTTTACTTGATCTAGATGGAATAGAAATATTCATATCATTTCCTTATTTTTTACAATCATTAAATATGGAATGAATTTTGTAATCATGGTTGACCTATTATTTTCACTTCTATTTTTTATTTTATCGACAATTGGTTTACGTTTTTTCTAGCTAAACTAGGTTAGGAACCTATGAGCCACAAGAAATGAACATTAAACTAATATTGTTGGTAACAATATGTTCCCTTGATCCATTTAGATATTAACATTTGTTAGTTCTAATATAGATCTATTTAGAATTTTATAAGTAAGATGTGCTAGCATGATCAATTTTCATATTGGCATCTTCATGGTGCTAACTCTAACAAGGTCCCAACTCTATTAATATAGTGACCTTGGGAGAGAACTTATCATGTTAATAACTCCACATAGTTTTACCCTCATGTGGTGTTGAATATATTTCATTTCTATCATAGTTCTATATTTTTTAGTAGCATTAGAACTAATCCCTATATCAAAAATCATATATTTTTTGTGATTTTAAGATAATGGTGCTAATTAATTATACCTACAAGGATTGTGGCTTGGAAAGTAATATTTATGGGAAGCGCTTTCGTAATTTCCACACTTATTTCTTGCTATGAAAATATAGAAATATCCTTCACTATTATTAACACCCAAAAATAGCATCAAAATTTTCTCTTATTCCTACTTGGAAATGTTGGTGTTGGAAACCATTGGTGACAATAAATTCCAAAGCAATCCTACCACCTACAAAAAATTTTAAAAAATACAATGGTTTTAATAAAACCCTTTTGACACAATTCACACATTCATGGTAAAAAGTGAATGTACAAGTAGGTGTTCTCTAGGTTTTGAGGTTATTTAAGAATTTATAGGAGCTACCATGTATTTGAAATGCTAGGGATTAAAGTCCTAAAAACAAAGAAATTTAAAAATAGTAAAAACATGAGGGGATTTTTAATGTAGGCAAGGTACCTTTCAAATAGAATAATGGATTTAATAAGGAAGTATTATCTCCTCCACAATATCAAGAGTATTGGATTTTGATCAAATATTTTACTCTTGAAGGATGTTTTAAATGTTACTAAACCTATCACTTTCCTCTTTTAAATCGTCGAAGGTACAAAATTATGTTGAGCTTCCTATTCTTCTTGCTTATCTCTCTCAAGAATTCTATCAAGGAGGCCAAAGCTAGTACCAATAAAAACTCTAACCTTCTGGCTATTCCACTTCACCAAGGCCCTATATTTCACCTTTGCAAATATCATCTAGCCTTATACTTACTTCATTCTATCAAGAATTGCTTAGTTGAATCCACTCCTACCACCCCCTAAGAAAAAGGAAAATTATTATAGAAAGTGATGATACTAATACCTGCCCTTCTCCTAAGGAAGTATATTGTGATGCTCCTAGGTCAAAGGCTAAAATTGGGTCATGGGCTAGCAATTTGGAAAGTAAGGCCTGGGGTAAGTAGTTAGAGAAAATAAAAATTTGATACCATGAAGGGGACGTCTAAAATAATTTTCCCTTTTCATGAGTATAAAGTTGAAGCTAACCAAATTAGTGAAATAAAAATCTATAAGGGTAAAGCAATTCTAAAAAATGTCTTGGGGTTTGTAGATCTACTCAGTTTGTTGGGGCCTAACTAGATGACTATAAAGACATCAACATCTCTAGTTCAAATCTACATATAATAAATAGGACAAGGTAATCCTAGAGGACACTTTGGTGAGAAAGTATTATGAGGATACAAATCTCGAGAACAAACCAAAATGAAATATGAAGGTAATAGTATCTTTGAGGAAATGAATGTGATAGATTTTGATGATAATAATTTCAACTCCTTGAAGGTTTATGTTAACAAAGAGGCTCTACAAATCAAATATGACCCTTTTCTCATGAAAATTTTCCCAGATTATAGCTATGAGTGCAACAATGCAATACATGGAGACGAAAAAAAGTAACACAAAAAAGATAAACAAGAAAAATATGAAAACATTGGTCAATTTACAATTTACATTTTATTTTGTAGGATATTGCATGGAAAGGGCTATAGTTGGACTACTAAATTCTAGAGTACTACAAATAAATGATCAAATCTATTTCTAAGGATTGGGGAAATCCTTTGTTTTCATTTTCTCTTTGGTTTAGTGTATTCCTTTTTTCTCTTCTATCGTTTCTTATGTTAAGCTATCTTTGTACAATTTAACTCTTTTTTGTGATCGATGAAGTCTTGTTTTTTTGTTTTCATTTTATTTTTTGAACTAATATTGTAAGGATTGAGACATTATTTGTGTTCTCTTAATATAAAAAAATTGGTTGATCCCCCAAAAGTTTGTATGACTTGTGGGATATCCTAATTTTTGCTTGAAATTAAATATTTTTTATAAAATTTAATCATTTCATATTAGAGAGTTTAATCTAAGGGGATTTTATTAAATTAATTTAGATAGAAAATACATAAATAAATCCCCCCTAGATATTGTTGAGCATGTAGGTTGTCATTGATGTCAAATTGATGTATGTGGGTCATTGTGATAGTGGTTATCAAAGGGTGTCAAGGCTATCAAATGTGAATTTTGTCAAAATGAAAAGGATTGTAGGAGTACTAGAATTATCATATGTATCAAGGTTCCAAAATTATGTTGTTTGATAGTGTGGAAACTTTCTAATCTATTTAGGTATCATGTATCATGTTAGTTGTGGTGTGACTACCTTCAAATGGTTAATGTATTTATTTTAGGTACATGTTGGGTATGCAATCACCATGAGTGTGGTGTTCCAAAAGGATATCTTTTGGGTAGAGAGGTTAATTAATATGGGTGGAATTTATTTCAAAAATATAATGTTGCTCTATGATTTGGAAGGAGAGTGTGCCTACACTAGTTCTATCAATTACCTAAGTTTTCGGTGGCGCACCTCAGTGTGCAAGTTGTTTAAAGTAACAAAAGGTTCATCAAGATATTTAAATTTCAAGGCATGTGTGATAACGACTACAAGTGTGTTAAATTTAAATCAAGTGCGTGGAGTGAGGATAGGACCTATTTAAGGTTCCCATGGTGGCACAAGGTTTCATGTTCTCTTAGTGGAAAGTTTAGAATGATGTACTACATGTTTCATATAATTTGAATTTAGGTCCACCCTATGTTTCCTAAGTTGGTGTGGATACCTAATAGACATAGAAGAGTGTTAGTGCAATGTCATGTATATATTACAAATGTTCAAATGCATTGAAATTTATTGAATGTATTCATAATTAGAGTAAAAGTACTGTAGTAGGAAGTATAGTTGTGTCATAGCAAAAGTGTGAAGAAAATGTGAAGGGTCAGTATCAGTGTGTTTGTTGGTGCATAAAGGAGTTAAATTTAAAACATTTCATTATTTCTATTCTAATAGGATTGGTGTTCTACCTATTGTTTTGTTTCAACAAGGATTGGTGTCTCCTTTAGGTTGGTGCCTACAAAATCTTTGAGGGATTGGTGTCTCTGGTAGGTTGGTGCCTAAATCACATTATAAAAATTCACTTATTATATTCTTACTTGCGAGAGTTTATCACCATGGTTTTTCCATTCGTGAGTTTCCATGTAAATCTAGTGTTATGTGTTATCTTGTGTTGTGCTTTACTTACTAGCTTGTTTGGTTTAGTGCTCTTCATGTTGAAAATCTATAAAGTAGTTGTGAAGGTTTCCAAAATTGTTGTAAATGTTTGGATCTACTAATTCGCCCCCTCTAAGTAGATTTTGTGCCTTTCAATTGGTATCAGAGCTCAGTTCTTTTGAAAAAGTTTAACAACTAAAGGTAGATTTGGGATGGAATAGGAAAGTTCATCTGAAAACAAAGTATCAGTTTTTGATGGATCTAATTTTGTATTTTGGAAAGTTAGGATGGAGTCATATTTCATGGCTCTAGGAATGGGCATTTGGATGTCAATTGTAGAAGTATATGGGCCTCCTGAAAATCTCCCTCCTGGGATCAAGAAAGAAAGAGAGCTCTTGAGCTGAATGCTAAGGCTAGAAATGCTATTTTATGTGGTTTGACTAACAATGAATTTTTGAAAGTTCTTGACTGCACAACAACAAAGAAAATATAGGAAAATTTAAAAACTATTTATGAAGGAACAATGATAAAGTGAAAGAAGTAAAGTTGTAGACCTACAAAGCTCTATTTGAAGGTCTAAGAATGAAAGAAGATGAGAATATTTCTATATTCATGCTCTAGGTTGATGAAGTTTTCAACCATATATGAGATCTTGGTGAAAGATTGGAAGAGAAGGTTGTTGTAAAGAAGTTTCTTAGATCCCTACCTAGAAGGTTTGATCCTAAAATTTGTGCTATTGAAGAAGATAAAGATCTGAATACTTTAAAGATGATTGATTTGCATGGAACATTAATTGCATTTGAAATGAGATTGAAAGTGAAGATTCTATAAGGAAAGAAGCTACATTTAGATTATCTTTGAAGCAAGTTGATCAAGATTTTGATTGTGGATTGGATCTGAAAGAACCTAATTTTGTTAGAAAGTTTCAAAGAGGTTTTAGTAAGTATAAAGGTAAGTTACCTTTCAAATGTTTCTATTATGGATATGTTGGAAATTTTATGGATATTTCCTCATAAGAATACTAGAAATGTTGAGCAAAAGAATGGGAAGAAAACTTTTTAGTGAAGATCTAAAGGTCAGAGGAAACATAGGATTTTATGTACTTTAATGAGGAAGAAGAATATTCCACTAAAGAAGAGGATGAAGATGCATCCAAAGATGAAAATGGAAAAGTTGTACTTATGGCTTTTGAAACTACTGATGGGGATGTTGAAATTGGTTCTAGAGAAGATGAAGAAGAAGTAGGTCTTATGAAGAACTTATTATGGGTTGGAAGAGAAATCGAGAAGATAAATATTAGAATTGTAGAAGAAGTAAGATCCAACAAAAGAATGCAAAAATATTTGGATATTTTTGAAAAGATGATTGTTGAATTGAAGGCTTGGGTAGAAGAAGCAAAAACGGTTGAAGAAGTTTTGACAAAAAAATTAAAATCAAGAGACAAAGACTATGAAAAGCTTGAAATAGAAGTTCTTGCAGCTAGAAAATAAATTGAGAAGACAAGTCAACAGTTGTAGTTGAATCTCAGTAAAAGTATTGAAACCCTTGATTAGATATTGGAAGGTTAGAAAGTTTCGCAAGGGAAAACTAGAGTAGGTTTTGATGATCAAAAGAAAAAGGTGATAGAACAACTAGAGAAGAATACTAAGTCAAGTCTACAAGTGATAGGTTCTAGAAGATTCTCATCAAAAAGGACAATGAAAAGTGATTATTCAAGTACATAACAAAAGGAGGAGATCCATAAGATAAGGATACAATATTAGTTCAAGTTTTTCTTTATCTAGTTATTATTTTAGTTCTAATGAGTATGGACATAAGGTTGTGGATTGTAGAATAGTTATAGTAAGAAGAAATGATTTTGTCAGTAATAATGCATTTGCACCTTTGTTCAATTTCAATGTTATTTATTTCAAGTGTAAAAATTTTGTACATATTGCAAGGAATTGCAAAAGTAGTTTTGAGAGTTCCCCATAACTAGAAAAAAAGGAAGAAGTGATGTTTTGGAAAAGGTATGGAAGAAGGTTCCTAAAGAGAAGTCTTAGAAGTCTATGATTGCTCAAAGAACATTACATGCTCAGAAGGAGAAGAACTTGTGGATTATTGGCAGTGGTTGCTCTAGTCATATAACTAGAGATAAAATTAAGTTCATGAATTTCAATAAATTTGATGGTGGTTTAGTTACCCTTAGAAACAACTCAATTGCCAAGATTTTCGATAAGGTTACTTTAAGTCTTGATGGTGGTAAAACAAAGACATGTGGTGTTTTGAATGTTGAAGGTTTGAAACATAATTTTTTGAGTGTTAGTCAGATGTGTGATAAAGGATACAAGTTGTCCTTTAGTGTTGATAATTGTGAAATTAGAGAATCAAGTATCGATGAGTTGATTGTCGAAGGAAGTGGGATACAAAAATATATCTATTAGCTTGGTGAGTTGAATGGAAAGGGTTTTTTTATTGCACAAAAGGATGAAAGGTGGTAATGGCACAAAATATTAGGACTCATGAATTTTGATGATATTATGGGTAGCTGCAAAAGGATGGGGGACCAAAAAGTGGCCAACTTTTTCAAATTTTTTTTAAAATCCATAATGAGAGCATGTTATAATATGCTTGCATTATAAAACACTTGCGTTATGGATTGGAGTGACTGATCTTGAGGCTTGGTCACTCCCAAGCTATAATGCACTCAAGTTATAATGCAAGCGCATTATATAGCTTATTAAAACAAAACAAGAAAAAAAAATTCTCATTTTCTTCATTTTTTGCAACTTTTTGGTTTCTCTATAGCTTGAAACCCTTGCATAGTGTACTTACACTTTTGGAAGGACAAATATACTTCAATTCTTCACTAAATCTTCATCAAAATTTCATCACGTTGTTGGGGAGGTCAAAGAAGTAAGTAATTCCTATTTTTTGTGTGAATTTGGCATCAAATAGGTAGATTTATATATTTTTGATGTAAATTTATTTAATTTTCATGAAATGGTGATGCACCTCCAAACACTCCTCAAATTCCTCTTCAAAATATTGATTCACCTCATGCTGAAATCCCTGCTAAGAAATAACCCCAACAAACACCTCCAACAATTCATCAACTTGCTTCGGGAACTCAGGAAAATTTAATCGAGGGAAAATTAAAAATAATAAAAAAAAAATTGAGGATATAATTGCAAGGTTGAAAGATCTTGCAAGCTCAACCTCACATAGAACCATGCTTTCTCAATCACTTGAATCGATAGTATCACATGCAGATTCAATTAGCAAGAAAAAAAATGGTTGGTCGGAAAAGAGATGAGAGTTTAGAGAATTTAATGTAGATAAATTATCCTATAAACAAGTGAAAGATCAAAAAATTACAAAATTTGACTTGTGTGCCATATTCACAAACCTTAGAAAAAATCAATTGGTACATCCTTCAAGCAAGGGGCTCCCTATCCTTTGGTGCAACCACCAAGGGATAAAGAACCATTTTTGGAGGAGGTGGTGGATGGTTTTTGACCATCCTCCATGCATCAACAATGAAGTTCCACAATATTTTTTGAGGAAAATCTACTACGATTTTTTCCTCAATAAAATCCCAATAACTATTTTGATATGCGAGACTTCCAAGGTAGAGGTGGGGGATCTATACAGGAAAAATTTGAGGCACATATCAATGCACATTGTCCAACAAGACGAGCACTCACTAGACCATCATATGAGCATGTGACTATCCCTTACATTATGAAGGAGAGTGTTGAGGTTGATACATTGCAGTTGATTAGTTCCCTCACCTAGAGCCTTATATAGCATACCAATCCTCTAGCACAGGGTGAGCATAGTGAGTCTTCAGGGAGTAGAGTTCCACCTCATTATTGTTAGGGTTGCGGGTCACCATGTGGTTATGATCCCACACATAGTCAAGATGTACATGCCCAAGGTACATCTACAATTAATTAGATGATGATGACAAATTCCCTCCTTCATGAGGCATTCAACCTTGATATTCAAGTAAATTTTAACAAGTCCATTGAATTTAATTTTTTAAATTTAATTTTTGAAATGCAAGATTAACTAAATTAGTTTAATGATTATAATGAAATTTTAGGGTCGTAGCATTCACTCTATTTTCAATGGTCCTACACCTCCCTATTACGTGACCATGTGTACTGTGAAGGTATGTAACTAGTAAAGAATTATAAATATTACATTTGAATAGCTAAACGTTATATAAATGGTATTATTATATCTCATTTTGGATGTTGAATATGTTAATCTTGGATGTTCAAAGACAAAACTTGCCAATGGAGGTGGTCATCGAAGTTTCACTTTGGTAATAAAGACTATTTATAATTTTAAAATAAAAAAATGTATTTCATAATTGAACAATGTTTAATGACTTGAAGGTTCTAGATAGTTTATAAGTATGCTTTGTACTTTTTAATTAATTTGATTTTAGGTTGTTATGCACTTCATAATCTATTAATTTCATTTGTTCATGTTGTTGAACTTTATTCATCATTTATGCTATATCCTTTATTGTTCATTTTTTGTCCTTTATTCATCATTTCTCCTTGTGATCATTACTCTACCTATGTGAATATATTACATTGTCCATTATAATGAAGATATCTCACTCCATTTCTTAGCTATCTATTCTTTGTGATCCACTAATTAATATGAATATAATGTTGAGGTTTTATGAAAATCATGTGCATTATCTTTATAGGTGTGAATTTTTATCAAGGTCTTAGGAACACAGTCCCCTCATTGCTCACTATCACTACATCATTTTTTTCTTAGTTGATAGTTATCATTATTGTTTCTTTTCATGCATCTCATTATCATTATTTACATTATTTCCATAAATCTTATCCCCACTTCAAATATTCTTCACACTTCACATCTTGACAAAGGTTTGTATGACTTCTTTATGTAATCATGATATTGTCCCTTGCTTGCATGATATAATCATCCCTAGGATTTTCATCTTGTGACTATCCTTTACTTAGAAATTTTCCTTATGAAACATGCAAATCCTTGAAGCAATATATAGTTGAATAAGTACTTAAAATTTAGTTTACTATCTCATACATTATAAGCCATGAATTGCATCACTCTTCTAGTTTTTGTAATTGAATAATGTTGTTTTATTTTTAGATGATGCAAGCAGAGACTCCTTCCAATGTTGATGGGGAAATGGAGCATGGTGTCTCTAATCTAATAGACAACTTGATTCCTTTGATAGGGGTCTGAGGAAGATTAGTAAATTTCAAATTACATTTGTTGTTATAGTCATTTATTATTGAAAAATAAAATGAGTATTGATTTGTAGTTTAATTTCTATTTGGACAGTTTCTATAGGATTTTGGAACACCGCCGCCTGAGTATATCATTACTATGGATGAGGAGAGAGATCATTCAGTGGTGGTAAGTGATTATTTTGTTAAATATTTCATTTTTTATAATATAATTTTTATATATTAATGTCTATACTTTTTATTGTAAGAAGTAAAGCTCCATGAAGAATTAAGTAGGAATATCACCCGATGAGTTTGAAGTAGACCAGTGTCATACACATCTCCATCCCCCCAATGATCAAAGGTCACTTGTTTTTATTTTCTTCCCCTAGAGGGGAATGAATTTTTATTGGGGTCCATTGTTGTATTCCTATATGGCATTTTTGGACATATATTTTGTATTTCATATAAGTGAAATTGTATGCCTATATGGCATTCTTGTAAGCCTATATGGCTATTTTTTATATATGTTATACATATATACCGACATATATTGATGTATGCCTATATGGCTATTTGGTTAATAGACATTTTTTATTGATGGTGTCCATATTTGCATTATAAATCTATGCTTCAATGGATATTTGTAGATGGTTTAATTTAAATATTTAAAATCCAAGTGTATTCCATGCACTCTTTGTTGAACATCTGGAATAGTGAGAGGGGAGGGCGAATCAATATTCCACAAACCGATAATAAAATACACTTAACCATTAGCTTTTTAATCAAACATCAAGTTCAGTGAAAACCCATTCTAGAAATTTAGTAACTTATTAGAACTTTTTTGAGAAAATATCTATGCACTAGGTATTGGTGTCTGCATTCCAACAAAAGAAAATAATTTCAATACATACAAAAAATTATGTGGAGCGAAGTGCACCTATGTCTAAAAATTTATTGGTTTCACTTCAATACTTAATTAAAAGAAAAATATTCAACAAAACATTATGAAATGAAATGCATGCACTAGATATTGATGTAACCAACCTAAATTTAAAAGAATCATAATTTTATCTTTTGTATAAAAAGGCTATGTGGGTCAAAGTACACACCACTTTTTAAAAATGTTGTTTATTATTAAAAACTAGTTATCAAAGGAGATGCAAAAAAAATACAATTAAATTTCAATATATTTAAAAAAAAAACATTTCAAATCTACAAAAATAATCTCATGAATCACTAATTTTCCTCATCTTCAAAATCTTAACTGTTTACCTAGTATAGGTGTCAAAAAGTGGATATTTTCCTCAAAATGTTGATTTTTATGTCATCTTTGGCCATAAAGTGTAACCCATTATTGTGGGATGACCCCATTATTACTATTTTGACTGAATCAACAAGAGAGAACATAGAAATAAGTCAATGCAATCACACACATGAACACCAGGATTTTTATGTGGAAAACCCAGAATGGGAAAAACCACGATGAGGGTTAACTCACAATATATTATATCCAAATACAAAATATTATGGGGCTCACTTCCAGGACTCGCTATCCTTAAAAGGCTCATAGCTTGAGTACAAAAGATGGCTCACTGCTAAGATACAATGATAGTGGCTCACTTCCAAAAAGAATGAACTGATGGAATCCACCTTCAATGTGTACGGTTCAGTTCCATTGAAGCTCATAATCAAATTTGTACTACTGATAAATCATTTAGGTTATGATCTTCTCCTATGTTCACTTGCTCACACACACACACACACACACTTTCTCCTTCTCGCTCTCTTGTTCATTCACATCTCTTCTATCTTTCATCTTATATATATATATATATATATACAAGCATATCTTATTCATCAATTAGGTCGGCCTAATTGGATGAACAAAAAATAATCAAAACCTTTCTTTGTTCGCACCATATAAGATTTGAAAATTTTATCCATGTAGTGCATTATGCCAAGTCAGTTATTAGTCTTCATAATATACTGCATTTGTTGAGTTGGCCAAGACTAAAACAAAATTCTCCAAACCAACAAATAATCCTCAAAGAAAATACTTTTTGGATCTAAGAACACATTAATTTCCCATCATACTACTAGTAAAGAGACTATCAACAAAACCATAGTATAAGAATGTTCACCTTAGTAGAATGCATAATCTCCCACATAGTATACCTCACACAAAACAATAGTAGGATACAGAGTTAAACTCTATTAGAGATAACTTTCTATTCATAGTGAAATACCTCTCAAGATTTAGGAAATAACAGTTTGAATGAGTCAATAAAATATGGGTAAGAGATTAGAGTCATATTAGATCTTGCGGTGAGGTCCAGACTGAAATACCAACACACTGATCCATCACAGAGGATTTTTACTGGCAAAGAACAACTTCCGGTAAACCAAGCAAACCTCCCATGTAGTTATTACCATGTTGACATCAATGAAAACATAGTAATAACCAACACAACTATCCATACTTCAATGATCATGTTGCAAAGCTTCCAAAAATCTCCCCCTTTGGCATTGATGGCAACATGCATGACAAAAAAATTTCAAGTATACCACAACTGAATGTTCAGACTACTCCCCCTATCAAAACTGTTCTTCACAAAAAAATTTCTTCTGACTCTTTAACTCTTCATCTCTTTATCTTTTCCCCTTTCACATCAATGACAAAGGGGTCCAGTATAAATGTGTATATAAAAAATGTAGCCAAAAAGCTATGGACATAGAATTAACCTAAAGAAGAACCTTTGAGACTCTCTAGGATAGCCTTCCATGATGCTTTACCTTCTTCCCATGAACCTTTTTCATTGACAAGAGCATTGTAAAATAGCTCAAGTTTAGTTAGAGACTCTATACCATCTGATAAAGTTTTGGGACTAAGATTGATCTCTGATAATTCACCAATACAACCAAGAGCACTAGAAACAAAAGTATGTATGAGTTCAATTATGTCTCTAAGTGCCAAAAACTTCTTGATAACATCTTTTGTTCGATCCTTCAGAGAGAATTTTTTTCCTAAAGCTGCACAATGTAGGACCACCTCTGATTGTCTTTATCTTCTACTAACCTATATGTATCTACCTGAGTGATCAGTCAAGACTCACTCATCCTTATCTTATTTAGCATATCCAATGTATTTTCAGACCAATGAAAATGAAAGTAGTTCATGTGCCTCTTTTTCACAACCTTGTACACTCTTAAATTCCTTCATTACTCGATCATGTGCATTCACACATTTTCTTTTGATATCATTCAAATCTTCTTCATCAGACCTAATTCTAGCAAACTTGTCAAGTCTGGAGATGTAGACTTTCAAAGAATTAATCATGCCACAGAAATTCTCCACAACAGAAATAAATGAATCAAAATTATCATAAGGAATAACCTTTTGCAAATCTTCCAAATCTCTTTGAATGTTTATTCTTTCCTACTCATGTTCAAGTTCACTTCCTTCTGCAACTTCTAACTTCACTACACTCTTCCTTTTCTTCCCCATTTTGGTCACGCTATCAGAGGTAATTTCTTCATTGAGATGCTTGGGGCTTTCCAAGAGAATATTAGCATATTTATCAATTTCAGCCTCTGACACAAGTCATAATCCAATTCAAATATCCAAACTAACCTTGATTCAACTGCTTCCATATGACATAAATTTGTAGATACATGAAAATTTATGCTTTCGGAGTATCTTTCCATAACACTTACTAGAATCCTAGACCTTTTGTTCATTCTCATCTAAAATGTTTCAAATAATGTAGCAAGGGAAGATTCTTGTGCATCCAAACTACCAAAATTTATCATGAAGTTCTTGATTTGATAGGCAATAGGCTCTGAATTTGACCATTCTAACCTTCCTATTACCGGTAACTCTTTCAAAAAGTAAAAGAGTAGAAAAACAACCAAATTTCCATACCAAAAAGTATTCTTTCTACTCTTCTATCTCCTTTAAATTCTTCAAAAGATGTATGTGAATTAGTTCACACAAGTCACATTCCATACTTCCTAATACCATATCAACAATAATTTCACCGTAACAATAGAAACTATAGAGTCATTATTAGGGATACAAACTTTATGACTAATGACCATAGCAACATACCTTATTACTGGATCAAAAATCGATCTCAAACTAATTTCTCTTCCTTTAGAGCTCGCACCTATAACCTCAATTATTTCTTTCTCATTCATATTCTTTAGTTTAGGAACTAGTCCAGAGTAACATAGACCAGTTATATCTCTAATTGCTTATTTGGTAACCAGATGTGCCTCAGCAATCCACAAAGATTCATCATGAATTATGCTTAATACCATTCAAATATACTTCTTCTCAAATTCAAACAAAGGAACTTTCCTCCAAATATCCAACTTTTTCTCAACTAATACTCTGTAGGCATCATGATTCTCTTTCAATTCATTTTCCCAAAGCACATTCAACTGAAATGACAACATTTCTTCAATCTTACATAAACAAATGCATAGATATCTTCAATAGGAAACACTCTTGGGGGGATGCAAGAGAATGTGCCAACAGATTCTTTTGACACATTCCTCATATATCTCTTCAACCTAGATTTATCTACACATTTCACAATCTTTGAATTATCCATCAATAAAAGTGAAAGATTGTGCAAACAAGAATACCTCTAAAAATGCCAACCAGAAATGTATAGACGTCTTGTTTCCAGAGCTTCCTTCAAATTTTTCTAATATTTTCTTAAAATTATGAAACTCTAAATTCCCTTCTAAACTTCCTTTGCACATGTTTCCAAAAATACATAAGCCTTTAATTTTATTTGAACTTATTCCTTTCATTCTGAATGATTTTACAATAAATGCTTCAACTTGTAGGTAGATTTCCTCGAAAACTATGTATGCCTCCATTCTTTCAAATTTTGTAGACCTCACTCTTCACACATGCAAAAAATACCTTAATCTTGTTACCACATTAAATATACTTTTGTCATGATATGACACAAGTAACAATAAGGGGGTTTATTAGATTTTTTGATGATTGCTCCCCCTTAGCCACTGCTTTCATTTAGAGATTGACAGGAGTATCTGTATCATAGGTTGGCACAGATAGGACTAATGATTCCTTTCTCCAAATCCTTTCCATTTATTTTCTTGTTGTTTTTGGATCAAAGGTTTGATCATTCTTCTTTGCTAGATAGATGTTCTTCTTTCTTCTATTGTTACTACCATGATGTTTCAGTTTTCTACACTTATAGAAAGTAACATTATTCTTTCCATTTTCCCTTTTATTTAGCAAACTATTTTTATATCCATTCTTCTTTCCCTTAGAATCATTCACATTATTTTTACAGTATTTTTCCTTATGACCAAATTTCTTGCAGGAAAGACAAACACCATTGAATTATAAATATGTTTTTGCATCATGTTATTTTACAGGAGTTTTTCTAAAATTTCTTCTTCGCTCCTTGACTTGTCTATCTTTGTACCATGTCTTCTTACCAGTAAATTGCTTTGCTTTAGAACTATGACCTTTTTCAAACCCTATACCACTCTTATCCTTTTCTAGTCTTTGAGAGGTAATCAATTCATCAAGCATCGTTGAGCTTATCTTTAAAATTTCTTCAAAACTCTTTTCCTTTTCCAAATTAGATCTTAGGATTTCTTCTTCTAATTCAAGCATTTTGCATTCATCCATCGTCTTTTGAATTTCAATTTCCTGAAATTCTTCAATTATTTTCTTCTCATCCAATTGTTCTAGTAGGCTAGTGATGATTTATTCTCCTTCAGTGAATAGATCACATGCATCCATATTTATACTTTGTAGCTTTTCAATGTGCTCATTTGATTTTATCAACTTGTCCTTCAAGGCTTCCATTTCTTTTGAAAATTCAGCAGAGACTAATTCTGAGGGAAAAAAATTCTCATGTTCAACTTTCAGGACCTTCCTCAAGCTATTAGGCTTCTTCCAAGGAACCAAGCTCTGATACCAATTGTTGAACATCTAGAATACTAAGAGGGGGGGTGAATTAGTATTCCACAAATTGATAATAAAATCCACTTAACCATTATTACAATTTTGATTGAATTAGCAAGAGAGAACATAGAAATAAGTCAATGCAATCACACACATGAACACCAAGATTTTTACGTGGAAAGCCCAAAATGGGAAAAACCACGGTGAGGGTTAACTCACAATATATTATATCCAGATACAAAATATTACAGGGCTCACTACCAGGACTCACTATCCTTAAAAGGCTCACAACCTGAGTACAAAAGATAGCTCGTTGCCAAGATACAATGATAATGGCTCACTGCCAAAAGAATGAACCAATGGAATACACCTTCAATGTGTAGGGTTCAGTTCCAATGAAGCTCATAATCAAATCTGTACTACTGATAAAGAATTTAGGCTCTTATCTTCTCCTTTTTTCAATTGCTCACACACACACACACACACTTTCTCCTTCTCACTCTCTTGTTCATTCATCTCTCTTCTATAGATTTCATCTTATATCTATACAAGCATATCTTATTCACTGATTAGGTTAGCCTAATTGGATGAACACAAAATAATCAAAACCTTTCTTCATCGACACCATATAAGATTTGAGCATTTTATCCATGTAGTGCATTATACCAAGTCAACTATAAGTCTTCGTAATATATTGCATTCGTTGAGTCGCCCAAGACTAAAACAAAATTCTCCAAATCAAAAAATAATCCTCAAAGAAAACACCTTCTGGATCTGAGAACACATTAATTTCCCATCATACTACTAGTAAAGAGACTATTATCAAAACCACAGTATAAGAATTTTCACCTTAGTAGAATGTGGAGTCTCCCACATAGTATACCTCACACAAAACAATAGTAGGATATAGAGTTAAACTCTGTCAAAGATAAAATTTTGTTCATAGAAAAAGATGTCTCAAGATCCAGGAAATAACAGTCTTAATGAGTCAATAAAACATGGTTAAGAGATTAGAGTCATATCAGATCTTCTAGTGAGTTTTGGGCTGAAATACCAACACACTGATCCATCACAGAGGAGTGTTATAGGTAGAGAACAACTTCTGGTAAACCAAGAAAAATTCCTATATAGTTATCCACATGTAGTTATTACCATGTTGACATCAATGATAAGATAGGAATAATCAACACAACCATCCATACTTCATGCTCATGTTTCAAAGCTTCCAACACTCTTCCTTTATATAATTGTAAATATATAAAGTTTGAACATTATAAAGTAAATATGAACTATTGGACGAATTGAATACCTAGCCATATCATCATTGACATCATAAATCATATGAATATAATAATGTATGATGCAATCTAACACCTAGGCCTCTCTACTGCTGCACATCTAATCCCACACTCTCTAGGATCATTGTAGCATGGTAAGGAAATTTGTGTAATTATACAATGCACTTTCAAGTATGCAACTAAACATGAGCAAGACATTATTATATGTGACCCGATTCCTATAGAAGTTTGTGATATAATTCATGGAAGATATCTACCATTCTAAACCCCAATAGTGGATGCTATGAATCAAAAGATAATATCTTGACCCCAAAAATTCTAAATTATAAGACAAAATAGCTTGGTCTCTACTAAATAATGTTATAACATTGATAATATAAAAAAATCTTGCTTCTTATTGTCTACTTAAAGATGTCGCATAGGTAATCTATCACAAGCAATAGCATTGATCACTCATGCATCTTCTCTATCACAACAATAGATACTTGAAAATGTACTATTATAGGATGAAGATGTCTTTATAAATTACAAAATTATTCCAAAAATAATTTATGGTACAAAATCAAACCAATTGGTTATTGAATTCTCTTTCCCAAATAGATCATTGTATCATAGTTATACTTGAAGAATGATGAAATTTAGCAAAACATATAAGAGCTACCTGGTCAAGCTAAGAATTGACCTAGATATTTTTCATGTGGAACCTTATAAGCATGAACAATGATGTAGGAGCACTTGTAATAAAACTAGAGTTCATGTGGCAAAATCTAAAGCATTATAGTTTTATGAATTATAGATTAAGTTACCACATGTATTTATAAGTAAAGTTATGTTTGTGTAAGCTATCGTGAGGAGGTAGTAGTGATGGCTATATTGGAAGCATGTATGCATATCAAAATATTAAGAAAATAAGTTTTAATCAAGTTATGAAATCAAGTTTTAATCAAGAAAAATTACAAACAATTTACACTATGTTTCCAATAATTTTATTCAAGTATTTTCAAGTACCCATCTTCTAATTGGCCCAACCTCCACTTCAAATTTAGAGATGTATTCTTCATTACCATACTTTCCTTCATCTAAAAAAAAATGTTTTCCTATATTGACCAAAATGTTTATGACTGCATTGACTTCAGGGAACATAGGAGACTAGTTCTCTGGTGTAGATTATTTAGTCATAAGATTATAAAGATGCCTATGTTGACCAAAAATCGTAAAGTGGACATATTATATAGCGACCTTGATGTGTTCAAATTTTTAGTTTTCCCCCAGGAGGTGAAGAATGTAAACAATGCCTCTCGACAACTTTTTACTAAATGCAACTCACACTTTCTGGAACATCTGAAACATTTTTTCCATAGTGAAATGACTTGGATATATGAAAAATTGAGGGAGGTTATTGTATAGAGACCCTATGTGACCTTATACCTTCAAACAAAATGTTTTTAAGACACGTGGTTTTTGAGTAATAGTTCATCAAAGTTTTCTACCTGTTATGCCTTGCATAACCACCCCATTTTGATTTGGAGCAAAATGGGTCCCCCTTCTCTTTTTGGTTTTGCTACCTTTGGTCTTTGTTTTCCCCTTGGGGGTCCTTCTATTTTGTTTGCTGATTCTGGTTTTGGTCCTATCTTAGCCTAAGTTGGTTTTCTTCTTGCTGAGGATTCATTGGAATAATCACAAGCAATAATGGATTTCATTATGACATATTTTGTGTTTTATTTTCCCCTGAGTACTAATGCAAACCTTTCTTTTGCAGGATTAAATCGCCACACATGATGATATTTGCCAAATGAGCTCAGTTGGAAGGCATTCCTCAATCCAGTTGGTCACAATTTTCCTCTAAGAAGAAAGTCGGCAAGACCTTGTTGATGTCTTGCCGACTACCAGTGCATTCTATCGATAGGCGTCTGTGTTGCCTATCGGAAAGACCCCATAGATGTCACAACGATCAGAAATCATATGCAGGCATCTATCGGCAAGATATCATTCATCGTCTCGATGACTAGGAGTTTCCTATCGGCATAAAAGCTTGTCTTCAGGGAAAAGTCTTGGCGAAATCTTCATGTCTCGCCGACCGGCAGCAAAAGAAAATACATCGGCTGGAGGTTTTCTCTTTGCCAAGAAGTCTTGCCGAAGGCTTCATGTCTCACCGACCACCGAGAAAGATATGCCTTTCGGTGAGAGGCCTTTGCGAGGGGGAGATGTCTCGGTGAAGTCTTCGAGTCTCACCGACAAGGCACCAAGTGGGAATCGTTTGATATGAGGTCCTATAGTCTTGCCGACCCAGAATGTCCCACCGATAAGAAAATACATCAAGGAGAGAACGGGATTATCACAGAGACAAAGGATGTGCTTATGGAGATCCCTCGGCAAAGCATAATGTATCTATAGGACGTCTCTTTGACAGGGGAGTGTTATGGCGATGCAAGCGGTGTGAAGGAAAGCATATCGGTATGACCCTTGGCCGATAAGCATGGGTCTCGCCGAAGGGAGTTGCATTCGGTGAAGGATAAAACCTTCGGCATGATGTCTGGCCAAAAGGGTGAGGTCACATCGACAAAAGCAGCATCGGCATAGTGATCTGGGATCGCTATGAGGTCTCGGCGACCGAGCAATGTCTTCCCGAAATGATAGGAGATTGCCAAAAGATAACGCTCTCGGCGAGAAGTCTTGCCGACATGAGGAGGTCACGCTGAAAAGACCGAGCTCGGGGAAACTAAAGGAACTCAGGGAGACTCTGAATGAATGGAATGGGTATGGTAAGATGTCTTGCCGACTCGATGATGTCTCCCTGACATAAAGAAATGGGCTCGCCAATAGAATGAGGACTTCGCCATGTGGTCTTGTCGATATGCTAAATTCTTTCCGATAGCAGTGGGTTCACAAATGAAAAAGAGATATCGGTATAACCAAGGGGAGCTCGCCATGACCTTGTGTCGATTAAAAATTCTTTCTGTAAGGAAAACAAACTCCGAGCCAGAGAGAGCGATATCATCGATGTGATGTCCTACCGAGGAGCGGCTATCTTGCTGATGTTCTTTTGAGCTCGATATGACTCCCACGGCTCACCGAAATGTCTCACCAACTGTCCCATGCTACCTCGATGACTACTAAAGGATGGGATCGCATCGGGGAGACACCGATGGTGTCTCACCAACATATGATACTATTCATACCACTTTTGACCACCTAAAAAGCTCGCATGGCATATGCCCGACCAATCACAGGGAAGCCAAAAGAGTGATTCATTGGTCCCTTTGACCGATTGACTGTTCTTGGGAAAGAAGGCCAACAAAATGCAAACCAGATGGACTCTTTCTGAGAACAGATGATGATGGAGATGTCTTGGGAAAAATGCAAAGATCTACAGGGAGGCCCGGTGGTGCTTCCAGAAGTGGTCAATGGATAGAAAGGTCTGGAACATGAAGAAGGCCGAAGGAAAGGAGTAACCATGACTCATAGGGACAACTATAGTGACTACTGGCAAGGAGGTAGATCAGTATTAATGGTGATATTCTAGGCATTGAAGGTGGCCCTGAGATGGAGTTCAAAGATGGACACGAAGGCCAGTAGTAAATGCTACAGATGCAAAATATCTAAGATCACCCCCAAAATAACCTTTCAGCAATATGGACAACGAGACTTCACAGTGAATGCACAACCGAATTTCTTCAAAAAGACTTGAGAGCTGACCTTCCTGCAACCAAGAAGATATTTTGTAAGCCCTAATGCAGGGGGTTAACACATTCTTTTTGGTACATTATGTATATAAGGCATTCTTGCCTCTTTGTAAAGGTTAGAACTTCTATGTTAGAAAATAGTAGGAGCATAACTTTTAGAACTGGTAGAGTGAGGAACAAAGTAGAAGTAGGAGTAGAACTGGTAGTTAGGAGTTAGATTGAGTAGAAGACCAATGTATCTTTCAGTTTTCTTAGTGTAAATGGAAACAATTTGGAGCCGTAGATTTTCTATACACTGGTGATTGTGCCAAATTTGTAAATGTTGCTTATCTATCTCATTAACAGTAGAAGCATCCAGATCTTAATCTACTTCATGTTGTGTTCCAGAATGGTGTTTTTCTTCAATTAATCATCTGATTTAAGAAGCTTTCAAGGAATGAAGTTTGGTTTTTATGTTGTGTTTAAATGGTAACTTGCAATCTGTTGTTGAAATCAGCACTATGAATGCATGAAACTGTGTGTTAGTCACAAGTTAATTTCATTCTACAGTTTTAGTTAGGAATTCCTTGGAAGGTGACAGGTCTGGTTAATTTAGATGAAGTATCATTCTTTTCTGTCCCAAAGCCCTGATCTATCTTTTTTTTATATTTCTTTAAAACCCTGGTTAGAATAGGTTTTAAGTTTATGTTTGATCTCATAATAATCCAGAAGCTCACACTAGGAGGCCCCTTGAACATTACTGTTACATTGACCATTGAGGGACATCAGCACAGTTGAGAACCAGCTACATAGACCTTGGGAGCTAATATATCCATGTGATCATCTTTCTCTTTCAGGAGAAACAGGATAGCAATATTTTGTTTGCATGTTGCTGTGCCATTTGGGACGTCAACACTACCATTTCGTACTTTGGTCTCTTAAGAGAAATTGTCAGTGTAGTGTAGTCTGGAAAATTTTAGGATGCTAGGGTGTTGAATAAGACCTTTCCTAAAATAAAGCTACCAACGTAGATGTGTTGGAACTATCAATTTGGTCACATAATGAAAATTACACCACCTTGCAAATTTACACTACATGCATCTAATGATTTTCCATTGACTAAAAACTTGTCAGGTCACAGGAAAATGGATTGGAGATATGAAAAACTAAGAGAGATTATTATAGAGGTTCCCTATATGATCTTATACCTTTAGACATAATGTTTCAAAGTGGTATGATTTCTGAGTAATAGGTTGTCAAATTTTGCTTCCCTTTTTCACTTTGGTCTCTTAAGAGATATCACTAATGCAATGTTGCTCAGAAGTTTTTGACATGATGGAGTGAAAAATAGGACCTTTCCTAGCATAACTCTATCCACTCTAACATGTTAGAACTCTTAGTTTTGTCACATGATGAATAGAAAAAAAATTACACCACCTTGCAACTTTACATTCATGTTTTTGATACCTTTTCCATCGACTAAAAACTTGTCACCATGAGAAAATAGATAGGAGATATGAAAAACTAAGAGAGGCTATTGTAGAGGGGACCTAAATGATCCTATACCTTTAGAAAAAAAATTTCTAAGTATCGTGGTTTTCGAGTGACAACTTTTCAAAGATTTTTTCCCCTTTGCACTTTGATCTCTTAAGAGATATCACCGATGCAATATAGCTCAGAAGTTTCTGGCATGTTGGGGTGCAAAACAGGACCTTTCTATAGTGTAAAGCTACCCATATGAATGTGATGGAACTATCACTTTGGTCACAAAACAAAGAGAAATAAAATTACATCACCTTGCAACTTTACACTACATGCATCTGATGCTTTTTCCATAGACTAAAAACTTGTCATCACAGGAAAATGGATCGAAAATATGAAAAAAAAAAGAGGTTATTGTAGAGATTTCTTATGTGATCATGTAAATCTAGAGAAAAAAATTCTAAGTGCCACATTTTCTCAGTAACAGGTCATCAAAGTTTGCTTCCCTTTTCCACTTTGGTCTCTTAAGATAAATCGTTGGTGCAATGTAGTTTTCCATGTTCCGACGTGTTGGGTTTTGAAAGAGGACCTTTCCTATTGTAAATCTATCCATCAGGATGTGTTGGAACTATCGGTTCGGTCACATGATGAACAAAACAAAAGTTACACCACCTTGTAACTTTACACTACATGCATTTGACGCTTTTGAATTGACCAAAAACTTATCACCACGGGAAAATGGATTAGAGATATGAAAAATAAAGAGAGATTATTTTAGAGGGGCCCTACATGATCCTATACCTTTAGAAAAAAAATCTATGTGTCACAATTTCCAAGTAACAAGTCATTAAATTTTTCTGCCATTTTGCACTTTGGTCTCTTAAGAGAAATCATTAGTGCAATGTAGCTCAGAATGTTTTCACATGTTGTGGTGTGAAATGGGACCATTCCTAGTGTAAACCTACCCATCTAGATGTATTCGAATAGTCATTTTGGTTGCATGATGAATAGAACAAAAAATACACCACCTTACAACTTTACACTACATGCATATGATGCTTTTTCCATCGATTGAAAACATATCACCATGGAGAAATGGATTGAAGATATGAAAAATTGTGAGATCTTATTTTAGAGGGGCACTATGTGATCTTGTACCTTTAGATAGAATGTTTGTATGTGTCATGGTTTCTGAGTAACAGGTCATCAAATTTTTGTACCCTTTTGCACTTTGGTCTCTTAAGAGAAATCACTAGTGCAATGTAGCTCAAAATGTTCCAACATGCTTGTGTGTGAAACAATACATTTCTTTGCACAAACCTACCCATTCAAACATTTTGGAATTTTCATTTTGGTCACATGATGAATATATAAAAAATTACACCACCTTACAACTTTACACTACATGCATTTGATGCTTTTTCCATCAGCTAAAAACTTGTCATGAAAAACAAATGCATTAAATATATGAAAAAATGAGAGAGGTTATTTTACATGGTCCCTAGATGATCTTGTACCTTTATACAAAATGTTTCTAAGTTCCATGGTTTCTAAGTAATAGATCATCAAATTTTGTTGCCCTTTTTCACTTTGGTCTCTTAAGAAAAATTATTGGTGCAATGTAGCTCAGAATGTTCCAGTATATTGGGGTGCAAAACAAGACCTTGTCTAGTGTAATCCTACCCATCTAGATGTGTTAGAACTATTAGTTTGGTTACACGACGTACACAACAAAAATTACACCACCTTGAAAATTTGCATTGCATGCATCTGACACTTTTTCCATCGACTAAAAACTTGTCACCATGGGAAAATGGATCAAAGATATGAAAAACCAAGAGAGGTTATTGTAGAGGGACCCTACATGATCTTGTACCTTTAGATGAAATGTTTTTAAGTGACATGGTTTCTAAGTGACAACTTGTCAAAGTTTTTTTCCCTTTTGCACTTTGGTCTCTTAAGAGATATCATTGGTGCAATGTAGCTCAGAAGGTTCTAAAATGTTGGGGTGAAAAACAAGACTTTTCCAAGCATAAACCTATCTATCTAGACATTTTGAAACTATTGGTTTGGTGGCACAAAAAATAGAATAAAAATTATACCACCTTACAACTTTACACTACATGCATCTGATGCTTTTTCCATCGACTGAAAACTTTTCACCATAGGAAAATGGATGAAGATATGAAAAAAAGAGAGAGGTTATTATAGAGAGGTCCTATGTGATCATGTACCTTTATATAGAATGTTTCTAAGTGCCACATTTTCTAAGTAATAGGTTGTCAATGTTTGCTACCCTTTTGCACTTTTGTCTCTTAAGAGAAATCATCGACCTACAATGTAGCTCAAAATGTTTTGAAATGTTGGGGTGTGAAACGGGGCCTTGCCTAGTGTAAACATACCCATCTAGATGTTTTGGAACTATCTATTTGGTTGCATGATGAACAAAACAAAAAGTCACTGCCTTGCAACTTTACGTTGCATGCATTTGACGCTTTTTTAATCGACTAAAAATGCTTCACGATGGGCAAATGGATTAGAGAAATGAAAAACCAAGAGAGGTTATTATAGAGGGGCCATTCATGATCTTGTACCTTAAGAAGAAATGTTTCTATTTTCCATAGTTTCTGAGTAATAGGTCATTAAATTTTGCTGCCCTTTCACACTTTTGTCTCTTAAGATAAATCATCGATGCAATGTAGCTCGAAATGTTTCAGCATGATGAGGTGCTAAAAAATACCTTGCCTAGTTTAAAAATACCCATCCATATGTATTGGAACGATCATTTTGGTTGCACAATAAAATAAAATAAATTACACCACCTTACAACTTTACACTGTATGCATTTGACACTTTTTCTGGACATTGACTAAAAACTTATGATCACGGGAAAATGGATTGGAGATATGAAGACCTAAGAGAGGTTATTTTAGAGGGGTCCTATTTGATCTTATACTTTAGATGAAATGTTTGTATGTGTCATGGTTTTTGAGTAAGAGGTCATCAAATTTTGCTACCCTTTTGCACTTTGGTCTCTTAAGATAAATCACCAATACAATGTAGCTTGGAAAGTTTTGACATGCTGGGGTGTGAAATAGGATCTTTCCTAGCATAAACCTACCCATATGGATGTGTTGGGACTATCAGTTTGGTCACACAATGAACAAAACAAAAATTACACTACCTTGTAACATTACACTACATGCATTTTGATGTTTTTTCCATCAAATGAAAACTTGTCACCATGGATAAATGGATCGAATATATGAAAAACCAAGAGAGGATATTTTAGAGGGGTTGTACATGGTCTTGTACCTTTAGATGGAATGTTTCTAAGTGCCACATTTTTTTAGTAACAGGTTATCAAAGCTTGTTTCCATTTTGTACTTTGATCTCTTAAGAGAAATCACTGATGCAATGTAGTTCAGAATGTTCCAACATGTTGGGGTAAAAAACAAGACCTTTCCTCGCATAATCCTACCCATGTGAACATGTTCAAACTATCAATTTTCTCACGCCACGAACAAAAAAAAAATTACACCACCTTGCAACTTTACACTGCATGCATCAAACACTTTTTCCATTGACTTAAAACTTGTCACCAGGGGAAAATGGATCAAAGATATGAAAAACTGAGAGAGGTTATTGTAGAGGGTCCCTACATGATCCTATACCTTCATAAATTTTTTTTCTAAGTGCCATGGTTTCTGAGTAACAGGTCATCAAAGTTTGCTCCCCTTTTGCATTTTGGTCTCTTAAGAGAAATCATCGGTGCAATGTAGCTCAAAATGTTCTGGCATATTGGGGTGGAAAATATGACCTTTCCTAGCATAAACCTACCCATCTAGATGTTTTGGAACTATCAGTTTGGTCACATGATAAATAGAACAAAAATTACACCACTTTGCAACTTTACATTGCATGCATCTAATGCTTTTTCCATCAACTAAAAACTTGTCTCCATGGGAAAATGGATCAAAAATATGAAAAAATGAGAGAGATCATTATAGAGAGGCCCCAAATTTGAGATGGAATGTTTCTAAGTTCCATGGTTTCTAAGCAATAGGTTGTCAGAGTTTATTGCCCATTCACAATTTGGTCTCTCAAGAGAAATCATCAGTGTAATGTATCCTAGAATGTTCCAACATTGAAGGATGTGAAACAGGATCTTTGAGCCAGTCGAAGAGTATAGAGAGTGGTGAAGGATTTGGAAGAATGAATAGTTAATGAAATTTCTTCTCTGAACACCAATAAGATGTTCAAATCTAGAGTTTATGATTTCTAACTAGTTTCTGTAAATGAAAGCTTAAATGACTTAGTTGCTAAAGATTATGTTTTGATTTGTAGATTTTAGATAGGATACAATTTAAACTTATAGTTTGTTGAATACATGTTATAGAGTAGGGTAAGGGAACTAATAGAAAGGAAATTTTAGAGCATGAAATTATAAATAAAATTTAATAAATATGATTTGATTTTCTACATAAGTAAAGTTGAAATGTGATGGAAAAAGGTATAACTATCAACTGGTCATTCCCAAGCACTAGGTGCTACTATTGTTGATCAACTTGGCCAAAACCTAAATATGAACTTTACAACTGACACTAAATAAATAGAAGCACATGATTACCCTATCTTAGAGTAGAATCTTAAATATATGAAGAATAAAATGAAGACAAAAAATAATACGGTTATTGTAAATGATTCATCTTTTTCAAAAAATGTGAATGTACCTTGATGTTAATATCCTGTGTACCTACACATTATATCATACTTGTTTACCCTTATTGGGAGCAATATTCGATGTCTTGATAGTTATCTATTATCTATATGATTTTCATAGTTATCATTCAATATATATTTATTGTTACATGATTCTATCAATGATGCTTTTTGCATTACTTTTCATGATCTATGTTCTTGCATGCTTTCAATTTTAGATTTCATGTAGTTTTCATAAACTTTTTTCATCTCTAATTTTTCCACACTTTGTATGCAACCAATTGAAGGGGGAATGTATTATCACTAAAACTCTTATGTTGAGATTACAAAAACCCACCTACACTCAAATAGAGAATCATCACTTTACCTAAATGAATCTTGATTAGTATCAGAGTGTAGATCACACTTACCACACAAAGTTGATCAAAATTACATGGTCCTATTAAATATGCCATATCAAATTGTTACATCTAAGAATATGGTCCATTTACTACTACTAAGGGAATTGCATCATGTCATTTTGACTTGATAGTGAAACAAAAAAAAAATACAATGAATGTAATTTTTATCACAACAAAGTCCACTATGTGCTATTTTAAATAGACCTATCATAAATATGGATATAATTTTCCCAATATTCATTGTATATGTGTAAAATTACAACAAAAAGAAAATGAGAAACTTTAAGTTAAAGAGGGGTAGTAAGTCCTTCCTATGCCATATGAAATTTGGAACCAAAACATAAGTAAAGTTGAAATGTGACAGCGAAAGGTCTAACTATCAACTACAATACATTAATATCAATAAAATGACTTTACAAATTCAATGTGCATACTTACAAATTAATCCAAAAAACCATCTGGGTCTGATCTACTCTTTATTGTGTCATGTATTTCGTCATGGTCAAACTCATGCACCTTCCACAAGTTTTCTTTCATAGGTATACCCCCATATTTAATCAAATGAACATTGGATGCCATGACAAGGTTTGAGTAATGAAGAATCTTTTGATGCATGTCAAAGTCTTGAAATAGCCAAATAATAACACTCTTATGAAGGTACTATTGACATTTCACCCTTTGATGACCCATCATTAATAATTGGCTTGAGAGATCCTACATAGGCCATCTTGCATGAGTCTTCCTTGAGAAACCCCCAGAATTGGTTAAGTCTTTAATGTTTCAGGATTTTAGGTTTTTGCTTCCCTTCATACTTGCAAGCCTTCTTCATCACTTCCAATCCTTCTTCTATGCCTTCCATTTTCTACTAAGTGTCTTAGGTTTTGTCCATCAACCTTACCCTTTAACCCTTTTTTCTTTCCTTTGGTAACCCTTAAGCCTTCCTCCCCGATCCTCGAAGTGCCCTTCTTTTCTTGCCTTTTTCTTATGTTTGACTATTGTGTTGCTACTGCCCATTTCTAATACCTTAAATAACAACTCATTTCATTAACACCGTGTTTTGATTTTCACAAACATCCTAGTCTTATCAGTTATATCCCATTTCAAATATTTGATTAAAAATCCAAAAAATTGGCTAAGTCTTGAGGTCGTAGGTCTTTTGGTTAGTTCTCAAAAAATATTCGGTCACTACCTAAGTTTTCATAACCTTATTTTCTCTCGATAAGGTTCATCTTTGTGAAGTTCTAAAGTGTGTTGGTGTCTATAAATGTTCCCTTAAACTTAGAAATCCGTTTTTTTCAAAGTAAAGTTGAGTCATTTTGTAGTCTTGTCCAAGTTAGGAAACCTGCATTGTTCTCTGACAAATTGGTTCAAACTTTCTTATTGTTCTAACTTTTGGTGTTTCATATTGATTTCAAAACCCCTTTCAGTTGTTGACAAGGTTGTTAAAAAATTTCTTTTAATTGATCAATTTGAATGGCTACTGGTGGTTGAAGGTCGCTTAAGTTATGTCTTAAGCATTTAAAGTCATCATGGTGAGTGGCCCTTCAACCTAGGTGATTACCATTTCCATGGAGTATTAATTAATTAATTATTTCCTAAAGTTCTTTGACAAATACTTTCCCACGAGGATCAATGGTTGAGATTGACAATTAAAACTTGGGCAACTCTCGTGCACCCGCACTGCTTAGAAGGTGATTTCATCAATTATTTGTGGGGTTGCAAGATGATGACAAGTGGAAAAATCTCAACCATCAAATGAAAGAAAAATTAATGCTTAAATATTTCATTATGAGGCAGCATATTAAAGGGAAAAAGATGTGTATTTAAGTACATGTGTCTACCTTCTGGCAAGTAGTGTTGCAGATGTTATAATCATGGTCGTCCATATTACAGAAGGTTAAAACACATGTTAATTTTACTTGAGTAGGGGAAAGTGCATAAGAGGTTAAGTTGTACACAGGTTGAACATGTGGAAAAATCTAGTGGCTTTCCCCATAATCTCACACCCTTCGATCTATTTTCCAATACATGACTATGAGGATGTGGGGAGGTGACATGTCATCCCTTTTGATGTTCCCTAAAGGTGGTAGGGCATGCAATAAGGTCAATGAAATAGATTTAAAGGGATTATAATCTTATGATCATGTTTTTAAACTTCTCTTGAGGCTTGATTTCGATTGTCCATCTCAAATAAAATGGCCTAAATTGAAACTTCAATGGATAAGCACCATGTGTTCACAAGAGGACTTGATGTAATGATGCAATTGCATTTTCAACAACCAGATTTAATCTGATCAGCTCTATTGATTGTTTGCACTTCTTCCATATTGCATTGATGGCTAAGATGGTGTAGATATTCTTTTATGTGTTGGAGGTGGATTTCTATTGTCAGGGAATGTTTTGGATGTGGATTTCATGAGATTACCATGTTTATATTCGTGGATTATGATGGAATATTTTATCATTCTGTCAGAATATTTATGGTAAGGTTATGGCGTGTAGGTCTTAGCTTCTCTAGGCTCTCTTTTTGGCACAAATTTCATGATCAAATCCTTCTTTGATCAAATCTCCTTGACTTCTAACCCAAGCCAGGTTAGGGTTTGGTTGTATTCATCCAAGTTATGCTTGATATATAAAAGAAAAACTTGTATTTTTTTTAAAGGTTCTTCCTCTAGCTCCTCTATTGTTTTTCTATTGTATACACTACATTTTTGCATTTTTCTATTGTAAATATTGCTTCTAAGATTTATATTAATAAAGTTTAGCTATTACCACTATTATCTCTTGCATGTTTGAGTAAGATCCATTTACCTTCATGTCTGATTATGTTTTTTTGTTGTTTCATTGATGTATTATGCTATTCTAAAGTAAGAAGAAACATATTTCTATCTTGGTGTATCACCCCTATTTCCATTTTTTATGTTCTCCTTCTATATCTTTTCCCTTGTGAATTGTTAGAATAGATTAATGGTAGGATTTCAAGTGCTAGGTTATAACAACAAATTTCCACTTAGATTAGAAGAGGAACTCAACCTTCTCCAAAGATAAACATCATTTGCGCAAGGTCTCACAGCTTGATGCTATTTCCATTGTGTCATTAGAACACTAAAATATTGTTCAGTAGGGTGCAATTTTATGTCACAATAGTTTCTGGCACACTTGATGGGACACGAAGAAATTTCACTTCATATAGTTGAGAGAGTGGTGTTTCTCTCAACATTCCAACCTTGAAGAGGCTCTCAAACAAGTACCTAGCAACTCTACATTCAAAGGAGGACTCTACATCAATTTTGGTGACTCAAGTTACTACCTAGAACTCCTAGTTACAAAGCGGAACTATGCATTCATGCCCAAAATTCAAACAAGAGCATCTTCTAGAGGTAATTTTCAATACATTGAGCTACCATCTTTACCATCTTTTGCTTCTAGAAGAAGGGGAAATGCTAGAAAATATTTATCACCTATTAGGAGGGCTCAAGTCCATCTCCTAGAGCTCAATCTACACCACCTATGGGTAGATTATTTTAAGCTAGAAAATATGTTGCCCATACATAGAGGAATTTATTCCATATGGCTTTACCCAAAAATCAGCCCTTTGTGTCTTTTAGTGGTGGCTTCCCTTTAATTCTAGCCTAAAAGAATCATATACCAGTGAATTCCCTCAAAAGAATTTCCCATTACACTAGTGAAACATCCACAACTCTAGTAGAGAATGTCATAGATGTGGAAAACTGAACCAAATATTTTTGGGGTTATGGCTCTCTTACACTTCTAGGGTTTTGCACCTAAAAGGAGAGAGGTACCAAAAACCTTAATGGCTCACTCAAGAATAAGCCCTTGAGATTCCAATGCAAATGAGATTTAAATATGTCTAAGGGGAATGTCCTAGATGCAAAGAATTGATAAAAGAGATTCACTATCAAATGTAAACCTAGAAAATGCAAGATGTTTGAAAACATAGTGTAGTAAGCAAAAAGACCAAGAAAGATGAATAGAAATGCAAGTAAAATAGAATAGGAAAGCACAATAGAAAGTATGCACCTGGAAATGTGTAGAGGCTGGAATGGAGATTGGAAATGCTATTGATTCTAAAATTTTGACCTACTAGGACTCATACGTGCCATTCTGGGCGAATCGGTCCCAGATCTGGAAAACTGCATTGGAGCCTATTTTGGAAAAATGGGTATCCAAATCTGCAAAAACCTCTGAAAAATAGGTACAGTGGGACTCATTCGCCACTACTAGGGGATGAGTCCCATTTTGTTGAAAAGTGTTGCAAGGGAAGAATCTCGAACTGAAACTTTGCAAGCCTCTGAAGATGGATGAAACAAGCACTTTCACACTGATTTCATGCAGATTGCATGGATATTATTCCCTAGATCTGATTTTTCATGTGTCTTGACAAATTTTAATGAAAACTTTGATAACATTTGCAAATTTATCATTTTTGGAATTTTTCTTCAATCTACAGACCTACAATCACACATTAAAAAAACTTGTTAATTTTTAGGGCATGGGGGTTTTCCTTAGTCAAACCCCTTTTAGGTATTTAAAAAAAAATAATGAAACAAGATAATGAAGCATGAAATAATGCAATTAGAGAGTTGCCATGATGATAGATCTTGAATTTTTGTAGCAATCGATGAAGAATATGCCCTTGAATGCCTTAAAAAACTATCTTGTTGACTTAAAATGCTAAAACCCTAGCTTGCTTGACTTGAGATGAATAATGAATCATGAATGAATGAATCATGAATAAAGAAATAGTGTTTAAAAGGTTGTTTACATAGGAAATCCTACTCAAATGCCCGTTAATTTGATCCCCAAGGCCGACATTGAAGAAATTAAACTTAAAACCTAATTTTCTTGCTCAAACCTCGAAAATGGCCCAAATGGGACTCATTCATGAAGCTGGGCAACTTAGTCCCACTTGGATGGGACTTATTCAGCCAAAGTGATGAATGGGTCCCATAGGGGCTCTTTTGCTAGCTGGGATGTCAGGGAGTGAAGAATTCCAGCTTTTATGTTGATTTTATCGAGTATTTGATCAAAATAAGCCACAGGATGCACAATATGGAGTCATAGGGCCTATTAATGATTATGTAAATGGTAATTAGTGATAGGGACACAAATTTCAATGTGAAAGTGTGATTAAATACACTTTACAACATTAAAATGAGATCAACATTGCCTAGAAATGCACAACATCCAATGTGAATGTGTAAAACACATTACAACAGTAGATTAAAACCAAGTTTAATTTACGAGCCTTCTAAATTAATGTGAGAATGCAATTAAATACATTTTATAACATTGAATTAGGGAAAAAATGGGTCCATTAGACTTGAATGCTTAATAAAAGTCTAGAAAAGTGTGAAAGTCATTCATAACACTTTATAACACCTTTACGAGACATCGATAAATGCATTTTATTTATTTTTCTTTGGTCCAAGACCTAATTTGGATGTGTAAAACACCTCACAACACTAGATCAAGATTACATTAAGTCCAATTTATCATTAATTATTCTCATATCAAGCAAGAGATTTTTTTTTTATGCTACATTTAGCCCTCACTTTAGTGAGAGGATGAAATTGCTTCAAACTCACACTAAAGTAGACATTCAAGAGGGGTACAAATGTACCAATGTAGATGGCACAAGATAAAAAAGATCAAGGCATCAGTCAATCCCCTAGGATCTAAGATCCCAAGTCAAACCAACATAAGCATGTAAGGTGTATAATATGTAGAAAAATAAGATGTACATGATCATACAATGGCAATGAGTAAAAAGAAAAACATGAAATAAGAGATTGAATCAAGCTTTGATCATTTTTCCATCCCGATGTGGATCAAATTTAGGTTGTTTATCTGGAAAAACACATACTCACTCTAAGGTAATGAAACTCTTGGATGTCTGCCAAGTGAGAAGTCCTAGAAGGTGAGAAACATACACTCATGGCTGGTATGCACTCACACACATGCAAGTGGCTATGGGGAAATTCATGCCTCATAATGGGCTTCACGCTTGAACCATTCCAAAGTTACACCTCCTGATAACTATAATAAGGTGCCACAATGATTTTTTTCTGTAAATAATTTTCAATATCATGTAAATATTTTGTTAAAGGGGATTTTTCTTTGTTCATGAAAGGTCTCATCTTAGGGAACATTGTGCCTAATTTTTCCAAGAGAGGATAAATTCAAGGTATCATCTTGGGGAAAATTGTATCTAATGTTTCCAAGAGAGGACAATTCAAAAGAAATATCATTCTCTTAGAGGAAATCAAGCCCAATGACACCACCAAGAAAAGGATGCATCACAAGAAGAAATAAAAATCATGCAATGAAACATGAGTGTCAATGTATGCCCCCACTTTAAAGTGGTTGCTAACATCATGATTGTGAGAAATTGCTTTAAAGTAGAAGAAGACACGAGAGCATATTCAGAAAGCCCTATTCTAAGTCATATGTTTCCGATAAGCTACATCATGAAAAGGTAGTATGTCACATGCGAGCCAACTTTAAGGCATTCCGTTCACATCCCAAGCTTGCTCGTATACAGTTATGAAAGGTGATCAACTAGCCGAAAGAGGCAACAATAAATGACATACAGGTACAAGGCTAACTAACCCCTTGCCGCCACTTAGTGCAGGACAAGGGTGAGCCGAAATGATTGATAAGATGAATGGTAGAGTGAGAATCAGTATCAATTGGAGGAATTAGGTTTCCCCACATAAGGGAGAGTACCAAACTCCTTAAGATGTTGGATTTTACTACTCAAAGCCTTACATTCATTAGTAGAATGACCATGAACTTTGTGATAGGTGCAAAATTAAGTCTTGTAATATAATTCCCTTCGTGTTATTGGAGGAAGGGATAACAAGTGATCTTGGAGGAGTCTCAACAAGATACCCTCTTGATCAATGATAGAAGGTGTGTCTATGGTTTGCGACAAAGATACCTGTTGGTTAGTACTAGAAGTCATACTTATGCAAGACTGCTTAGATTGCAAGATTTGGTTCTCTCCTTTATAGGAGGGTGTAAAATCTAATGAATTCAAATCATTAGTGTTTTGTGAGATGACATTGACATTAAGCAAATATGTATTTATTTTTGTCATTTCTTGCAAAGGACAAATAAATCTAGTGTCTATCAGTTCAAGATGTATTTCTATTAAGGTTGGCTTAGAGGAATTGTTTGTGAAAGTGTTGATGTTAAGTGAAGGCTTTTATTTTTCTATCAAAGGACAATAACCAAGACCATGAGTTGTTTCTTGTGTGTTAGGTTCGATGGGGACACAAATACCTTTTTCTCTAGCACCACATCATTTTCCACTATATCCAAATTGTTTCATAAGCTCATAACCTTTTCCATAAAGCTTTTTCATCTCTTTTTGATGTCGTGGTTGATTATGATTAAGTTCGTCAAAGTTTGTCGTGTAATTTTATTTTTCTTCTCAAGTGGTTGAGGTGGATGCTTTCGAAGGATCATCCAAGTTTTATGTTGACATTACTTCCTTTTCATGCCCCTGATTGGAATTTTTGTTTATGCCCATGAGTGTATGTTCAAAATCTAAGGAACTTGAATCATCTTCTAGTAGCTTCGTGACTTCTTCAATGTGTTTTTCTTTATCTTTTTGTTGTACAAGTTCCACTTGTTTAGTTGGTGTTAATTTTGCTAAATGATTCTCCTTGTTTTTTTCAATGTTCAAACAATTGTTTGGGTCAGGGTCAGCTTCAAGTGTGTACACTTTGTTATTGTAGATGTATTTTATTTTACGATGAAGATTAGAAGGCACCCTATTCATTGCATGAATCCATGGTCTACCTAAAAGAAGATTATATGAAAGTTCATGAGGCATAACATGGATTTGTGTTTCCAATGTGGCCTTCCCAACTATAATAGGCAAAGTGATCACACCAAGCGGTTGTTTGCCTACATTGTCAAATCCCTTAATAGACAAAGAGTCAGGTTGAATTTTTTATTTATCCACACGAAGCCTATCCAAAAGGTTAATGCTACACACAGTAAGGGTTGAGCCATTCTCAACAAGGGTTTGATTTATCCCTATTCATTTATATTGAGATAGTATTATGAATGCTTCATTTTATTTTTGCACTTCCAAAGAGGGGAGTTCACTTTGGTGGAAAACAATGCCAGCATTTATTCCTTGAATCATGTTTGCTATGTCATTTGTTGTGCATTGGAAGGGATAGGAACTTGTTGTAAGGTTGTTTGAATCATGTTTTGGTAGTGAGGGGAGGCTTGAATAAGGTCCCACAATGATATCCTAGTAGGAGTATTCTTAAGTTGCTAAGTGACAAGATCATACTCCTTTTTGTGCGAGGAGGACTTGGTAAGACATGGTTAGGTAGGATAGGATTAGGCAAAGGTAAGGGTGTCAGGGTTGGTTGTGGATTATTTCTAGTGTTATATGTATGAGCAATAATATTATGACTCAGTTGATGTGAAACATTGTTCTTAGGTGGGTACAGGAAAAGTTCAAGTTTGTTTTTAGTTGGAGGTTTGTTTGAAGGGGGGTAAAAGATGATTTGAGGTTGAATAATATTAACATCCCTTAGCGAGTGAGAGTCTAATGTTGCCTCTTCATCTTTTTTCTAAGGACACTATATGATTATTGTCAATGATATGCTTCTCTTGCACCATGATATCCTCCCTTGGAGAGTTTTTAGGAGAACTACAAACCACATGTTCTTGACATTCAAGGGTTGTTTCTTCTAAAATGACTTCATCACAAGTAGGGGAATGATCAATGGTTGGATTATCTTGTTTATTAGGAGAAGGCTCTATTTGGTTGTTTGTTTTCTCTAAGGTCTCATTCGCTTGTTCCATATTATCTATCCTAGTAGGAGAGCTTGTAATATGTTCATCCATGGTTAGATTGTGTAAGGTAGCTTCATCACAAGTAGGGGATGCATCAAGAGAAGGACAACTAAAATTATTTTGTTGAAATAGTCCTTTCCAAATGTTAGGGACATTAGGAAGGAGAGAGATAAGGTTATCACTTTCAGTCCACATTTCCTCTTGACAAATGTGATTTTCATGATCGTTCATGATTGTATCCTCTTTTACTAAAGCCTTCTTACAAGTAGGGGGGTATTGAGAGACAGATTTGCGATAAGCAAAGTGGTGGCTATGATCTCATTTTCTTGTCTTCTAATTTCTTCCAAAGGGGGATGAGGAGAGGGACAATCAAGACCCTCAATGCTTGTATCTTCTTGCACCAAGATACCTTTGTCACTAATAGGAGAGGTGTCAGGAGAAGAACATGTATGATTGTTATGATTTTCTACACTACCATCCTCACCAATGGGCAATGTAATATTAAGGATTGTATCAATGGTTTGAACATAATTATGACTAACATGTTTCTTAATGAACTCATTGTTGTAATCAAAATTGAACTCATAAGAGGGGATGTTGTACTTATGCAATCCATTTTTAATCATATCAAAGCCACATCTTTTGAAAGAAAACATGCTAAAAAGTAAACAAAGTGCAATGCAATGAGCTAAAGTGAAATGTTTAAATGCAATTTTTAGGTTGGAAACAAGGTAATGTGCTGACCACATTATGCAACAACCTGAAAGATGAAATGTTGTAAATGCAAATTGGAAAGTGAGCAATGCATGAAATGAGCTAATTTAAGCTAGATCTAATGAAATGGATGTAATAGAAACTCATCCAACTAATATAAATAGGTAATGGAAGCAAACAAAAGTGTAGAAATAGGGTTTTCAGCGCCGTAAAAGGTAGTTTGAGGGGTGCAAAGGGACTAATTCACCCAAGGTGGCAAATGAGTCTCAGTGGGAATTTTTTTTAGAATTTTCAGATTTTTTTTATTGATTTTTATGTTTTTTGTGTTGTATGATGCATAACTAAGATGAAAATGCAGAATTTTAGAAATTTTTAATGATTTAAGATGTAAAAACGCAACCTATATGCACTTTCACTAATGCAAAATTTTTAGAAACCCTAGATGCCAATTAACTAAAGCAAACCCTAATGCAAAGTTAATGTGAGCTAGATCTAGGATGATGATGGACTCAAAATCATAATTATTATGTTCCAAAGTCAGGTTCACCAAAATGAACCAAATATTTTTGGGGTTATGGCTCTCTTACACTTCTAGGGTTTTGCACCTAAAAGGAGAGAGGTACCAAAAACCTTAATGGCTCACTCAAGAATAATCCCTTGAGATTCCAATGCAAATGAGATTGAAATATTTCTAATGGGAATGTCCTAGATGCAAAGAATTGATAAAAGAGATTCACTATCAAATGTAAACCTAGAAAACACAAGATGTTTGAAAACACAGTGTAGTATGCAAAAAGACCTAGAAAGATGAATAGAAATGCAAGTAAAACAAAACAGGAAAGAAAAAAAAAAGTGTGCACCTAGAAATGTGTAGAGGCTAGAATGGAGACTAGAAATGTTGACGATTCTAAAATTTTGACCTATTGGGACTCATACACCATTCTAGGCAAATTAGTCCCAGATCTGGAAAACCGCACTAGAGCCTATTTCAGATAAATGGGTATCCAAATTTGCAAAAACCTCTGAAAAATAGGTACAGTGGGACTCATTTTCCACTACTAAGAGATGAGTCCCATTTTTTTGAAAAATGTCCCAGAGGTAGAATCTCGAACTGAAACTTTGCAAGCCTCTGAAGATGGATGAAATAATTAAGCACTTTCCCACTGATTTCATAGAGATTGGATGGATATTTTTCCCTAGATCTAAGTTTCTGTGAGTCTTGACAACTTTTCATGACAAATTTGACAACATTTGCAACTTTATCATTTTTGGATTTTTTCTTCAATCTACAGACCTACAATCACACATTAAAGAGGGGAAAACTTGTTGATTGTTAGGGCATGGATGTTTTCCTTGGTCAAACCCCTTTTAGTTATTTAAACCAAAATAATGAAGAAAGATAATGAAGCATGAAATAATGCAATTGGAGACTTTCCATGATGATAGATCTTGATTTTTTTTAGCAATGGATGAATAATTTGCCCTTGAATTCCTTAGAAAACTATCTTGATGACTTAAAATGCAAAAAATTGGCTTGCTTGACTTGACATGAATAATGAATGATGAGTGAATCATGAATGAATAATGAATTAGGGTTAAAAAAATTGTTTATATAGGAAATCTTACTCAAATGCTCATTAATTTGATCCCTAAGGCTGACATTGAAGAAAATTAAACTTAAAACCTAATTTTTCATACTCAAACCTTGAAAATGGCCCAAATGGGACTCATTCACCAAGCTGGGCAACTTAGTCCCACCTGGATGAGACTCATTCTCCCAAAGTGGCGAATGGGTCCCACAGGAGCTCTTTTTCCAATTAGGATGTTGGGGAGTGAAGAATTTCATCTTTTATGTTGATTTTATCAAGTCTCTCATGATGCACAATATGGGGTAATATGGGCCTATTAATGATGATGTAAAGGGTAATTAGGGCTAGGGACACAAAGTTCAATGTGAAAGTGTGATTAAATACACTTTACAACATTAAAATGAGGTCCACATAGCCTAGAAGGGCACAACATTCAATGTGAATGTGTAAAACACATTACAACACTAGATTAAAACCAAGTTTAATTTACAAGCCTTCTATATTAATGTGAGAATGCAATTAAATACATTTTATAACACTGAATTAGGGGAAAATAGGTCCATTAGACTTAAATGCTTAATAAAAGTCTAGAAAAGTGTGAAATTCATTCACGACACTTTACAACACCTTTACAAGACATCAATAAGTGCATTTTATTTAGTTTGCAAGGGTTCAAGACCTAATGTGGATGTGTAAAACACCTCACAACACTAGATCAAGATGACATTAAGTCCAATTTATCATTAATTATTCCCATATCAAGCAAGAGATATTTTTTTCTACGCTACACAAACATATCCTTAGTGCATGATATAACAAAAGATAATGTAGCTATTAGATTGCTTGCCATTTCCCTTAAGGGTAAAGCATTGTAGTGGTATAGAAGATTTCCACTGAACTCCATTCACAGTTGGGATGAGTTAGGTGAGAAATTGTGTAAATATTTTGAAAATAAATGTGACCATATGTCCTTGGTAAAACAACTAACAACAATTAAGAGGGTACCTCATGAATTCATGAGTGACTTCAACTACCGATTCCAAAAGACTTGGGATAGAATCCCTTCCTTGGTCAAGCCTTCTCCTAAGCATGCTTTCCTATATTTCTTAAGGTCTCTTAATAGTGACATAGCTATTATGATTTAGTCAATGGGTCATTTTACTTTACCTAGAGGATATGACCTGGCCACAGGGGTAGGAAATTATTTAATATAGGTTGGCAAGATAGCTCCTAGGACATCAATGCCTTTATTTCTAGATCTTCCCTCATAGCAAATAGTGGCTTCTATCCTAGTGGCTCCTATTCTAGTGATTCCCACAAGCCAACCTTCTACTTCTACTACACTTTTAGAAGATTGGGTCACCTTGCTCCAAAGTATGAATAATGAGTTAGTATCAATGAAGAGGTAGAAAGCTCAAAATAATAGGCCTTATTAGCCTCAAGGTCAAGGTTATTAGCCAAATAGACAACCTTATCAAGGAAAAAAATAGTGGAATCATACCAATGCCATGAATATGATATATCCACCTACTACTAGCACTACTAAGGATCTAGTACTAGTGAAAAATAATCTAGCCCAAGAGGTGTAGTGTTACCCTTGTGTGCAGGATCATAACCAAAATCCTTGCCAAAGTGGAGAGTTTATACAAACTCTTGTGGTTCAGAATGAAACCTCTACTTCAAGGAAACAATTTGGTACAAACCAGACAACTGCTATTAATCAAAATCATGCACATGAGGACTCCTCATTGCTCAATTGGCATCAAGAAGAATTTTTTGGTGTAAATCAAGTAGATGCTCATACAATGGCTTAGAATACAAGATCAAAGAAAAGAGAAATGGAGGTTGTTGTATCTTCCATGGTTGGGAAAGCATCAGTTTCTCAACAACCTCAAAAAGTACAAATACTGGACCAACATGTAGAACAATAGATTTTCCACAATCAAATTAGCCTGCTAGCAGACCTAAACAAGTAATGGAGCAACCTAAGATCACCCAAGAAACAAGAATATACCTTGTTATTCCAAAAGTTCCTTCTAAAACTAGTCATCTTCCTTTCAACATAGTGGATCAAATGAAGAAATCCAATATAAATGTTACTATGTGGGAGGCTCTATCCATTCCATCACAAAGGGATTTGGTGCACCAAGACTTGAAAGAGCATAAGAAATCAGGTGATGTACAAGAAAAGGAGTAGACTACTTCATCAAGCAGCTTGGTGCAACCCAAAGAAGAAAGGAACTCTCACAAAATCAGTAAGCTGACCTCCCTTCTATCTTTCTCTAATTATTGGAAATTATATAGTGCATAATTGTATGATAGATTTTGGGGCTAGTAGTTCTGTTATGCCCAAGTTAATTTCTAATCTCCTTGGTATTAAATATGAAACTATGACAAAGGGAGTCTTATAATTCGATGGCATTGTTGTTAAAATAGTGGGAGTGATTAAGACCCTAAAATTGACTTTACATGCATGCCCTAGATATCATGTGTTGCAATATATTTCAGTCATAGACCTCCCCCTCATTTTTCCATTTATTTGTCTAGAGATTTCACTGCTAAGATAGGTGGATACTTATCTACTGATTGGTATCACATGTTATTTAGAACTAGATATGGTACTAAAGCATCCATCAAATCTAAGCCCATAGCAAAGTATCATCTAGAGACTTACACTCCTAGTCGAATAAACATGAATTGTACATTACATGATCAAAAGGAGGAGTTTTCTATTCTTGAGCCTGTCAATCCTATAGAGGAAGTGTAACGATGGAAATTGTACTCACTTCTTGGAGATAGTGCAATTTCTCATTTAATCTGGACCTATTTTAGTACCCTTGCATTAAATACCCTTTTAATTCATCATTAATAGGCCCCTAAGAACCCTTATTTTGGATCTCAAGGCTTATTTCGACTAAAAATCCAAAATAATTCACAAAAGCATTAAAAATTCTAACAACCCACCTTGAAAATCTAGGGTGGGACTCATATGCCACCTTGGGCATATGAGTCCCCCTAGGTGGTACCCATAGGCCACAAGTGGCGTATGAGTCCCACTTGGGCCCTTTTTAGGGTTTGAGTGGGAAATTCAAGTTTTTAATTCAAATTTATGGTTCATGTTAGCATTTGAGATCTAAACAATGGTAAATTAGGTGTATTGCCTATATAAAAAAGCTTCTAAATTCATTTTTTATCTAAGAAATAATCTAGAAGAGTAATTTCAAGATCTAAGCATTTAAGGGAAAATTCAAGCATTCTTCTCAAGAGCATTCAAGAGCATGTAATCAGAAAATTTGAAGCCTTGGAGCAACATTATTATGTTTTTTAGGTCTTATAGCTCACTTTCATTCAAGATCTAGCATTTTCAAGAGTTGATTATGCTTGCCTATAGTGAATCATGATGGATTCTAGGTTGGGGAGATGCAACTAGCCATCAAGCCAAGCCTAATGACTTGTTTCCTAAATGATTACATCCTCCATTATCATTTTGTATTCAGCCTAACGAAGGTACATACAATATTAGGGCTCATTTGAGTGATTAGGTGTAGACACCGAAATCTGGTTTAAGCCTGCGACTTCAATATTCTTCATAATTCGTATTTCCATGGTCATGATTAAATAATGTTAATTATTTAATTATTTTCTAAAGTCTTCATTTCATCTATTAATTAAATAATCTTAATTATTTAATTAATTCTCATTTTCTTTATTCTATCTGATTAATTAAATAAACGCTTTTTATTTAATTATGTTGCTAATTAACCTTATCCTTCTTGTCAAATTAAATAAATTCTTAATTAATTTACCCTTTATCATATGTAAACTATAATTAAATAAATCCTTTATTTATTTAATCATTCATTTAATCCCTTCGTCCTTTAATTAAATAAATCCTATTTATTTAATTATTCTTCAAATATCAAATTTTGAATTAAATGAATTATTTAATTCATAAAATCTATTTTAACGCATTCCTCTATATTTAGATAATTGTGTGAGTTATCTAAGTATCCACTTTGACTCGACTCGACATCTATTTTAATCGGTCAGTTAACTTTGAATTAGTGTTTGAATGGATTTCACGAGTAATCTATTTGTCATATCATTCAGTCATATAGTTCTAACTCATTTGCGTGTACATGCATATTAATTAAATATTCCTATTTAATAAATTAAATCTTGTTTGTGTGTTTGAACAAAGAGTTGATTTAATCCATCTTTATCTTTGTCACTCAAAGACTATTCTTCTATTTTAGAATACCAAACTCGAAGATTAAATCATTAATTTAATCTTTATTCCTATTTCTAATTTATATCACTCATGTCACTACTAACTGTTATCAGAATGCATGACTAATCTATCGATCTCAACCATCCATTGATCTTTCAATCTTGACCTATCGTTCGAATGATCAATTTTCTATAAATTGATCTGTCTTTCATCATTCCAATCTCTCTCGAAATCATATGACTTCTAGAGCAATTATCTTAAATCTTCGATGTCTCGTCATTATCACAACACTTAGGCTATTCTTGCGCACAAATACTAAAAATCTGAGGAAAAGTACACTACATAGATGAAATGGAGAAGAATAATGGAGGTTATTCAATAGAATTGATTGCATGTTTGGTAAAATAGTTTCTTTTATGCATGTTGTTCTTAGCTTTCCTTTGTGCTCGATTATCTAGCTTTGGGGATTTTTAGTATAGTTTGAATAGATTAGATTTGAATTTCCTAACTCTCTCGTGTGTTTTTCTCTGAGCTACATTTGGTGAACCCGACGTGAAGACACCATCTTCGCGTATCCGTAGACTTTTATTTGATTTTTATAGGTTTTTGTACGGAATGACGCAATTGTTTAATGAAACGCCACAATTGACATTCAAAGACACATCTGCTTGACAAAACGACACAATTGAAATAATGGATTGCATATGAGATCAGAAATGACACAATTGAATTTATTGACCGCATCTACGATTGGAAACGACGCTCTTGAAAAATAATCACACATCTATATTTTTTTGAGCTGCAACTGACTAGTAAAATACTGCGATGCATCTGACAGAGAAAATGATGCATCTAACTGGTATATTTTAGGTTTAGAATTTCAATTTACAATTTCCTTTCGTGCTTTTATTTTTGCTAATCTTCTATTTTTAGTGTGTGTTTTCAGGAGTTAACGAAGTTTTCACATATCGATAGTAAATGACCAATATCAAACTACTAATGAATCTTTCTGTAGAACGCATGTTGAAGACCCTAGTTAAATTTTTGAAACGAATTGTTTGGTAGTGTATAAAATCTTTCATTTGGATTAAAATTAACAAGTGTCTACTGTGTTTGGTGTGAAAGCACAATTGTGTAATTACCCTTTAAGATTTGGTATATCGAAATATCCTCTCCCCTTGTGCATCTGTGTGATCATGAGTGTAAGAGAAACGGTTACTAACTCTAGAACTTGGGCCTGTTCTGGTGGGAAAAGTACTCACCCCAGGATGACTCAGACCAGTAGCACCCTGAACTCGAGGGACTTCCAACCGGTATATAAAAGTGAGTTATTGGGGAAAGCCCAAGAATCACGCATATGGTTCCGATGAGATGGATTTGAAAGGAGACTCTCGCCACATGGATCATGCCCTACGAATAGAATGCCTTAAACACTTTTGTTTCTAGTGTCCAAAATCCTTCTATTTACTGGTGCAGCAATTCAGACCTATGAAGCCATCTCATATTCTTACAGTTCATGTGTGGAGATGAAAGTATGCCATGGGATGTTCATGGGTACTATAGCTTGGTTGCCCTGAATGACGTTAATGAGCCATGGAGGGGAGCCAAAGGGGTCAGGCTACTAATCATCTACCTTGAATAAGCGTAGTTGGGGAAACCCAAGTGAGAACTCAGTAAATATTATCTTACACAGCCTAGGATGTGCTTGTTTGTTGTCAAAATTACACGTTCTTTGAGTACAAAATCAAACTAAAAACACTTTGTCTTATGATTGTATTTGTTTAGCAGAACTTGATCACAGAAAACAATGTCAGTTTTATATCTCTGAATTCACTAAAAACACACAACTATCAACAACATCACAATTGTTCACCAGAGAGTCATAATTTTTTTGTCGAGTCGCATTTGTTTAGCCTAGAGTTGCATCTTCCAGATTAGCTCACATTTGCTCTGTTAGAAACCACATCTATTTTAGGAAATTGCACTTGTGATATTCTATGATGCAACTATAGTCTAGAACGATGCATTTTCCACTGTCGCAGAACTTTTACCAGTGCACAGAGTTCAAGAAAACTAAATTTGTTATAGTTTGAGTCACAATTGCCATTACAAGTCACATTTGTTAGAAACTAAACTACATCTTCTAGATTCAGACACTGAATTTTACCAGAAACTCGCAACTGATTACTAGAAAACCACAACTGTGAAACATAACTGCATCTATGAAATTCTACAAAGCATCTACTTGATTATTAGAAAACCAGAATTTATAGTTACAGTTCAATCGACACGGTCATACCAGTCTTTCTTTTGTCTTTTCACAGTAGTCCTTGGAGAGAAACCTGAAATGATTTGCTCAATTTTGCATCCTTTAGGTATCATTTAGTCATTACTATAATCATCCCGATTCTCAATTTTACTTTCATATTTGAGTACATATTGCCTTGAGATTAAACTTCTAGGAAGGTCACTTTTACAAACTTTAGGATAGGTCTACCATCTACACTCTAGAAAAATCATAGCATCAATGAAATCTGTCATTGAACCTAGTCCTGTCATTATATCCTTTTTCCTACACAGAGTCCTCCTGGCTCATCAGTCTAGTTAGGAGACTCAACTTATCTTTGATCCTAGTCCTACATTGGTTCCTTGACATAACTAAATTGACACCTTGGTTAGGCTTTAGGTAGTTGGTACCCCCGTCTTAGGTTTACAAAATTGATTACCTTAGAAGCTTTCTTAGACTTTGCATATTTAGATATTGTCATTTTAGACTAGCGTCATCTTAGAACATTCCTAATTTTGCATTTAGAAAATCCCAAAAACATAGACTAGAGTCATACTGTCCATAGACGTAGTTTTGCATTCCTTGCATATTGAGCTTATCTTACATGGTTGAAACTAGATCTAAGACAAGAGAGAGAGAGAAAATATGTCAAACCCAAAAAAATTCATCAATCCATTCTCCAGAAGGCCTCACAAGACTTTATTAGACAAACTCACCACTAGAGCCACTCAAGGACACATTAGAACAAAAGACATAGAGGTTGTTGTACGGGACCCTGAGTTTTCCTCTTTTGTAGATGAGTACCTAGCAAACGATCGTAAACGATACTTAGCCAAATTGCTAGCTGAAGGTACTACCTTACCTATAGGATTCGATATAAGCACCTTACAAGCTCAACCTACACAAAGGACAAACACAATGACTGCCAATACTACTATACCTCAAGTAAATACAACCATACCATCTGGCATACCTACATAGAGTACGATAGTCCATACATCTCCATTTGGTACATCTGGCATGACATTGGGATTTAATATCACTATAGGGGCATCATTGTCCACTCCCTTCAGTCCTCTTGTTTGGATTAAAAGATCTAAAATGTTAGCTTCTACACCAAATCTCAATGTCACCAGTACCATACCATAGTCAATAGACATACCTAGTGTTCATGCCACTAGTAACATACCATAGTCAATAGCAATACCCAGTGTTCATGTCACCGATACCATACCGTAGTTAGTAGCCATACTTAGTGTTCATGTCACCAGTACCATACCACTGTCAACAGCCATACCTAGAGTTCATGTCACTAGTACTATATCGCAGACTACACAAACAAGAGGCATTCCCTCATACCAATATGGCAATCAAAATCCATTCTCCCAGATTGGCAGTCAGAATCCATTCACACAGATTTTGAATTAGAATCCATTCACACATAATCCAAGTCAAAACCAATTCACACAGATTCTGAATTAGAATCCATTCTCCCAGAGTAGTAGTCAGAATCCATTCACATAGAATCCAAGTCAAAACCAATTCACATAGATTCTGAATTAGAATCCATTCTCCTAGAGTGGTAGTCAGAATCCATTCACACAAATTCCAAGTCAAAACCAATTCACACAGATTCTGAACCAAAACACATTCACCAACATTCTGAATCCAAATCCACATCAAATACCAACATTCAATTGAAACCCATCACGAGACCTTGGATTTCAGAATACCTACATAGACTCGCATAATCCATCCAACACATCATTAACCCATGTTGACATCTTGCAAACAAAAATGGATAACATGGCGGTATCAACTAAGAAATCCTTTTCAACAAAGGACATATGCCGATTTCCCTTTGATAGATCATTGTACATGACACCTTTCCCTCACGGGTATGTCATATCAAATCTCCCTAAGTACAATGGCAAACAAAATCTGATAGAACATATAAGGAAATTTTCTACCATGTGCATAGATGTCGCTTATGACCCCGCATATCTTATGAGACTATTTCGAAGAAGTCTTGTAGGAATTGCACTAGAGTGGTTTTTAGGTCTAGACTATGGCATCAAATCTTGGGGTCAACTGGCTGAGAAATTTGTTGAGCAATTCTCCTTCAACATAGGCCACGAGATAAATATAGCAACCTTGTGTCACACAACACAAGACGAAGGTGAAACTTTCATCGCTTTCTTCCAGATATGGAGGACTATAGCTAGCTGGTGTCCTGTCAAGATACCTGAAAAACAAAATGTCACTATGTTCTAGGAAAACCTTCATGCAAAACTGAGTAACTTAAGGGTACATTGTTGTACATCCTTTTCAGAACTAGTGGAAAAAGGGGTTATAATAGAAAAGGATCTCATTGGAAAAGGAGAACTTAAGACACCAACATCCAATAGAAATCCAATAGTGCAAAATGCCCCTAATGACTGAAATTTTTTTTGGTCTCGGAACAAAAACTTCACCAATATTGATGGGGTAGTTGATGTTAAAACTGTACAAGCAGGACCGATCATCACATTACAAGGACCTAACTCTTCGGCTAACACTCTTAATGTTGTTAATCAACCTTCCAACACAGTCCAAAATACTCAATGTTCACAACAACAGAGGAGGTTTCAAAAACGCGAGTTCACTCCCTTAGGGGAACCCATCGAGTCTGTATTCAAACATCTATTACAACATAATCTTATACAGCTTCAAGAGCCAAGACAATACAATCCTAGATAATTTAAACTAGTTTGGTGGGATGACAATACCTTTTGTGATTATCATAGAACTAAGGGACATAACCTACAAAATTGTCACCAACTGAAAAATATCATACAGGATCTTGTCGAAAAGAGAATTATTGAAGTTAGTGGACAGAAAAAAAAGTCATCAAACACTAATCATCAAGTCTTTTCTGATCCACTACACGACCATGGGGAAGGAAACATCCCCAGTTCGAGTAACAAGACCACTATGTCAGCCAACTATGCAAATATCAAGCATGATTATAATAGTGGCAAAACCATTAATCACCTTTGCGTCGTCGATGAGAATATCAATACCATTACTATCAATACAACTCCTGAGTGTGATGCCAACACTCGTCGTACTAAGATCACTATCCAAGGTCCTCCATCACAGCAAACACCACAGCCTTCAAAGTCACAATATAACCTACTTGACCAGTTGGGGAAGAGCCCAACCCAAATCTCAATCTTGTAACTATTGCATATCTCCCCTGAGCATCAATCCATTTTAGATAAATCCTTACAAAACACCACTGTCCCAAATGATATCGATGTCAATCATTTCCAGGAAATGGCGGGCTACTTGATCAATAATCATCATGCCATGTTTTCATAACAAGATTACGCAACTGAAAAGACAAACCATAACGATCCTTTGCATCTTGAAGTCCTTGTAGATATCACCAAAGTTAGATGAGTTTTGGTAGACGAAGGAGCTAGGTTAAATCTGTGCACTTTAAAACTGATTAAAGCATTAGGTTTCTCAGAAGCATGCATAGACACAACCAAAAGTATTGTCATTAAAGCTTATGATGATGAGGAATGAAAATAAAAGGGGGTGGTAACACTTCCTATCATAATTGGTTCTGCAATAATGGAGACAAAATTCCAGGTCTTGGATCTCACCCTTCCATATAACCTTCTGCTAGGCAGACCATGGATTCATGCCATGAAGGCAGTCCCTTCCACATATCATCAATGTCTCAAATTCCCTTATAATGGCACTAAAATAACTATAGATGGTGACCCAGATCCATTCCAATATTGCACCAATCTAAAAGAGATACCCCAACGCCAAGTGCCAGTAAACCAAGAGGCTTCATCATCCAATTCATCTCACTATGTAGATCCATCCACTCTTACTTGAACATCTATTTCACCTTCATTTCCTACCACTCCTAGGGTTGAGATCCAAGATAAGGGTTGTGGAGAATATTACATGAAGACATCTTATTATGTTAGCCATTGGATTCCTCCTAAGTCATACAGTTTACCTACACCAGATAGGAGACAATCTATGGTCACTATACACATTCCTCCCACAACAACTTTCACTAAATGGGGAGAAATAAGCAAAGAATCCATAAATATAGAATATGTCACCTCCTGGCTATATAGGGAAGATAATGAAGACCTCTCTCACTTGCTCACATTCTTACAGATCTATATGGCAAAGTTTTCACAATCATGTAGAGCAAGGGATATAATGGACAGAGTGGTTTAGGCTTAAATCAAGACAGGAGGATTGAACCAATCTTTGTTTCTCAGTGGCCAAAAGACTTAGGGCTTGGGTTTCAACTAATTCAGATTGATGTTCCTAGTACCACATCACCCTTAATCGAGGAATTAAGTGCTTCAGACGATATTGAGACATCTCACGAACCATCTGACCAACACACTGTGACTCCCCTGACTCAAACGAGTATGAGTGGGATTCCCTATCCTCTACCTCTTCCATGGACCTTCACAAGCTATTTGGAGAACTTGACTTAATGTTGAGATCCTCACCAAAAAGAGGAATGGTTTAAAAATTACTATTGGGAATCCCTTGATCCTACCTCTTGGCAACCTAATACATCTGTTTCAGATAACCAAACCTTGGCATTAGGCCCACCTCTCAATTCACCTAGATCTAAACCAAAGAGAAAAAATGACTTAGTACAAGAATTTTGTGACCAAATGAACAACTCAGTCCTTACCCTGACTCCGTTAAACTTTGATAACTCTGACGATGACATGCCCTTAGTTTATCCCCAACTCATTGATTGGGATCAACAAGACCCACCCGTCTTAGACAATTTTGAGAATGACGAAGCAATTGCTAAGTTCCTGGGATTATGAGAAGGCATACCTAGTGGTGATCACAAGGCTGGTTTTACCATTGACTTGGACAACAAAGCATATTTTGGGGAATCTGTTCAACCCTCCATTCGTAAAAATGAGAAAAATAATAAACAGGATAAAAGGGACGAGTCTCTAGGTGAAAACCGAAAAGCGCCTCTAGACAATGAAAAAGTAAAAATAAAGGATGCATCCAAAGGTGAAAACCTCTCTGAGGCACCTAAGGATGGAGGTTTGAAAATTTTCCCCATTGCATAGGAAAAGTCACCGATGCTAGTTGAAGAATCAGTAGAAGTCAACATAGGCACATAAGAGAATCCTCGACTAGTTTATTTTGCAGTGTCATTGACCACCAAAGAGAAGCCAAAATTCCACAACTTCTTTACACAGAGACAGATAAATTTTTCTTGGTCATATGCAAAAATGCCTGGGTTGGATATTGAACTTGTTCTACATCACTTGCCCTTACAACCAGGTGTCAAACCAGTGAAGAAATTGAGGAAAATTCATCCATAGATTGCTCTACTAGTCAAGGTAGAACTCAAGAAACTGTCAGACGTTGGTTTCATTAGATCAATCAACTATACAGATTGGATTTCCAATATTGTACCAGTCACTAAACCAATAGGGGGCATGCACATTTGCACCGATTTAAAATATATCAACAAGGCTTGTCCTAAGGATGACTTCCCTTTGCCTAACATAGACATGATAGTAGACATGACAGCAGGGTAGGAGATGTTGTCCCTTATGGATGAATTTTCAAGGTATAATTAGATCATAATTGCAACTGAAGACCAACCTAAAACAACTTTCACATGTTCTTGGGGAACGTATTGTTGGAATGTTATGCCCTTCGGACTCAAGAATGTTGGAGCAACCTATCAACGTGCCATGAACACCATTTTTCATGATCTAGTACACACTCTTATGGAGGATTATGTTGATGACCTTAGTTAAATCCAAGACAAGGGAAAAAAATTTATAGGTTTTAGACAAGATATTTCAAAGGCTAGAGAAATATAAAGTGAGACTCAATGCCAAGAAATGTGTGTTTGGAGTGAAGTCATTAAATCTTTTAGGCTATATCATTTCCAAACGAGGCATTGAAGTGGATCCGGCCAAAGTAAAAGAAATCATAGAAATGCCTCCACCAACTAAGGACATTACAAGGGAGAGTGCAATCCATTAGAAGATTTATAGTGCAATTAGCAGATAAGACACATCCTTTTCAACATTTACTTAAGAAAGGGGTACCCTTTGCATGGACAGTTAGGTGTGGAGAGGCTTTTCAACTGATTAAAGAATATATACTCACACCACCAGTCTTAATGCCACCTGTTGAAGGATGACCATTGATTCTTTATATTACAACAACCCATTCATCACTCAGAGCATTGCTTGCACAGAATGATGATGAAGGTCATTAAAGGGCAGTATATTATATTAGTTAAACTTTGGTAGGTTATGAGCTCAACTATAGTACCATTGAACATGCCTATCTTGCAGTAGTATTTGCTACTCAAAAACTAAGGCACTATATGCTAAACCATCAAACAATGCTAATTTCCAAAATAGACCCTCTGAAATATCTTCTCAGCAAGGCAGCATTAACATGGTGACTGACCAAATGGGTTATGATACTTAGTGAGTATGATATCCAGTATGTAGAGAGAAAGGCTATTAAAGGACAAGTCATTGTTAATCAGCTAGCCGATGCACCAATACAAGCAGATCACCCATTAGTTGTAGACTTTCCTAATGAATTTATATTCACAATTGACACAAACACAACATGGAAACTGTACTTTGATGGCTCACATACAAATCATGGCTCAGGGGTTGGTATACTGTTAATCACACCACAGGGTGATTCCATCCCTAAATCATTCAGGATTTCCTTCCCATGTACTAACAACATAGCAAAGTATGAAGCTCTAGTGACAGGGTTATGCATAGCAGTCAAGTGGAAAATTAAAAACCTATAGGTATATGGTGATTCTCAACTAGTAATCAGACAGGTAAATGATGATTATGAGACTAAGGATGAGAATCTTGCTCCATACAAACACATGGTTGATAGCTTTAAGGAGTACTTTGACAAGGTCAAATTTCATCAGATACCTCGTGTTTTAAATAGGACAGTAGACACTATGGCTACAATTGCATCACTTCTAGACATTCCTAGCAACGTGCCTAATTTGAGTTCTTGGTAGAACAACTTTTGGTCCCAGCCAACGATATCCCACATTCTGAGATGGTATGTGACATTGTTGGTCCTAATTCCCCATGGTACAAATAAATCTATGACTACCTCCATACCGAAATCATACCCACTGGCCTGTCAAACAACCAACATAGGACATTCCTTTGTAAGTTAGCCAAATACACCATCATTGGAGACACCTTATATAGACGCACCTTAGATAATAGCCTATTGAGATGTCTTAATTCCAATGAAGCACAATCAACCTTGCGTGGGGTACATGAGGGTATATTTGGTTCCCATTCTAGCGGTCCTACCTTAGCTAAAAATATTATGAGACTGGGTTATTATTGGCCTACTATGGAAAAGGACTCATATGTCTTTGTAAAGAAATGTCACCAATGCCAAGTTCATGGAGACTTGATACATGCACTAGCATAGGAGCTCCATCCTATAACGTCACCCTGGCCCTTCACCTAATGGGGACTCGACCTCATAGGTAAGATCCATCCCACATCATCCAATGGCCACAAGTTCATCATCACTGCCACTGAATACTTTATGAAGTGGATTGAGGCTATTCCTATGACATACATTACTGGCACATAGATCTCTAAGTTTATCTTGAACTATATCATTTGTTGATATGGTGTCCCTCAGTCCATAATCACGGATAATGACTGCCCATTTAAGAACCAAGAAGTCTGCCATCTTTGTGATGAATTTCATATTCAACATCACTTTTCCACTCCATACTACCCACAAGGTAACGGCCAAGTAGAGGCATCTAACAAAACTATCATTAGACTCCTCAAGAAGACTGTCAATGATGTTGGCCATGATTGGAATTTACAGCTTAATCTCGCCTTATGGGCTTATCGTACAAGTATCTGTACTCCCACTGGGGCCACTCCATATTCATTAGTATTTGGTTCTGAAGCCATTCTTCCTATTGAAGTTGAGATTCCTTCTCTACGGGTATCCTTGAAAGGGCATATTGATGATGAAGAGTACCGAGTATCGAGACAACATGAGCTAGAATTCCTAGATGAGCAAAGACAGAAGGCACTAGACCATCTCCAAGAATATCAGAATCACCTTCGTTGTAGCTATAACAGGAAGGTCTTGAACAAAAAATTTGACATTGGTGACCTGGTCTTAATGGAGAACCCAAAGAATCAAACAGATAGAGAGAAACCAGGAAAGTTTGAGCCTAACTTTTTAGGATTGTATATTGTTATAGAAGCCTTTGGATCAGGAGTGTATCAACTCTCTACTCCTAAAGGGGAACCTTTTTCCTTGCCAATCAATAGTATTCATCTAAAGAAGTTCTATGCATAGCTTCTGAAAGCCTTGTTTTAATTAGCAAAAAATCAAAAAATCAAAAAATCATTACCAAGGTAAAAACCTGGCAAATAGGCATCTTGATAAAACCAAAAAAATTAGAAAATCTAGAAAATAGTAAAGACAAATAATTCGTTTAATAGTGAAAACCACTTCAGTGGCGCTTTGGATAAGTACCATGGTGAAAACCTAGCAAACAGGCGCCATGTGTAGTTGACTTTGCTCCTTTTTCTACTATTATTCTAATCTAACATCCCTATACATACTACCTATCCCTGTACATATCACTTATTTTTCCCATCCATCGCTTGTACATACCATTCGTAATAAGTGGTAGTCTTTCCCATAACTTGGAACGATTGACATCGAGTGCATTTCATATCCCCCATTTTACCCTATTCATAATCAATTGGTCTTATACTCGACTAGGGGCAAACACTTAACATGTGTCATATTGGTTCTTACATTGGCTATTTTAAAGACATAAAACCATAGAAAAATCCAAAAACATCACAAAATGACTTGAGAAAACACAAAAACATCAGAAAACTTCAAAAAGACAAAAAAACAAAACATGTCAAAAATCCAAAAAACAGAGTCAGAGTTAGTCGCACTTGTCAGTCTTTGTCATTTTTCGAACTACGTTGGCTCTGTGACTGGACGTAGGCAAGGCAATCTGCCGATGTGCCCTTGAGGCATTAGGTTAGTCCATTTCGGTTTGTCTATATAAAATTATGATTCAATCCATATGTCTATATGACAAGGTCATTGGTCATGTCGAACTACAAGGTCTCTGCATGTATAACGTAGCCAAGGCCATCAATCGATGAGTCCCCGAGGCTGCATTAGGTCAGTCCATTAGGGTTCGTCACATTCATTATCACACACATCATCTATTTTTAGTCAATCTTGTCAGTCAAAGTCAAGTCAAACTACAAGGTCTCTGCGTGTATAACGTAGGTAAGGCCATCAATTGATGAGCCCCCGAGGCCGCACTAGGTCAGTCCTTTAGGGTTCGTCATCATATACAATCACTTGTTAGCACATTATATCAGGTCAAGCATCAATCTGGTGAACAAGTCAACAATGTCTCTAATTCAAATCAAACAAATTGTTAAAGCAACAACCAAAATAGATCAACTTATGTCTGCTACAGGATGTGTCCTTCCTGGAAACAGACATTATCAAGACAATCAACATGTGTCTTATTCAGGATGAGTCCTTCCTGAATATCGATATCAACAAAACAATTTGTCTTATATAGGATGAGTCCTTCTTGCATATCGACATTGTCAAACAATTAAACATATCCTTACATAGGCTATCACATCAATGACATCTGAGTCAACATCTTATATGATACATGTCTTTCTGAAACTAGGCTTTGTCATGCCTTATACAGATAGTCATAGCATCAAAACCAGACTCAAAGTCTTATTTGGTACGTATATCTCCTGAAATCAAGCTCTATCAATCAATCCTTTTATCAATCAAAACAAATCAAACAAATAGATCAAGTTTTGGAAAATATTTTACTGGCTTATTGAATTTATGGCTTATTTATCTTATCATTTCATTTGACTTTATGATTGGAATCTTGTTACTAGCTTTCTCAAGGATGTCCCATGCAGGATTTAGAGAAGCAACAATGTATCAAAATTCTATTTTCTTTGATTGTTGTCTGTCAACTGTCTTTTAAATTTGATTTTGAGTCATGTTACTAGTTTCCTCAAGGATGTCCCAGAAGTATTTAGAGGAGCAATTATGTCTCATGACTCATCTTTTATTTTTTTTGTTGTATGTGGTTTGTCTTGACAAAAAAACTGTGGAAATTGTGCCCTTAGTATGAGTTACGACAATCATTGTTTGGGACTGTCTGTTGTTAGCAAGTGGATGAACTTTCATGCCTTGATCTATGTCATATCATGGTGTTTTTCTCCATTTGTATTAGTCCCTCCCAATGATGATAAAGTGCAATGCCTTTAGTGATACAACGAAACATGGACGATTGCTAATACTAAAATCCATCTCATGTCTTTTTCTTTCTTTCCGAACTAACAGTTCTTCTTCCTTGCATTGTGACGGAGTCTTGTGACACACAAAAATATAAATCATCTTGCATTCACATTGATGTTAGAAACATCATCATACATCATCAATCATACATACATCTTGCATTTGAAATATACAAACATCTAGGCATTTATCATATCTAGGACATCATGGCATAATAGACATTTCTCATCATAGATTACATATCATAAGAATTCCATGTACATAACAACTGTAAATACATACACCACATTACATCTTAATAGCATCACATGTAGAAAGCATTCTACATATAACATCATATTGCATCTCATAACTATAAATTGCATACATAACATCCATCGACATCATAAATATTCATGCATACATCCTCACATAGAATCAACATCACATCATAGGTTACATAAACACATCATAAAGTAGATATGATCATCCATTACATAGGAATCTCATATAGAAATAACATGTATAAATAAATGACTACATAATCAATAAATAGAACTACATATCATGAGAATCGCTGCCAAAAACATATATATATATCCCTCAAAAGTTTCACATCACAATGTGATAATGTATCATAAATATGGAAGCCCGTAGGCTATATGATCATAATACAATGTCTCAGTACATATCAAGAAATGTATGTATCCCAAACTACCATTGGTATCATGACTGGAGTGTGTGGATAAATGATGCTGAGATCTTGATGACCTATGACCTGAATGGGGCTTGTCGTATGGACCAGCTTTGCATGGTTGCTCAACACCCTCTGTGCTAATTGTCCTAGTGTGGGTCCTAGTCTGGGACCTCTCACTGCATGCCTCTGAAAACCTCGGGGCTCGTCTATCTAGAGGAACTGCTTCCTCATATAAATCTCAGTAATAAGTGGCCCTCTCCCTAGCTCTGACTAACTCTCTAGCAAATGCAGCTACCGGCCTAGTACATAGGGCTCTAATCTTTGTAAATCTTTGCTCGGTCTCCTACCTCAGAGCTATGGCCTAATCTCTATCCATGAAGGCTTTGTCCCTCTCCATCTGTAACACATCTCGCTCAGACATCATGACCCTCATTTTCTCCTCCAAAGATGCAATCTAGGCATGAAGTGTAGCAGTGTCAGGATCAACTACCCCTGTGTCAACCTATCTCACCCTCTCCACACCATCATCCTCATCATCTAACTCCTCCAAAATCCTATCTCGAATCTCCCGCTCCTGATCATCATCCTCCTTGTCATCATCCTGATAGGAACCAAGTAAGGTTAGGGCATCAATCTATGCCTCCTCTCTACATGCCCCCTCCTCTGCAGGATGCTCCTCATCTCTGCCAATCTCAGCAAGTACCTCCTCCCCACCTCTACCAATATTGGGCATGTGCACATCCTCCTCATCTCGTCCCTCCTCATGGATAGGTGATAATGGTGGCTCTCATCCCCTCTGTCCATGCCTCCCTCTCCCACCACCTCACCGACCACCTCCACCTCTCTGACCTCTACCTCTGCCATGCCTGCCACACAGTCTTGTCCCTCGCCGCTCTATCGACACATCCTGATCTGGGTCTATAAGGGGTATCGGCTTGTGAATGGCCCACCACTGATCATAAGCCTCCATGGTACCAGGGTCTGCAAAACCATCTCTCCATCCCCACTAAACTGCCTACAATGCATCAATATCTTCCTCGACAGTAGCCACTAGAATCTCTGCACCCCACAAGGGGATCTCTCGCGAGGACCTCACAAACTTTTCTCGTCCTCTAGGCACATCTTGCACCTCTCCGAATTGTCACAAGATATGATCTAGCAAATTTCTCTCTATAATATGAACATGTGAAACAATCCGCCCAATCAAGTACTGTGTCTGGCGGCAATAGGGCAAATGATCATCCTCATCTGACCAATCTAGACAACCCAAGTATGGTTTCCATGTGAACTGTACGATGGTATCAATGGCATGTCTAAAGTATCTGGTATCTCCCATATGGTGTTGAGTATTAGCCCTCGCATAACTAAAGGCATATGGTGCTCCATGTTGCACATCAACTATGACTAGTGGATGAAAGATGGCAATGTGTTCCCACGCCCATACCATCAAGAGTGTGGTACCACAACTCATAGACTGTGCGTCTCGATAGGCTATATCATGCAAATGAAAGTATAACATGCTGAGAAGACAAGGACCCCAAGCATATACCTCCCGACACTCTAACATACCAACCAACATCTCTTCCCATCCCACAAGAAAACCATGACCTCGACGGTCAAGGAGGACTATACCACCTATCAATGTACACAATAGATAGTCTAACTATCTATATCTTTGTGCTAGTAAACGCCATCTAATCTCATAATGGTCAAAACCTAACTGTCTAATATCTGCATGTGGGTAATATCTACACATCTTAGCGAAACCCCTCTGGGTATCATATATCACCTTGGTGCCTAGATAATAGGAAGTCTCAAAATCCTATAGACATACTCTAGTGTAACTATCACCGCTCCAGTAGGCAGGTGAAACGAGGAGGTCTTTGAGTGCCATCGCTCACATAACACTGTCAGTAGACCCTGGTTTTCCCGAATGGTGGGCATGTCTGTCACATGGAGAAGATCCAAATGCCATAAGAATCGTTTTTCCGCACTCCGCAAACTATCTCAAAAGCAAATTAGTCGATGGTCTCGACTCTCGCATATACACAGAGTCCAAAACAACCTGCAATAGCATTATACATGCCTCGTGTTAGAATCAATCACTTATCCTAATGCAAAGTGACAAAATCAAATGCTAGTCAAATGCGTCATTATTTTGCAATTGCATCACAGGAAACCAAATACGTCATTTTATTTTGCAAATGCGTCATAAAATTCAAATGCGTCATTTTAAATCACAATTGCATATGGAAATATCATGTGCATCACAATATCAAATGCGCCTCATTACAACCATCCAAATGACCATCCATAGTGAATGCAAATGTGATGCAATAATTTCAAATGCGTGAAACAAAATGCAAATGTGTTGATTCTAAATGCAGATGCATCATTATTTATCCTATGTGTCGTAACAAATAACAAATGCGTTGAAATTTTAAAGACCTATGCTGCCCATCATTCGTGAAAATACAAATGCGTTGAACCACATACAAATGCGTCATTTACACATTCATATGCCATTTTTCAATAGAATGACGCATCCCAAAAAATGAAATTAATGCATAAAATAGCGTAAAAATCAAAAATTCAAAATTCAAGAACGAAGTACATACTGGGGGGTCTGCGTCAGCCGGCCGCTTGAAGGTTCGGATCTTGTATGCTCAATGGTGGGTGTGTAGAATGGGAGACATCTTCACTGAGGGTGTAGAGCAAAAATATTAAATTTCGAAGCTATGTGGGTAAAAATGAATGGGTTTTCACCCCATTTTCTATTTATACCTAGGTTTTTGGTGGCATTCCTTTTTACTGGTCATGTCAACTTCCAACTTTAATTGACCCATACCCATCCCTAACACTTCCAAATTCAATTCCGTCAACTCTAATGCATTTCTGACTATCCAATGGACTAATCGAGACTATTTCCAATTTTTTTTGAAATTTTTCAAAAATTTGTCAATTTTCCTGAGGGGGCATACCTTTATCTATTTTACATCGGGGCATTATTGGGGCATATTTTTTGATTGACTTTCTTTGACACAACGCTGAAATGACATTGTATCAAAGAGGGGAAAATGTAGACACCAAAATCTTGTTTAAGCCTGCGACTTCAATATTCTTCATAATTCGTATTTTCATAGTCATGATTAAATAATGTTAATTATTTAATTATTTTCTAAAGTCTTCATTTCATCTATTAATTAAATAATCTTAATTATTTAATTAATTCTCATTTTCTTTATTCTATTTGATTAATTAAATAAATGCTTTTTATTTAATTATGTTGCTAATTAACCTTATCCTTCCTGTCAAATTAATAAATTCTTATTTAATTTACCCTTTATCATATGTCAACTATAATTAAATAAATCTTTTATTTATTTAATTATTCATTTAATCCCTTCGTCCCTTAATTAAATAAATCCTATTTATTTAATTATTCTTCAAATATCAAATTTTGAATTAAATGAATTACTTAATTCATAAAATATATTTTAACGCATTCCTCTGTATTTAGATAATTGTGTGAGTTATCTAAGTATCCACTTTGACTCGACTTGACATCTATTTTAATCGGTCAGTTAACTCTAGATTAGTTCTGAATGGATTTCACGAGTAATCTATTTGTCATATCATTCAGTCATCTAGTTCTAACTCGTTTGCGTGTACATGCATATTAATTAAATCTTCTGCATGCGTTCGAACAAAGAGTTGCTTTAATCCATATTTATCTTTGTCACACAAAGACTATTCTTCTGTTTTCGAATACCAAACTTGAAGATTAAATCATTAATTTAATCTTTATTTCTATTTCTAATTTATATCACTCATGTCACTACTAACTATTATCAAAATGCATGACTAATCTATCGATCTCAATCGTCCGTTGATCCTTCAATCCTAACCTGTCATTCGAATGATAAATTTTCTATAAATTGATCTATCTTTCATCATTCAAATCTCTCTCGAAATCGTATGACTTCTAGATCAATTATCTTAAATCTTCGATGTCTCGTCATTATCACAACACTTAGGCTATGCTTGCACACAAATACTGAAAATCTGAGGGCAAGTACACTACATAGACGAAATGGAGAAGAATAATGGAGGTTATTCAATGGAATTGATCACATGTTTGGTAAAATAGTTTCTTTTATGCATGTTGTTCTTAGCTTTCCTTTGTGCTCGATTATCTAGCTTTGGGGATTTTTAGTATAATTTTAATAGATTAGATTTGAATTGCCAAACTCTCTCATGTGTTTTTCTCTGAGCTACAATTAGGGATCTCTCAAAGTAATTCATTCATGTCCATGCTTCACTCTTGCATCTCATTCTAGCACAATAGAATAGGGTTGCATTGCATTTCAGATTTCCTAATCTTAGAAACACTTAAGGTTAGGGTTTACATTCCTATTTACATTCATGATTACTCATTTGTATGAAGGTTTAATTACCAAACTAGGGGTTTGATTGAGGAAAACCCCCCATAAGGAAATAAACTATGTATTCTATTTTGCGAATCTTTTTAAAGGTTCAGATCCAAATATTAGTTTGGGAAGGAAGGGAAGAGATTTGAGCAAAGATATCAACTTTGAATTCCTAAAAAAAGTGGAACGGGATAGATACACCAGAAGTGGCATATGAGTCCTGTTAGGTCTCAAAAATGTAGGTTTTAACCTTGACAGGATGCCAAGCTCTTTGGTAACATTTTTGGCTAAGGAACAGAGTTAACCTATGTGGTTCATGACTCCCTACACTTCAGGATTTTCCAAGCCTAGGTGGGTGAACCTTGATAACTGATTAGAGATTTAAAAGTTGTATGACTTAATTGGATTTATGGATCTATCCATAGTGGCATGAGGTGTGGGATAGATGGAAAATTAATAGCTACTCCTACTCCTAGTGTTGAAATTTTAAGGTATGAATAATATTTTATGAAATTTTTGTAATGAAGTGAGTATGACCAGTGCCTAATTCTATTGGGTTAATGGAGTCAAGATTTGTATGATATATGTGCTCTTTTTTTGGATATAGTTTGAACTATTTGGCACTTGTAGAAGTTTATGACTGGCATAAACGTGCAAGGGTGTAATTATCAAGTTCTTATCAATCCAAATGACATTTTCTAGATTATTGTGATTAATTAAGATAATTTAATCCTTACTTGAAGGAGTCAATTAACTCAATCACACAAAAACAACAAATGTGCCTTGATAAATTGAATATATACTTGATACACCAATTTAAAATAATAAGTAAACATCAACCTTGGAAAAAACTAGATAATATTTATTAATTAATTCAACAAACAATTGACATCAGAATTTGAACACTAGTTTAATTCTTCTTTGTTTATTTTACTTTGAAAGATGCTACATTGTATATTAGAAGTCTTCTCTACTATGAAATACTTATGCTAATATTCGTGCTATTCTAATGATGATCGTAATATAATATGATTTTTAAATCTATCCTTGGTTTCCCCTATATATGGGAAGCTACAAGCTTTAGGCCTTTACAAAAAATTGTGTTGTTCTTTACTAAAATCTTAACAATTGTATTTTATAAATAATAAAGAAATAATTGTGAAGTCTACAACATTTTGTGATGCACCATAATCTGTTAGTCTTCATCAGGTAGCTGTGATCACCAAAGATCTTCCCAAGGTCCATACTCCATGATAACACATCAGACACTACGAGACTTCAATAACCCCTACTTCTCACTATGTTCATGTGATAAACAAATTAACCTTAGACGAGTGCTCGATATATCCCTTTTTAGCATAAGTATTGGAATTTATAAAGATATCTTTCATGGCATATTTTAGTGTAAAAATATATTCCAATTGTATATGTGCCTTCTCCATCACCCTTTCTTCATTGTCAATTTCATCAAGGGCCACTAGTAAATATTGAGAGAGTTCATTTTTCCATACATCTTGTTCTTTCATCTCTCCTTCATCATAAAAGAAATTTGGTAGAGCCATACTCAAATATTGGTTGAAATCACTAAGTTCTTGTGTCATTATGGTGTGGAATTTTTCATGCATTTCCATCAATTCTTTGTACTCCTAGAACACTTGTTCACCAATATTCTCCTTGGCTTCTATTTGTTCTTTTATTTCTTTCATTCTAAGGTGTAATCTATTATTTTCTTGATAAGCCAAAATTTTTTTGCTAGATCACCCAAACCTTATCAGTTCTCTTGAACACTTTGTTAAATATCTTCCTTATCAATTCTAAAGCCATTTCAAATTTAGTGATCTTTATATTCTTTCCCAATTCCTCATATTTTTGTTGAATTATTTCATTCTTTTACTTCCAGTATGTGGTTTTAGACATGGCTTCAAGTACCTTTCTCTCATAGTCCACTAACGGAGAGAAGAGTTATGAGGAATACGGTAATTTATCTATGTAATTATTCACTTCTCGCTTTAACCTCTCATTCTCAGAAGAAAGCCTCTTATTATCTCTTATCAGCCTTTCAATTTTAGCTTTGGTGAGCTTAGCAACATTAATATTCAATTCAGTTTTCTCAATAGGATATGTATCTCCCACTCGTTGTACCAAAAGGTCGTTGAAGACTTGATTGGGGTCATCAATAAGTGTAGGCCTCTTCGCTAGTGGGTATAGAGCCCAGATCTATAGAGTGGAATTATTTGGATCTTATCCTAAACTAGTATAAATTTTGTCACTAGCTTCATCAATCAACTACAAAGTTTTATTTTCCCTTCTCCTGAAGCTATCAAAGACTATGGCTAAACTGATATCCCACCCTGGGAGAACATAACCCTAACATCCTATATTAGTTCTCATCCTCTCTCATGGGTGATCTTCTCCATCTCCTTTTCAAATTCCTTTTGTAGTTCTTTTAGAGCATCAGACTCCTACTTCAGACTAATTTCTTTCATTCTTTCTCTTACCATTTTTCCTTTGTATTCATAAAAGAATGATTTAAACTCTGGGGTTTGAACAAAAGCACTATATGAAGTAAAATCTAAACTGGCATGGTGCCTCAAATCATTAGAAATATTATCTGAGGCTTCAAATGAAACTATAATCCTTTTTGGTGGTAATTCATATTGTGGGATGGTAGGAGCTTTTACTTGTGCAACTTCATCCTCCTCTTCAAAGTCATCTTCACATGTGATGGGAGTGTCAACTAAGAAGCTAACATCTGAAGTGGGTTGTGGTGATGAATGACTTAGAGGCATTATATTTTCAACTTGCTTCTTAGAGCAGGTATCTCTCCTTTTCTCAAAGGCTATGAGAGGCACATCCTTTGTTAGGTCATCTTCATGGAGCATCAATTGCTCAACTTTCTCTAGAGGATCTTGTATGTTATGGAAAGCCTTTATATATGATGAATGATGGTTTTTCATCTAGGCCTTTTCCATCACCACCCTATTGTATGCAACTCTCCTTTTTGAAGTGTTAAATTCATCACAATTTGTAATCACATCATCAACAAAGAATTCATGTTCATTATTTTTCAATTTCTGTCATTTTACCATAGTGAATGAAGTGCTCAGGATCAAATTTTTCTCTTATTTCCTTGTGGCATGCTATAATAATCTAACCTTCTACCAATAGAATCATATCCCTTCTCAAAAACAATAGTAAAATCACCAAAACATTAGATCCCAGGCATGAGGGATTGTTCGCCATAACTTTTAAGATGCATGTAATTAGAATAAATGAATTGCCTTACCATTTCCAAGTGAGAAACTTTGTCAAGGATTGTTTTGGGCCAAAGGAATGGAGCTTCCTTGAACCCATACACTCTTATCATGGTACAATCATCATATGTGTACTAGTATTCTCATTTTTGGTTCACTTTTCCCTTCGGATTCTTCTCCTTAGGTCTAAGAAATATTTGTATTTCTAGGGAAAATTTGTAATCACAAGGATGGGCAAACAATCTGTACAAGGGCTTCACAAAATATTCTTCAAAGTACAAGTAATGGGACCTCCCAAACCTACTATCCCAAATTGAATTCCACATTTGTACTAGTCTTATGTTTTCATCCTCATCTAGTTCCTTGATTCTTAATTCCTCTCCCCAAATCCCCATGGATTTCCCTTCATATAGAATCATATGCATAAGCAATGAATACTAGCTGAAATTAATTGAATCACTATTGTTTTTTATAGAATCAAATGACATGTTGATAACCTCTACCAAATATTTTGCATAGTTTAATGGTCTAGCATCTTGTTTCTAAACATCTACAAGTAGGACCATAGGGGCTATAGCCATCTTAGTAGGAACATCTATTCGCATGACTTGTCCAATTGAGTAATAGGTATATTGATAATATTATTCAAACAAACCTATAGGAAATGGAGGTCGTTTACTACTGGAAAATCTTCTGAGTTGATTTCCTACATCACAGGATCTATGCAAAGCCAATTTCCACCTTTTGCAACTTGTTTCCATAGTTTGGTATTCTTCCAAAAGATCTGTAATTCTTAGTGGCATTTTCATAGATGAATCCAATTGAAAAACCATAGAAATATAATCCCTAGTTATGGGAAGAAAATGTGACCCATCATGTGAATGAATCTTCCTCGTTTTGGGGTTATACATTATGGCCAGCACTTTGATCAATTCCACATTGATAAATAGGTTTGGCATTACAAGCATTCCTAAATTCATATTCCATGGATTTCACACAGGCTTATTCCTATAATTCTTTCTATAATGGTATAGGAATATGTCATATCCTTGTTGTGGAGTCCATACATCTCCTAGGTTCTTGTGTTTATCTTCTATTTTTTTTGCTGAAGGATTTAACTAGGCAATTCATCTAGACTTTGGTCCAAAGATGGGACATTGTTTAATTAAGTCTTGATTTAATGGCCTTGTCTCTATTTTTTGTGTCTTTACTTTGGGTTTTATTGATGTTCCTTCCATAGTTTTCTTTAAAACCCAAGTTCTTCTATAATTCAATCAAATTATGATAGAATCTTTAGTTGAGTCTTGGATACTTACTTGAACTAGTGCTAATTTCTTTGAGCTTCTCATTATCGAGTGATCCCGCATCCTCCAATTTTTAGCTCCAACTCATTAACACTCTGAAATCTTATGAGAAAAATAATCAATATTTGGCACATATCCATCGACTCTAGTTCATAAATGTCATTCCTACCAACTTTCTAATCAATGGTGGCATTGATGTCAGTTGCCTCTTTGAAAGTTTCACCGGTCATGTCAGCCAAGTGAGAAGTACCTTTTCACTGTGTCGAAGAGACTATAGTTCTACTCTCATCGAAATCTCATTCTCTCTTTGATATATTTGTTCCTTTGTTTGTTTTTTAGAGTTTCGAAGGGACATGTAATTTCTTCTCTTTGATATGTTATGGTCTCTTCAAAAACAATCCCTTGGTGTTACTTTGACACGTTCTTTATATTCCTCTTCCTATTATCAGAGTGATCGAAGAGACTTTCATCAGTGTCTTCCCAATATAATATTTTATTCCCAACTATTTTCGTAGTGTCAAAGGGACTTATACATTACTTAGTCCGATAATCCAATGTCTCTTTGAAATTTACATTATGTCACCTATGTCTTGGATTGACAGATGTTCATCAATTATTGCATAATAATTGGTTATGTCTAAGAGATTTTTTTTGTTTCCTGAATGCAAAAATAATTTAGCACATTTAAAATATTAAAATTTCTTTGGTGTCTTGCATTTTAGTTTATCAGAGAGACAAGATATTATTTCCCTTCGAAAAACTCAGGTGTCTTCAAAATATCCCTTTTCGGGCTGTCAAAGAGACTTCAGAATATGTCCTTTTGAAATATGGTACTTGAAAATTTTATGATAGCTTGTTTTATCAGCTTATCGAAGATACTGTGGTATAGATCTCCTCAAAATGACATTGTCTCACCAAAATGTGTTTCTAGTGGTGGAATTAAGCTAGCAACTATGGGAAAGGTGATTTTGAATTATAATAGAAATGGATTAAAAAAGGGTTATTATTGTGACAAATCAAGGCTTATTATGAAAATGTGATGGTTTTTTAGGAATAGTACCCATGGTGTAAAATTAAATGGTCATATTAAGGTGGCAAGGACTAGTGAAAATTTGAGGTTAAATTTTTGGTTCTAACAGTGGCTCTGATTGGGGATGAATGGTTGTGAGGTCATTGCAAGAATTAAGAGTTATCTCTGGGATGTAGGCCATGGGTGAAAATGGAAAAAAAATGAAAATGAAAATGAATCCTAAAACTACTATGCATGGAATAATATTTCTTTTTAAGAAAAGAAATGATTCAAGAATTTTCCATGCATTGGCAATTCTCGACTTTCTCTTGTCATGTTTTGCAGATAGTATGAGGCTTCCCCACACTTGTTAGTGATAATAAATGGCCCAATCCATAAGGATTCAAATTTCCCATGTTTTCCCTTCTCTTGACCTCTAGCTTTCCACATGAGGACCATATTCCTATTTGAACCTTCCTTTCTTTTTTTATTCTTATCAAATAGGTACTTCATCTGTGGCTGTAACTCCTGATTGTGCTTTTGTGCTAGATCTCCAACTTCATCCAATTCTGCTAATTGTTCCATTCTACCTTCCATGGTTTTTGAAATTTCAAAATCCTCTTGTAATATAAACTTATAGATTGGTAATTGATTTTCCAAAGGAACTCTAGCTTGGGTTCCATATACTAGTTCAAAAGGAGACTTTCTAGTAGCCTTCTTTGTTGTGATCATTTCTACCCAAACTGCTAATCTCAACTTAGAGTCACATGCCTTTTTATTATTATCCAACATTATTTTGATTATCTTCATAATGCTCTTATTGTTGGATTCATCTTGTCCATTCGCTTGGGGGTGATACGGTGAAGCATATGAGATTTTTATACCATATGATTCATAAAACCTTCTAAATTCATCTGATCTAGAAAACACATGCCATTAACTATTATCAGCTGTATAGGGACTCCAAATCTAGTGATGATGTTTTATAATAGTAAATTTATCACAACCTTGTTAGTAGCCTATTTTCTTGGTATAGCCTCTATCCACTTTGTGAAATAATCAGTGGCTACTAAGATCCACTTATGCTGACCACTAGATTTTTCTGTAATCTCACTTATAAAATCAATTCCCCATTGATGGAATGGGGCCTCAACCTGCATAGATCTTAGTGGTAATGATCCCTGATATTTCATGTTGCCAAATTTTTTTTTGCATGCTTCACTCTTTCTTACATAGTTCTAAGCATCATTAAAGACCTTGGGCCAATAATAACCTTCTCGTAGCATCTTGTGTGCAATAGTCTTTACTGAAAAGTGTCCTCCACATACACCATCATGCATTTCTTTGATAACATTTTTTTCTTGTGTTTCATCCAAGCACAATAACAATAGACCATCCCTATTTTTATAGTACAAATATCCATCCATGAAGACATATTTTGGTGCATGAAGTTTAAGGTTCTTCTCTAGTTTTCATTCAATCCTTCTAAACATTTCATATGTTTAAGGTAGTATGCAATGTTAGTGTACCATTGTGTGTTTTCTATGCTTGACACACAATTTTCTTCCCCTTCCATGATGCAATTCAGGGCAGCTTCCATATTGGACTCAACCATCAACTTTGCTAGTCCCTTCCCTCTTACTAATTTAATGATTTGAATATTGATGTCAAATATATACTCTTTTGGGAGCCATTTATGATCCAAGATTAATCTCTTCAATGTCCTCATGCTTGATAGGTGTGGGTTTCAAATTGAATCTGTCATGTCCATCAAATACCCTCTCCAACACTACAAGCCCCTTTGGAATCTTATTTGTCTTAAATTGCACTACTTCTTGTCCAAAGATGGTTTCTTTTCCATCCACTTCTCTACAAAGGCTTTGAAGTCTATCTCCTAGGATTGATATTGATCAATACAATGGAGGAACTTGATAAGATCTTCATCATCATTGAATACCTACCAATTGTATATGTTATATGAGATGGTAGGTCTTTTCTTACTCTTGAATTCAACTTTTGTGATTCCTACTAGTATAATGCCATCTCATTTTAAGGCCTTATTTGCCATGAAATCTACCATTATGTTCTTAGATCTTTCTATTCAGCCTATTGAGAATACATCAAATATTTTAATGGTGTCCCAAACTATATTCCTATATTGTTTTAGTCTTTTATTCTTTGATAAGTACTTGTCCCTGACTTGAGAGACAATCATCTTAGAATCTCCATATACTACCAACAACTTAATCCCATATCTTGTAGCAATTTTCAAGCCTAATAGAAATGCTTCATATTCAACTATATTATTGGTACATTCAAATGTTAACAATCATGAGTACTTGAATGTCTTGCCAGAGGGTGAAATAAACACAATCCCAACTCTACTTCCATTTTTACTATATGCTCCATCAAAATATATCTGCCATACACCATTATCATCATATTGAGCTTCTTTATTGATTGATTCTATGTTTTGCAATTTTGGTTGTGATTTTTCAATCTTGAAATTTCCAAGATCCATGTCATAGAAGCAATTCATTTGGTTGGGATCAAAATTCTCTATAACATGTTCTAATTTGGATTCCCTATACATCTTGACTTCTTTCCCATTTATTGGTATGGTAGCATATGATAGTTCTAGTTGGACATTTCCACCTACTGCAGTAGTCCACTGTCTGGATAATAACATACCATAATAGGGAGGTGTATCCACCACAGTAATATCAGTTCTATAAGTTGCCTCAGGGTATGCTGTCAACTTCAACTCTACATCTTGAATGACTCTAAGCACTAGGAGATACATATTATCCATTGCGTAGTATTTCCCATATGTAGTGTTCACCCATAGGCCTAGCTCTTTCATAACCACCATCGGCATGATGTTGATTGTTGCTCTCAAGTCAATCATGCAATTTTTTACCAGCTTGTTGTTAATCAATAGTGTGGAGTAAAATGGGTCCACTTCAGAGGGGTTTTTTGTTAAGTTACCACAAAGATAAACTTTTGGTGTTTTTGTGGTTCCTTGTTCAACATTGTCTACTTTATTATTTTTATCTTTGTTTTGATTCTGCTATTTGTGGGGTATGTTGGAAATTAGTTTAAGGACAGTATCTATGCATTCCTCTATTCTCATCATTTCCATTAATGGAACGGTCATCTTAATTTGAGTCAATGCCTGTGCAATATCAAATGAGGGGCTAGTTACCAATTGCTTTATTTTCTCTATTTTGGTGGCTTTCTTATCTTCAGTTTTAACTTTAACATCATCCTTTATTTTCTCCAATTTGGCTTTTGTGGATTCTTTTGGTATATTTTTCTAAAAAAATTATTTCTCCCCTTTCTTCTAATCACTTGAGGCACTTTCTTTGTGCTTTTTTTCTTTTATAAACAAACCTCTAGGTGTTCCTTTCTCTATTTCCATGGGTCTACTCCTCAAGTTGTAGCCACCACTTTTGGCCCTTTCCACAATAGCCAATGTAAGGGCGCTTTTCTTCTTCTTCAGTGGGTGTCCTTAACTTGAACTATGGTGTGGTGTTGGATGCATAGGAAATCTCTTCATCATCATCCTCCTGATCATAGTAAACTTCTTGTTGGCCCATATTAACATTGTATCTATGGTTACTAACATTGATACTCGAAGGCTTCTTCAGAAGATGAGTATTCATCATCAATTTGATGAGGTCCCCACCCCAACATATTTATGGTATGATCATCTTTGTCCTACTCATGAGACCATTCATTCTCTTGTATGGATTGGGATACTATGCAATATTCTGGTGCATGTGGTAGGTCACATGCCAAACACCATGGACCATTTTCCACCACATGTGTTCCATGTTTCTTCAAAGGGTCAGGGATGTCCGTATTAAAAAAATTTCTTTGATTACTTTCCACTAGTCTACCATCCTTCTATTGGAAACACAAGGGTAGACAACTGAGAGGGGGGGTCAATCAGTTGTCACATAAATTATACTTATTAAACTTATTCTCAGATCTGATAAATAAACATGAAAGCATAAACCATCACCACATCAAAAACACACATAACACCAAGATTTTTTATGTGGAAACCCTGTTGGGAGAAAATCCATGATGGAGGTTATTCCACAAGATTATACTATGTTAAAAGTATTACAAATGGGTAATGCACATGCATTCAGGCACACTACCTAGAGCTCACTGCTCAAATACAAAAGGCTTATTGCCCAAAGGAAGACTCATTGTCTTACAGTTACATTTGGATTACATCTGAAATATTTTGAACTGAGAAAATAACATCTTCTGACAGTTACAGTTACTTATTAAACTTATTCTCAGATCTGATAAATAAACATGAAAGCATAAACCATCACCACATCAAAGACACACATAACACCAAGATTTTTTATGTGGAAACCCTGTTGGGAGAAAATCCACGATGGAGGTTATTCCACAAGATTATACTATGTTAAAAGTATTACAAATGGGGAATGCACATGCATTCAGGCACACTACCTAGAGCTCACTGCCCAAATACAAAAGGCTTATTTCCCAAAGGAAGACTCATTGTCTTACAGTTACATTTGGATTACATCTGAAATATTTTGAACTGAGAAAATAACATCTTCTAATGCTTGATTACAGTTACGGTTAAACACATAAACACTCTCTTTTGCTCACTCTTCTTCACACTTTACTTCTTCCTTCAAAATATTAGAACATTATTCACACACCATGCTATCAAATGGTATAAACAATTGATCCTATATATCCACAACTAAGGATAACATCAACTACATGTTAGCTTTAACAAAATATAAAATGTGTACAAACTGTTGGCCCAATCCATAAACAATTATCAATGTGAACAAAAAAATGTCAGCCAAGGAATAGTAAGGACCCAAAAAAACATGTCTTGAACATGAAACACCCTAAACAATTATGCCTCCAATATCCGCAACATGCTCCAATCACCCTATCGGCCATGATCATGAAAAACATGAACTCATAGAAGAAAATCACCAAATGCGAGCACAACAATCAATGTTGACCAACAACATAGATAGAGAACAATCTAGAAACATCCACAAGCATCATGAATCAACACAGAAGCATCCACAACAACTCAAATTACTAGAAGTGCACCATCTTCTTTTAGGAACACCAACTAAAGCAACATAACAACTATTAGAACACAGATACTCATAACTCAATCAAATCTTCATGTGAACCTCTAAAACCTCATGTGGATAAACTAGATATACTTGTCAACAAACCATTTAATCCGCAACCTCTTGCCATCAATATACTGAGCTATCCACCATACTAAACTTCACTACATCACCGACAACCTGCAACTTATACTTATTATAATTTCCTAAATATCCTCGACATATACAACCTTAAGGACATTAATGCCAATAGTGATAAAATCAATGACAACCACATATCAACAATATCCAATAATCTCCCCCTTTGGAATTGATGGCAACACATGATGTGAAAAAAACCATCAATGATACTTTCTTTTAACACTCTCTCCTGCTTAGATTTTGACTCTTTTCTCCTTAACTCTTTCACAGTTTTTCACGACTCTTCTCCCCCTTTGAAATAAATGACAAAGATACAAATTATATTTCTCCACACAAGCTCTGAACCACATTTCTGAACATCTGACTACTCCCCTTGAGTAGCAACCACCACAACATCAATATGGATCACAAGATATGACTATGAAATGCATAGACTGATGCAAGTCAATGCACCTTAATTCTAATTATAATTACCCCTAGCTTCCCTCTAAGATACTCAAAAGTATCCTTAGGCAAGGGCTTGGTAAAGAAATCTACAATCTATTCCTTAGTGGGCACATACTCCAATCTGACTTCCTTTTCACTCACCTTCTCTCTCAAAAAGTTAAACTTGATAGATATATGCTTGGTTTTTGAATGCAGTACCCAATTCTTAGAAATGTTAATTACACTTGAATTATCATAGAATATAGTAATAGGTTCATCATACAAAACTCTAATATCTTTCAACATCTACTTCATCCACAATACTTGAGTACAATTGTTAGCAGCAACAATTTATTCTGCCTCTACAGTAGATAAAGAAATGGCATTCTGCTTCTTACTTAACCATGAAATCAGGTTCTTTCCCAAGAAAAATGCACCACCACTAATACTCTTTATGTCATTCATATCTCCTACCCAATCAACATCATTATAAGCACTCAAAGTAAGGTCATCTTCTTTAGGATACCATAGGCCAAAATCAATTGTCCCATTTAAGTACCTAAAAATCCTCTTCACAATTGTCACATGAGATTCCTTAGGATCAACTTGAAATCTTGCAACATTGCATACGACATTCATGATATCAAGTCTAGTTTGAGTCAAATAGAGCAATCCATGAATCATGGATCTGTATCTAGTTTGATTTGGTTTAGGAGAGTCATCATCTTGTTTCAACTTACATTCGATCACCATAGGTGTACCAACTAGCTTTGAATCTTCCATACCAAACTTTTTTAGCAATTCTTTCACATACGTGGACTTAGATATAAAGATCCCTCTATCTAGCTGAGTAATTTGCAATCCCAAAAAGAATTACATTTCTCCAATCATAGACATCTCAAACTCACTCTTCATCTCATCAGCAAACTTCATGCACAAACTATCATCTCCTCCAAAAATAGTATCATCAACAAAGACTTCAACAATCAAATCTTTATCATGATCAATCTTGAATTACAAATTACTATCAGTAGTACCTTTATTAAATCCAAGCTTCAACAAATACTTTTCCAATCTAGCATACCATGTTCTTGGGCCTTGCTTAAGTCCATACAATGCTTTCTTCAACCGACAAACCATATCTCCCTGAGTAGTCAATTGAAATCCATTAGGTTGCTCAATATACACTTCTTCTAGTTCACCATTTAGAAATGTTGACTTGACATCCATCTGATAAACCTTGAAGTTTTTGTAAGCAGCATAAGCAAGAAATAGTCTCATAGCTTCAATCCTAGCAATAGCAGAAATTTTTTCTTCAAAGTCGATTCCTTCCATTTGAGAATATCCTGTACACACTAGTCTTTCTTTGTTTCTAACAACTTCACCTTACTCATTCAGTTTGTTCTGAAAGACCCATTTAGTTCCAATTACTTTTTTGTCCTTAGGTCTAGGAACAAGAATCCATGTATCATTTTTCTCAATTTGTAGTAATTCTTCTTTCATTGCTTCCACCCAATGTTCATCTTTGCATGCTTCATTGACACTATTAGGCTCAGTATTTGAGATCAAACAATATTCTTCTACAATTCTTCTCCTAGTTTGAACACCTTTGTTCTGATCACCTATAATCTGATCTTTTGAATGATTTAGTCTTACACACCTTGGATTCTTAGGGTGTTCTTGAACTTCAGGCTCTTGTGATCACACTTCTTCACTTTCACTAGTTTCTTCCTCTTGATTTTCTTGATTCACTAGAATGATTTGAACTTGATTTAGAATATGAATTATCTTTCCTTTATATGAACTGTCATTCTGATTGTTTGAATCATATCTATAGGTTTTGGATGGTCTAACTGTTTCTTCATCAACCTTGACATTAGCACTTTCAATTACTTTCCTCAATCTCTTATTGTAGCACTAGTAGGCTTTACTTTTAGTAGAATAACCAAGAAAGATTCCTTCATCACTTCTAGCATCAAACTTTCCTATATCTTCATCTCTTTTGATATAGCATTTACTCCTAAAGATTTTGAAGTATCTAACTGTAAGCTTATGACCAAACCATAGCTCATAAGGATTCTTACTAGTATCACCTTTGACATGTACCCAATTGAGAGTGTAAACAACATTACTCACAACTTCTCTCCAATAGATATGCAGAACATTTCCTTCAAGCATCATGGTCCTAGAAACTTCTTGAATTGTCTTGTTCTTCCTTTCCACAACTCCATTTTGTTGAGGGGTCCGCAGGGCAGATAATTGTCTATTTATCCCATACTCTTCAAAAAAAGAATTAAACTCTTTGGAAATGAATTTACCACCTCTATTTGATCTCAGACATTTAATCTTCAGACCTGTCTCTGTCAACCATAACCTTAAAAATATTGAATTTCTCTATAGCTTCAGATTTTTCCCTTAAGAATGCAACCCACATCAATCTAGAATAACCATCAATGAGTAACATGAAATACCCATCTCCTTGTAAACTTCTAACTCTAGAAGGACCACACAATTCAGTATGCACAAGCTCCAACACTTCATTTAAACAATGTTGTTTTCTCCAAAATGAAACTCTAGTTTGCTTCCCTAATTGACATTCCTTGCATATAGTATTAGTAGGTTTTATCAACTTAGGATGATCTCTCACTACCTGAGTAGAACTTATCTTGATAATATTGTCAAATTTTACATGACACAATCTCCTGTTCCACAACCAACTTTCATCAACTTGAGCAATCAGACAACTTTTACTAGTAGCACTTAGGTGAAATATATTACCTTTTGTTTTTGTACTAGATGCAATCACATTTCTAGAACTCCCCAATATTCTACACTTTCCATCCTTGAATTTAATATTGTATCCCTTATCAAACATCTGCCCAAAAATTAAGAGATTATGCTTCAAACTTTCCACATATAGAACATCATCAGTATTATGCTTACCATCAAGAGAAATGGATCCTCTGCCACATATTACACCAGCTTTGTCATCACCAAATATTACAACACCACCATCATACTTTACAAGCTCACAAATTTACTTTTATCACTTGTCATGTGATGAGAGCATCCACTAACAATCACCCATTCATCTTTTTCTTCAACTTTGGCAGCTAGAGCTTTCTCCACATTTATGAAACTAGTAGATTTAGTAGGTACTAGATCATTTTCCTTGATAGCAATAAATACCCATTCATCCTCACTTAAATTCCCTTTATCAGATTCATCATCTGTCACACCTTCATCAACAACATAATAACACTTTCTTTGGAATCGAGGCTTGTTAGGTCTTGGCTTAGCAACTCTTTCCAGACACCTTGAGGAAAAATGACCTATCTTATTGCAAGAAAAAAATTTAAGAGGAAATTTCCCTTTGTACTTACCTTCTACTTTTGCTACCCTCTTGACAATAAGTGCTTCAAGCTCATCTAGTTTTCTCTCTTCTTCTTCAATCTCTCTCATTTCTTACTCATACTTGGACATTTTTCTAGAAGGAATTTCTCTCAGATCATATCTCTACTTATTTTTTTCAGAGATAGTAGCTTTGAATGTAGATTCTATCTTAGGAAGAGATTCACCAAAATCACTTAACTCAAAAGTAGCAAGCTTACCAATCAAAATGTCTCTAGTTACATTTGTCATGGTCTGGATCTCCTCAATAGCAGCAACTTTATGTTTGTATACAACATGCAAGGATCTAAGCACTTTAGAAACAATCTTTGATTCTTCCAATGTTCCACCAGTACATCTGATACTACACACAAGTGCATTCACTCTCTGCATAAAATAAGTGATGTTCTCATCTTCACCCATTCTCAATGTTTCATATTTCACTTTCAGGCTTTGCAGCTTAGCAATCTTCACATTAGTATCACCTTCATACAAAGTTTCCAGCTTTTTCCAGATCTCATAAGCAGTATTTAGCTCCATTACATTTGTCATCTCAGAATTAGTCAGAGCACTCAACAATGCTTCCTTACCCCTGATATTTTACTCAACTTCCTTAATCTCACTTGTAGTAGAAGGACCATTTTGTGGGATGATATACCTATTCTTTGTAATTGTCCAGTAAGGTTCACCAATGCATCTTAGATGACACTCCATTCGATTCTTCCATAGAGAATAATTTGTTCCATCAAATCTCAGACTATCCTTCTTGTATGTCACCATCCTGGATTACCTCAAGTGGTCAACCTTCTCCAGAGGAACCTGCTCTGATACCAATTGTTGGCAACACAAGGGTAGACAATTGAGAGGGGGGGTGAATCAGTTGTCATAGAAATTATATTTATTAAACTTATTCTTAGATCTGATAAATAAACATGAAAACATAAACCATCACCACATCAAAAACACACATAATACCAAGATTTTTTACGTGGAAACCCTGTTAGGGGAAAAACCAAAGTAGATGTTAGTCCACAAGATTATACTAGATGATGTAAAAATAACCTCATCATAATAATACCATAAAGACCTATTTCATATATGCAAAATCCCTATCCTCTGCCAATTAATTAAATTTTAGGAGAAATAATTGCTTAAATTTTCGCGAGAAATTGTAAAAAGTTTATTTATTTTGATTTCTTGAAGTATTTTGCCAATACAGATTTAATGGGTTATTTTAAGTGTTTTGTAGATAATAATCGGTCATCAAGTTGCAAATTTGAAGCATTTAGCCAACATGTTCTCTAGAACAGGTTGAAGGTGTACACTGGAAATATGCTCCAAAACTTTAAGGTGATGGACCAAAGATATAGTTACTCTTTAAAGTATTAATTTTTGTTATGCTTTAAGTCAAAATCTTCATGGATCAACTTGAGCCTCTTTAATACTATTGTAATGGGTTTTAAAAACATACGAGTTATTCGTAGATCTGTTTTAGACATTTTCAATGGTTATCCATACCATCTGAAATATAGGATTTAGTTAGAGTTTTTCTATAAAAGACATAATCTCCAAAAGCAAGATATACAGTGACAAAAGTAATGTTATGCTGTCAATATATATTTTTTGACCTTATGAATAAAGAGATTGTTATCTAAAATTTCTGAGTTATGAGTTAGGAATGATAATTATGGTTGATAGAAGCATTTCTGAATTAACTGTGGATGTGAGCTGAGAACAAACGTGATAACCTGTGAGCTGGCCACTCAAGGGGAGATAACTTAAGTAGATAAGCATTTTCCTTTTTTTTTACATTGTTATTCTGTAGAGAATTATCGAGTTTGTTGTTGTGAAATCTAAGTTCTGAAGTACTTATTATCTTTCACTTCCGTAGTTTTTCATTGTTAACAGTTAGAATCTTTGTTGAATAGGGAGGATATTTAATGAATTGTTTATAAGTTTTTCTGCTTTTGAAATTTACGAGTACTCAGTTTAGTTGTTTTTATACTCATTAACTTAGTTGTTATGCTTTTTAGTTTGAATATTTCTTGAATTCTTTAGGATAAATTGTTTTATAGTTTCTTAGTTAGATGGCCTTAGGTTAGAATTAATATTAGTTGCTATAAGAAGTTATAAAATCTAAGGGAGATAGTTTAGATAACTTCTATTGCAAATTGCCTTGAACACTACCTAGTTGACATATTGAATTTAATCTTCTAAAGTAATGGGATTTAACGACATCGTATCAATACTCTATTAAAAGTATTACAAATGGGGAATGTACATGCATTTAGGCACATTTCCTAGAGCTCACTACTTAAATACAAAAGTCTTACTACCCAAAGGAAGACTCATTGTCTTACAGTTACATTTGGATTACATCCGAAATATTTTGAACTGAGAAAATATAATCTTCTAATGCCTGATTATAGTTCCAGTTAAGCACATAAACACTTTCTTCTGCTCACTCTTCTTCACACTTTACTTCTTCCTTCAAAAGATTAGAACATTATTCACACACCATGCCATCAAATGGTATAAACAATCAATCATATATATCTGCAACTAAGGATAACATCAACTACATGTCAGCTTTAACAAAATATAAAATGTGTACAAATTGTCAGCCCAATCCATAAAAAATTATCAATGCAAACCAAAAAATGTCGGCCAAGGCATAGTAAGGACCCAAAACAACATGTCTCAAACATGAAACACCTTAAACAATTATACCTCAAAGATCTGCAACACACTACAATCACCCTATTGGCCATGATCATGAAAAACATGAACTCACAGAAGAAAATCACCAAATGCGAGCACAACAATCAATGTGGACCAACAACATAGATAGAGCATAATCTAGAAACATCCACAAGCATCATGAATCACCACATAAGCATCCACAACAACCCAAATTACTGGAATCACAACATCTTCTTTCAAGAACACCAACTAAAGCAACAAAACAACTATCAAAACACAGATACTCATAACTCAATCAAATCTTCATGTGAATCTCTAAAACTTCATGTGGATAAACTAGATATACTCATCAAAAAACCATTTAATCTGTAACCTCTTGTCATCAATATACTGAGCTAGCCACCATATTGAACTTCACTACATCACCAACAACCTGCAAGTTATACTTATTACAATTTTCTCAATAGCCTCAACATATACAACCTTAAGGACATTAATGTCAATAGTGTTGACATCAATGACAACCACATATCAGAAATATCCAACACCTTCTAGTTGGTGTGATAAGGCATGTCGTATAGTCTTGGTATTTCATTTCTATATTGGTTTTCCTGCCTATTTTGGTAGTTTGTGGGATTTTGTGGAATTCAGATGTTATCTCTCTTGCTAATCATACCTGCAACTTTTCTATTATTCTCAATATGTATAGAAGTTTTCTAGGCTTCTACGAGGCTATTAGGGAAACAGTTTCTGAGCTCATATCTAGTTTTAGGGTCAAATGCTTTTAAATAAATGGACAGAGCCATAGAATCAATGGGCTTCAATCCAGGTAATATTTTGTGGCATATTTTGGAGAATATCTGGTTGAAATTGAAAAAAGATTCATTTTGATGTTTTTGGATACTCATTAATTCATGTATGGAAAAATATGGGGTGCATTGATTTCCATATTGTTCTCTGAATTGATTCTTGAAATCTATTGAACAAGTAGTTAAAGCATTAGGCAAATTGTTAAACAAGTCCCTGGCCTTTTCGACCAAAGACATCATGAATAGCCTCATGAGAACATCTTCATATTCTATACCAAATCCATCTACAAATGCAATGAAATTACTTATATGTTCTTTAGCTATGATAGCATTGTTTCTAGAAAAATTCAGGATTGCACTTCTTAAATCATTGTTGATTGGATATGGGCATATCGGTGTCTAGATAGATCTAGTTGTCTGTATCTATTTACATTTGGGGGTCCTTGTAAATAGGGGTTTTGGTTAGGTTGGTTGGGCTAGTACTGGGATCCTTGATAATGAGGCATGTATTGTTGTACACTTTGGTAAAGGTTCATATTGTCTTGGATATTTTGAGGTACTTGATGTTGATGGGGTGGGACATATTATTGGCCCAGAGGTGAGCAGGTGTTGGTTGCATATTGGGAGATATTTTGTGGTTTTGAATTCTATGTTGGGACATTATGCTGAACATAATTGGTGCTATTTGTATTTCCTGTTGCATGGCAAGGCATCTTTGCAAATTTTGGAACACATGTATTCTATTGTGAACCTTGGAAGTTACTTGTGCTGGCATACCCACCTTGTTTGTGGGGTGGTATATATTTCGGGTTACTAGTTGTGCTTTGAGACTCTACCTCTAGTAACTCTTGCTTTGCACGTTCCTCTTCCACCCTAAACCTAGCTAACCTAGTTTTTTCTTGTATGTTTTGTATATTTTCTAGTATCTCCTCAGCAGTTCGTGTATCCTTTTGTGGATTACTATGGGTTTATGTGGATATCATTTGTTCTATTGGTTGGTCTTTAATTTCTTCACCATGTTGAAGTGTTATTCTATAATCATATTCTTCTTGGTTTTGTATTCTTTCAAATTCCCATTATGCTAAAATCTCATTCATCTTCTGAGGATCAGTCTCAAAGTAGCGAATACTATGATTCCTTGATGGATATCCTTTGTCATTTTGGAATTTTGATCCATATAAAGGGCTAAAATTGTTATGTGTAATGAGTGGATATTCTGATGATTCTTGTTGATCATAATGGTTATTGGTTTGTGTAACCTTTGTTTGACTTGATGTTGTTCCACCCCTATTGGCAGTAACCTTTGGAGGAGTTGACCCCTTTTTGTCTGTCCATTTTCCTTCATTCTTGTTTGGACTTACTTTATGCAAAGATCTTCTACCATCCATTTTAGGTGATATGGTAATTATTTGGTGTCTTAGATCTAGTCTTTCTAATCTAATATTCAACTTATCAGTCATACACTGATCTTAAAGATTCAACAGAGTTGCCACCTACTTTTTCAAAAGTAGGAAAATGAGATTGGTTTTAAGGTCCAGATGAAATTGTTATTGGTTTATCCCAATAGACTCTCCTTACTCAAGTATATGAAGGTGTAATTACACAAATTTGGATTTCTAGTTTGAAAATGTGATCTAAAAAGTTTAATGACTCTATGAGGCAGGATGGTCTGCTACTAGAGTTTCTCAAGTTTTCCCCAGTAAAGTCGCCAATCTGTTAGGTCTCAAAAATGTAGGTTTTAACCTTGAGAGGATGCTAAGCTCTTTGGTAATGTTTCTCACTAATGAACATAGTGAACCTATGTGGTTGATGACTCCTTACACTTTAGGCTCTACCAAACCTAGGTGGGTGAACCTTGATAACTAATCACAAATTTTAAAGTTGTATGACTTAATTGGATTTAGGGATCTATCCACAATGACATGAGGTGTGGGATAGATGGAAAATTAATATCTACTCCTACTCCTAGTGCTAAAATTTGAATGTATGAATAATATTTTATGGAATTTTGTAATGAAGTGAGTATGACCAATGTCTAATTCTATTGGGTTCATGGAGTCAAGATTGTATGATATATGTGCCCTTTTTTTGGATATAGTTCAAACTGTTTGGCACTTTTAGAAGTTTATGACTGGCATAAATGTGCAAGGGTGTAATTATCAATTTCTTCTTATCGATCCTTACTTGAAGGAGCCAATTAACTGAATCACATAAGAATAGAAAATGTGCCTTGATAAATTGAATATATACTTAATACACCAATTTAAATAATAAGGAAACATCAACGTTGGAGACAAATAGATAATATTCATCAATTAATTCAACAAACAATTGGCACCAAAATTGGAACATCAGTTTGATTCTTCTTCTCCACTTATTTTACTTCGAAAGATGTTGCATTGTATATTAGAAGTATTCTTTGCTATGAAATACTTATGCTAATATTGTTGATATTCTAATGATGATCCTAATCTAATATGATTTTAAAATCTGGCCTTGGTTTCCCTTATATATGGGAATCTATAAGCTTCAGGCCTTTACAAAAAATTGTGTTGTTTCTTTACTAAAATATTAAAAACTATATTTTAGAATTAAACAAGAAATAATTGAGAAGTCTGCAACAATCTATGATGAACCATAATCCATTAGTCTTTATTAGGTACTCATGATCACCAAAGATCTGCCCAAGTTCCATACTCCATGATAACACATCAGACACTACAAGACTTTGATAACCCCTGCTTCTCACTTTTTCGTGTGATAAACAAATTAACCTTAGACAAGTACTTGATATATCCTATTTTAGCATAAGTATGGATGTTTCTAATGATTTCTTTTGAGGCATATTTGAGAGTAAAAATTCGTTCCAATTATATATGTGCCTTCTCTATCACCTTTTCTTCATCATTGATTTCATCAGGGGCCACTAGTAAATATTAAGAACATTTTTCCATACATCTTGTTCTTTCAACTCCCCTTCATCATTGAAGAAATTCGGTAGATTCATACTCAAATACTGGTTGAAATCACTAAGTTCTTGCATCAGTATGGTGTGGAATTTGTCATGAATTTCCATTAATTATTTGTACTCTTGGAACACTTGTTCACCAATATTCTCTTTGGCTTCTATTTGTTCTTTTATTTCTTTCATTCTAAGGTGTAATCTATTATGTTCTTGATAAGCCACAATTTTTTTTCTATGGATCACCCAAACCTTATCAGCTCTCTTGATCACTTTGTCAAATCTTTTCCTTATCAATTCTAAAGCCATTTCAAATTTAGTGATCTTTCACTTCTTTCCCAACTCCTCATATTTTTTTTGAATTGTTTCATTCTTTCAGTTGTAGTGTGTGGTTTCAGACATTCCTTCAATTATCTTTCTCTCAGAGTCCACCAACAGAGAAAAAAGTTTTGAGGAAGATGGTAGTTTATCTTTGTAGTTAGTCACTTCTTGCTTTAACTTCTCATTCTTAGAAGAAATCCTCTTATTATCTCTTATCGGCCTTTCAATTTGTGCTTTGGTGAAATTAGCAACATTAATATTCAATTTGATTGTATCAATAGGATCTATATCTCCCACTCATTGTACCAAAAAGTGGTTGAAGACTTGATTAGGGTCATCAATAAGTGCAGGCCTCTTCCCTAGTGGGTATAGATCCTAGATTTGTAGAGTGGAAATATCTAGATTATATCCTGAGCTAGTATAAATTTTGTCACTAGATTCATTTGTCGCTGCAAAGTTTTATTTTTCCTTCTCCTGAAGCTATCAAAGACTATGACCGAACTAATGTCCCACCCTTGGAGAAGCATAACCTCAGCCTCCTATAACATTTCTCATCCTCTCTCAAGGGTGATATTCTCCATCTCCTTGTCAACTTCCTTTTGTAGCTCTTTTAGAGCATCAACCTCCTGCTCCAGACTCATTTCTTTCATTTTTTCTCTTACCATTTTCCCTTTGTATTCATAAACAAATAATTTAAACATTGTGATTTGAACAAAAATACTATCTGAAGTAAACTATAAAATTGCACGGTGCCTCACATCATCAAAAAGTTTATCTGAGGCTTCAAATGAAACTATACTCCTTTCTGGTGGTAATTCATACTATGGAATGGTAGGATATTTTACTTGTGCAGGTTCATCCTCCTCTTTAGATTCATCTTCACATGTGATGGGAGTGTCAACTGAGAAGCTAACATCCAAAGTGGGTTGTGGTGATGAATGATTTAGAGACACTATATTTTCAAATTGCTTCTTAGAGTAGGTATCTCTCCTTTTCTCAAAGGCTATGAGAGGCACATCCTTTGTTAGGTCATCTTCATGGAGGATCAAGTGCACAAATTTCTCTAGAGGATCTTGTATGTCATAGAAAGCCTCAATATATGATGAACTATGGTTTTTCTTCCAATCCTCTGGTAGCACCACCCTATTGTATGTATCTCTCCTTTTTGCATCTTGAACTTCATCAAAATTTCTAATCACATCATCAACAGAGAATTCATGTTCATATTTTTTAGTTTCTATGTCATTTTAGCACTATGAATGAAGTGCTCAAGATCAAAATTTTCTCTCTTATTTCCTTGTGGCATGCTATAATAATCTAACCTACTACCAATAGAATCATATCCCTTCTAAAAAATAATAGTAAAATCACCAAAACATAAGGTCCCGAGAATGAGGGACTGTTTTCCATAACTTTTAAGATGCATGTAATCAGAATAAGCCAATTTCCTTACTATTTCCAAGTGAGCAACAATGTTAGGGACTATATTCAGCAAAAGGAATAAAGCTACCTCCAACCCATACACTCTTATCATCGTACAATCATCATATGTGTACCAGTCTCCCCAATTGTGGTTCACTTTTCCCTTTGCATTCTTCTCCTTAGGTCTATGAAATCTTTGTATTTCTGGGGAAAAATTGTAATCACAAGAATGGCCAAACAATTTTTATAAGGGCTTCACAAAATATTCTTCAGAGTACAATTAATGGGACCTCCCACACCTACTATCCCAAATTGAATTCCATATTTGTACTGGTCTTATGTTTTCATCCTCATCTAGGTCCTTGATTCTTAATTCCTCTCCCCAAATCCCCATGGATTTCCCTTCATATAGAATCATATGCATAAGAAAAGAATTCTATCTAAAATTAATTGCATCACTATTTTTTTTTATAGAAGCAAATGACATATTGAGAACCTTTGTCAAATATTCTGCATAGTCAAATGGTCTAGCATCTTGGTTCTAAATGTCTGCAACTAGGACCATAGGGGCTATACCCATCTTGGCAGGAACATCTATTCCTAGGACTTGTCCAACAAAGTAATAGGTATATTGATGATATTCTTCAAATAAATTTATAGAAAATGGAGGTCATTAATTATTGGAAAATCTTCTAAGTTGATTTCCTGTGTCTCGGGGTCTATTCGAAAGCAATTTCCACCTTTTGTAACTTGTTTCCATAGTATGGTATTCTTCCAAAATATATCTAATTCTTAGTGGCATTTTCATAGATGAATCCAATTCAAAAACCATAGAAATATAATCCCTAGTGATGGGGAGAAAATGTGACCCATCATGTGAATGAATCATCCTTGTTTTGGGTTATACATTCTAGCCAGTACTTCTATCAATTCCACATTGACAAACACATTTGGCATTACAAGATTTCATAAATTCATATTCCATGGATTTGACATAGGCTTATTCCTATACTTCTTTCTATAATGGTATATGAATATGTCATATCATTGTTGTGGAGTCCATACATCTCCTAGGTTCTTATGTTTATCTTCTAATTTCTCGGCTAAAGGATTTAACTAGGTTGTTCATTTGGACTTTGGTCCAGAGTCAGGACATTGTTCAATTAAGTCTTGATTTAACGACCTTGTCTCTATTTTTTGTCTCTTTTCTTTGGGTTTTTCTGATGTTCCTTCCATATTTTTCTTTAAAATCCTAGTTCTTCTGTAATTCAATCATTTGATGATAGAATATTTAGCTAATATTTGGATACTAACTTGAACCAGTGCCACCTTTTCCAAGCTTCTCACTATCGAGCAATCTTGCATCCTCCAAATTTCATCTCCAACTCATTAACACTCTAAAATCTTACAAGAAAAATAATCAAGATTTGGCACATATCCATTGACTCTGGTTCATAAATGTCTATCCTACCAACTTGCTAATTAATGGTGGCATTAATGTCAGATGTCTCTTTGAAATCTTCACTGGTCATGTCATCTAGGTGAGAAGTACCTTTTCGCTATGTTGAAGAGACTACAATTCTACTCTCACTGATATCTCATTGTCTCTTCGATATCTTTGTGCCTTTGTTTCTTTTTCAGAGTTCAAAGGGACATGTAATTACTTTTCTTTGATATCTTATGGTCTCTTCAAAAACACTCCCTCGGTGTTACTTTGGCATGTTCTTTATATTCCTCTTCTTGTTATCGAAGTGATCAGAGAGACTTTCATCAATGTCTTCCCGATATAAGCTTTTGTTCCCAAAAAAATTTCGTAATGTCAAAGGGAGTTGTACATTACTTAGTCTGATAATCCAATGTATCTCTAAAATTTCCATTCTATCATCCATGTCTTGGATTGACAATTATTCATCAATTATTATATAATATTTGGTTTTGTCCGAGAGATGTTTTTTTTTTCCTAAAAGAAAAAATAATTTGACATATTTAAAATATTAAGCTTTCTTTGGTGTCTTGCATTTTGGTTTATCAGAGAGACAAGATATTGTTTCCCTTCGAAAAACTCAGGTGTCTTTGAAATATCCCTTTTCGATCTATCGAAGAGACTTTAGAATATGTCCTTTCGAAATATGGTACTCTCTTCGACATTTTATGTTAGCTTGTTTTATCGGCTTATCGAAGATACTATAGTCTCTAGGTGTTGCCACAACAGTGGTTTACAATTTCTGAGAGGAGCTGATTTTAGCTGAAATCACATTTTTTTAGAAAATATAATTATTTAAGCCTTAAAAAGTTCCATTTTATGGATTCCAATTGAATAGGGTTTAATCAAATCACCTTAGATCAAACCCCCTTGGATAGAACCTTGCTAGTTTTAAACCATACCTATAAATGAGTCTCCTTTACACCTATCAAAATGCTGATAAAAAATCACTTTTGATTTAGCTTTTGGGGGATCAAATGAATTCATTTAAAATTTATTTCAAATGATTATGGTATTCCTCAGAACAAGCTATCCAATGAATATAATTTTAATATGTTTTGGTTTTGTTATGCATTTGTTTTTTAGTTTTATTAAACATAGGATTTTCATCGAAAATGAATTTCTTTGTTCTTCACATGTGGAAAAATAGCAAATTATCAAAAAAAAAGAAGAAAAATATGAGTGCACCAGATATTGAAGTCCTTGATCCAACAAAAATAAATAAATTGAATTTTGACATATACAAAAAAGTTATCGTTATACAGTCCATTGTGTGAATTGTAATTAGTTTGACTTTGAAACTTGATTAAGGAAAAATATTCAATAAAAACTATGTAACCAAGTGGAAGCACTAGATATCAGAGTTACAAATCTAAATTGAAAGAATTAGAATTTTATTCTTCATGTAAAAAAATTTATGCGTTATACGGTGTGCGTCACTTTTTAAAAATGTTGTTTTTTGAAAAAAAAAAAAATTGTGGGAGATGGAAAAAGAAGTGAAATTTGATTCCAAAAATTTTGAAAAAATTATTTTTAGAATCTATAGAGAAAATTTGATGAGACTCTAGTTTGCACCATCTTCAAATTTCTCACGGTTTAGCCGCTATAGGTGCCCAAATGTGAAGATTTAGTTAAAAATAATAATTTTAGTGTCCAGTTTGGCCAAAAATTATAAACCACTATTGTGGGATCACTAGCTCTCCCCAAAATGACATTGTCTCACCAAATTTCTTTTCTAGTGGCAGACTTAAGGTGGCAACTATGGGAAAGGCGATTTTCAATTATAATAGAAATAGATTAAGAAAGGGTTATTATTGTGACAAATCAATCCAAGTATTATGAAAATGTAAATGTTTTCAAGGAATAGTGCCTATGGTGCAAAATTAAATGGTCATACTGAGGTGGTGAGGACTAGTGAAAATTTGAGGTTAAAGTTTTGGTTCTAACAAGTCCCACTACAGGAAAATTTCTAGATTTTTGCATATCTTGAATCTATAGTGTCAGAAACTTGTTCTAGATCAGAAACCCTAGTCTAGGATTGATACACCTAGACTAGTGTATGAGTCTCAGTGTGCCCTAATTCTAGTATTTTTGGTGTTTCAGATCTCATTTCAGTCCTCTTCAAGTTCCCAAGTGCACACTTCTGATTTCTCACATTTTTATTTTGTTTTACATGCTTTTCTAGGTCATTTAGTGAAATCTTCCATAAAATTAGGTTTTGGCATTTGGACTTGTATTTAATTGATCTTTCCAAGCTCTATCTTGGTGGTGAACCCCTCTTTAATCATTAATCAGACCCTAGTACAACCATATTGCAAGATCTCTTTCTCCTTTCCATACTTTAAATTGAGATCTCTAGGGTTTTCCTTGAATGAATGTTGTGAAATGTGTTGTTCTATTTCCTACACCATAAAGCAACCATTTCCCATAATTTCATTTTGGTGAACTTGCATTTAAAACACATCATTTCTGATTTGGAGTGCATCATAGTCCCATATCTTGCTTGCATTAACTTTGCATTAGGGTTTGCACTAGTTAATTTGTGTCTAGGGTTTCTAAATCTTGCAAATTAGTGAAAGTGGATATAGGTTCCATTTTTGCATCTTGCATCACTGAATATCATCTGAAATCTACATTTGCATTTATTATGCAGATCATACAAACTAAAAATCATAGAAAACACTTAATATTTTCTAAAATTTGTGAAAAAACCCTCATTGGGACTCATACGCCCCTCTAGGTGATTTAGTCCCAGTGTAGATCTTAAATTGCATTTTCTAGAATTCAAAACTCTATTTATGAGCTTCTATTTACTGTTCATAGATTTTTGTTTCAGTTAGCATAGTTATTTGCCTATGTCAAATCTCTTTTTCCAAGTTAGCCTAACCCTCAAGCCTTCTAGTAGTGATAACTTTGACATGTTAGATGAATCCCTTGAGGAATTCAACTCACATAGTTCATCCACTAAGGCTTCTAATTATAACAAAGTGAAACCAAGAGATGTTAATGTTATTCAACCTCAACTTGTTCTTTAACTTCCTTTACACAAATCTCAAACTCAAAACAAACCCATTTTCACACTTGAACCACATAAGAACAATGTTTCACAACAATCCAATCATAATTCCATTGCTCATAAATATAACACTAGAAACAATCCACAACCAAGACAAACAACCTCAACATCCTTACCTTTGCCTAACTATGTCTTCCCTAGTGCCCCTTGTTTGCCTTCAAATAGTGGAAAGGAGTATGATCTTGTTCAACAAATAAAAAATACTCCCACAAAAATATCCCTATGGGACTTGATTCAAAACTCACCTGATTAGCACACCATGCTTCAAACAGCCTCACAACAAGTTGTGATCCCCTCTAATACAAATGCAAGTGATGTGGTAGCTATAATTCAATTGATGAAAGTGGTTAATGTAAACATTAATTTTTACCAACATGAGCTACCTCCCTTGGAGATGAGAAAGAAACATGATTCCTTCATGATAATAACTAGATTCAATAGAATGGGAATAAAAATAACCCTTGTTGATAATGGTTCCGCCCTTAATGTGTGCAATGTGAATCTTCTAGATAGACTTGGCATGGATAAATAAAAAATTGAACCTAATTCCTTATCGATTCGAGGATTTGAAAATATAGGAAAGCAACCACTTGGTGTGATTACTTTACCTATTACAGTTGGAAAGGATAGCTTACAAACTCCTATTCATGTTATGCCTCATGATCTTTCATATAATATTCTTTTAGGAAGACCTTGGATTCATGACATGCAAGTGGTGCCTTTGAATCTTCATCGTATCATCAAGTATGTCTATAATAATAAATTATACCAAGTTGAAAAAAATCTCGAGCCTGAAAGTTGCTTACAAGTTGAAAAAGGAATGAGTGGTCCTCTAAACACATTAATTCCAACATCCAACATAGAACCTATGAAAGAAGAAAAACAAGAGATGGAAATAGTGTCAAAATTATTGGATGATGATTGGGGTTCCTTAGAGTTCACACCCTCATTTATGGGGGAATGCATACTCACAAGTAAAGAAGATGAAAAGAAAAAACAACCAATGGTAGTGTCAATGCAAAATTCAAAAGAAAACTCACAAGCATCTACCTCATTTACTCTAGAAGAAGACACAAGCTATACAAAAAACTTTGATGAGATATATTATCAACAACCACCAAACCCGAAAGAAATGGAAAGAATTTATGGAGAAGGATATGAGTTCATGAAACAACTTGGTTATAGTGGAAAAGGATGTGGAAAGAAATATCAAGGAATTTGTGTTCCTATAGAACCTAATCCACAAGAAACAAAAAGTGGTTTGGTATATTTCCCTTCTAAGATCACACAAGCAATGAAAAGACCCTCACTAAACATCAACACCATCATGTGTAATCCTAAAACAACCCTCACCTTGAAGCACCCAAAATTGATTGATACAACTTGTGAAACATCATTGGAGTTTTTCAAAGATGATGAAGCCTTGAAAGAAATGCTATGAGCTTATGACAAACTATTTACTCCTAAAAAGAAATAGGTTACATGTGCTATGATTAGTACCAAGCAAAAAGTTTGAGAAGAGGAAAGTTATGACAATGACAAGAACAATGAAGAATACAACCTTGAATTCCCAAAACAAAATGCACTTACTTTAGGAGATACCATGGACATACCGATGGATATTAACAATGTAGAAAAAGTGATTAAGATGGGAAAGTGCCTTGATGATGAAGAACAAGGGGACCATGCAACTTTAGTTCATGAATTTCTTGAACTTTTTTCTTGGACTTATTTGGATATGTCGGGAATTGACCCTAAGATTGTGACACACAACATAGTCCTCACTGAAAATGCTAAACCTGTTAGACAAAAGACTCAAAAGATGAACCCTAAGATAGCCTTGTTGGTTAAGGCCAAGATTGAGAAGCTCCTTGAAGTTGGTTTTATACGTCCTATATATTATTTTCCTTGGATCTCAAATATTTTCACAGTCATGAAACCTGACAATCATGTTAGGATGTGTACGAAATTTTGAGATTTGAATAAAGCTGCTACGCCCTTAATATTAGTGTACATCGAGTTATGAATAGTCGGCTTGTGGCTATCTTAACTCTCTATTAAGTCATATTATCATTAGTATATTGTTATTTAGTTGTTTAGGTCGGCCTAAGTCTTATATAGGTGTTTCTAAGCCGGCCTAGGTGATATCCTTGGCATAAATAGGTATATATAGGAGGTTGTGAGTCTTATTTCATCATCAAGTTGTGAAGTGTGTTCTCATTAGAGATATTTGGAGGTTTTCCCCCTCGAAGTGGCTTGTTATTCTCAGTTATTATCAAGTATTTTCAGCATATTTCATATCATATTCTTCCATTGTGCAAGTTATTTCATAACAAGTGGTATCAGAGCATGATCTTGGCACCATAGAGGGAAGGTTTTTCTCAATTTTGGAGGCGATTTTGGGAAGAGCATATCTTTCAGAATTTGTCGAATTTTTTTCTAATTTTTAAATGGTTTTTGAAGAACATATTGGAGAAGCTGCAGTCCATATTTTAGAAGAATTGGAGTAGAATTAAGCGAATTATTGCAGAATTAGGGTTTCTACACTATTTTTTTGGAATCTACATATCTCGCACATCTTGTTGAATTGAAGTCTGATTTTTATTGGGTTTTTGAAGACATACTAAAGGATATTACAGTAAAAATTTGAGAGAATTTAAGTTTCATTTGTGTGATTTATTTCAACATTAGTGGTTTCCATCATGACGGGGCCTGCAACAAGGGGTAAAAAGAATGTTGTCACTCCGGGGAAGACTCCTGATAAGGATGGTGAAACAATCAAGGATGTTACTCATAATGAGGAAATAAATAGGGTCAAGGAAGACATTTCCTCAATTAAGATGCATATGTGTGACCTAAAAGGAGATATGTCGGACCTACGAAACCTATTAAGCGACTTTATGAATAAACCAAGAAAGGAGGTCTCAAGCAGCCACGAAAGAAGAAGAAGAAGAAGAAGAAGAAGAAGAAGAAGATAAAATGAAGAAGAAGAAGAAGAAGGAGAAGAATAAGAAGAAGAAGAAGAAGAAGAAGAAGAAGAAGAAGAAGAAAAGAAGAAGAAGAAGAAGAAGAAGAAGAAGAAGAAGAAGAAGCGAAGAAGAAGAAGAAGAAGAGGAAGAAGAAGAAGAAGAAGAAGAAAGAAGAAGAAGAAGAGGCATATGCAGAAGTAGAAGAAGCAACAATAGAAGAAGAAGAAGCAAAAGACCAACCAGAAGAAGAAGCAGAAGAAGGCAATGAAGAAGAAGTTCAAGAAGAAGAAGTTCCTAATCAAGCTATGCAAGGGTACCATATATTATTCCTCACCTCTTCCTTTATGACACATCAAAAGGTTCAGGTAAAGGAAGAACACATTCATCGCCATCAAGAGCTTGAGGTAAAGGGAAGACACATCTTGGAGCTGAAGTTAATTTTCCAGACACGCATGAAGAAGCTGGTGACATCAACAATTCCAAGTTACCTCATTACAAGGAAATATTTTCTAATTGAAGATGCCACATGGGAGGATGAGGAGTTCATTCAAAAGTGGCCAAACTTTATTAGCATTGAGGACAACACTTCTTTGAAGAAGGGGGGCATGCTACGCCCTTAATATTAGTGTACATCGAGTTATGAATAGTCGGCTTGTGGCTATCTTAACTCTCTATTAAGTCATATTATCATTAGTATATTGTTATTTAGTTGTTTAGGTCGGCCTAAGTCTTATATAGGTGTTTCTAAGTCGGCCTAGGTGATATCCTTGGCATAAATAGGTATATATAGGAGGTTTTGAGTCTTATTTCATCATCAAGTTGTGAAGTGTGTTCTCATTAGAGATATTTGGAGGTTTTCCCCCTCGAAGTGGCTTGTTATTCTCAGTTATTATCAAGTATTTTCAGCATATTTCATATCATATTCTTCCATTGTGCAAGTTATTTCATAACAAAAGCATCTTTAAAAAATGACTTTCCCCTTCCTAATATCGACATGATATTAGACTCAATTGTGGGACATGCTTTGTTGTCATTCATAGATGGATTTCCTAGATATAATCAAATCTTTATTAACCCTCAAGATCAATACAAAATAGCTTTTACAACACCTTGGGGAACATTTTGATGGGTCATGATGCCTTTTGAATTGAAGAATGCAGGCACAACATATCAATGAGCTATGACATTGATATTTCATGATTACATACATAAGAGTTTGGAAGATTATGTTGATGATATTTTAGAAAAATCTTTAACTCAACAAGATAATGTGAATATCCTTCAAAATATCTTTGAGTGAATGTGAAAATACAACATGAGATTGAATCTAAAAAAGTGTTTCTTTGGTGTAGATAGTGGAATTTTTTTAGGTTTTATTGTATCTCATAGAGGCATTGAGGTGGACATGAAGAAAATTGATGCTATAGTTAACATGCCACCTTCTAGAAACATTTATCAATTACACACTTTACAAGGAAGAATTTAGGCTATCCAACATTTCATAGCATCCCTAGCAGATTGAACATTACAATTTACACATCTCCTTAAGAAAGAAGTTTAGTTTTATTGGAATGGGGATTGTAAACATGATTTTTTAGAGTTTTAAAGATTACCATGCTACTCAACCTATTTTATAACTCACTATGTAAAATAAACCATTCATCCTGTATACAACAACATCAACCCATGCTCTCGTAGAATTGTTGGCTCAATAAGATGAAAATGGTAAAGAGCATCTTGTTTATTACATTAGCCAAACTCTAATTGATTTTGAGACATGATACACAGTGATAGAGAAAAAAAAATTGTTTCTTGTATTCGCTACTAGTAAGTTGCGACATTACTTATTGAATTTTGAAATACATGTGATAATGAAATTTGATCCTTTAAAAAATCTTTTTGCTAAAACCAATTTATCAAGATGCTTAGCTAAATGGGTTATGTTGTTGATTGAGTTTGAACTTAAGTTTATTTCATAAAAATAAATTAAACTACAAGCCTTGACAGACCAGTTAGATTATGCTCCTTCCCCCCTAGCATTACCTAATGTAGAAGCATTTCCTGATGAAAGTGTGTTGACTATTTAGGAACATAAAAATACATGGGAATTATATTTTTATTGATCTAAGTGTAGAAAAAGATTTGGTGCAGGAGTTATAATAGCTTGGCTAGGACGAAAACCTATTCCCTTATCATATCGGTTAAATTTCCTATGCACAAACAATACTACAGAGTATGAAGTGTTAGTTGTTGGATTACGTGGCACTTTAACTCTGGGGGCTCGAGACATTAAAATATTTGGTAATTCACAAAATAAATGAAACATATCAAGTGAAGCATGAAAAAATATCAAAATATAAGAATCTCACAATGGTCCTTTGTTAGAGAAGTTTGATTTGTTTACCATTAACAACATCCCACAGATAGGTAATCGACATGGAGATGCAATGGTGAGTGCGAATTCTCTGATATCTCCTCAACGTCCTGCAAAATATTTCACATTTTTTGTCCATACAATTATGAAACCATCGATTGATTATAAAATAGATGAAATATTAGAAATCACCATAGAAAGCTCTAGTGAATGGTACACACCGATATTTTATTATTTAAAAAATGGTACCCTTCCTGAGTCAACAACTAAGAATACTAGAGCCCACCTTCCAAAACTTGTGTCTAAGTATATAATTCTTGTTGACGTGTTTTATCAGAGGTCCTTTGATGGTCTCTTGCTTAGATGCCTTAAACAGTCTGAAATCTCCATAGAAAATGAGGAATCCCATTTAGGTTCTTGTGGATGATATTTTGGAGGAAGATTGTTAGTTGAAAAATTAATTTGTAAAGGATACAATTGGAGGAATATGGAACAAGATTTCTTTACTTATGTTAAGAAATGTCACAAATTTCAAGAACACAGCAGACTGATTCACGCTCCTACTTCTGAGCTTCGTGCACAAGTTCCTATTTGGCCTTTCTCCATGTGGGGGATCGATATCATTGGAAAAATCTCACACCCTTCCTCCACCAGACATACATTTATAATTACTGCAACAAATTATTTCACAAAGTGGGTGGAAGCAATTCCCCTTCATTCGACAACTAGCAATGTAATATGTTGTTTCATATTGGAACATATTATTGCTTGCTTTGGACTTCCTTTCGCTTTAGTTTTAGACAATGAGACACTATTTAAGAATAAGGATATGAAGAATTTCATAGAAAAAATTAGCATACATCGCTTTTCAACACCCTACTACCGACAATCTAATGGTCAAGCCAAATCAACTAATAGAACCCTTGAGAAAATCTTAAGGAAAATAGTAAGCAAATATAATAAAGATTGGAACACACAGCTAACATATGCATTATGGGCCCATCACATGAACATTATAGCATCAATTGGGAATACCCCTTATAACCTTGTCTACAGAATCGAGGTGAAAATTCCCTTGGAGATAGAGATTCCTTCATTAAGAATCCTTCTTCAAGGAATTATTGATGACAATAATTGGGTATGTCTAGGATCATCATGGAAAAAACATGCCCTTAAGTGGCGATGAAATTCAGAAAAATCATAGTTAGGAAACTTGACGTAAAAATTTGAATAAGTTATCTATATTATTTCAAAAATATGTAAGAATAGAATCTGTAGTAAATTGAATTTAGTTTCTAAACTAGTAGGTTTATTTTATTTTTTAAATCTATTTGGTGAAAATTTGAAATTTCAATGTAGTAGTACTTAAATTTCATGGAAAAATAAGAAGTAGAAGTCTATCTAACCACCCTAACCACAATAAAATGATAATATTTTTTTATAATATTTTAGATATAAGTAGAGGACTCGTGTCTCGATGTGATGCATATTTTTTTGTAATTTTTTTCCAATTAAATAATTAATTATGAATTTTTTATTACAACTTTTAAAAGATATAAAAAATTGTATGTATGACCACCTTAACTTGGTCAAAACTTCATGAAATTCAATTTATTTTTTTAATCCTATAGTATGTGAAGCATAGAATGTGATACTGTTTGAAAGCTATAGATGTTTTTCAATCAGCCTAGCAATCAGGACTTTAGTCGTAATTCAAATAGAAAATGAATAATAATTATTTATTAAATTAAAACTAAAGCATAATTTATATTAGTGGAAAGATGAGAATCTCCTTTGAAAACCATTTTCATTTCATCAATTTTGTGTAAAAAAAAGTTGTTAGCCACATACCCATCATATCACCACTTTTTTGCCAATCATGATCCTGCACATACCCACTTATAAAGAACAATGTTTTCATTAGCCTAAAATGCTCGACAAACAGTGCATTAACACTCTTGAGCACCTTTAGGCTTATTCTAAAAGAATGTAGTGTAGTTTCAATTATAATGTCATACCTCATTCGTTTAATAAAGGAAATTTGGTGTTATGCAAGAATCAACATAACGTCAATGATGCCTCAATGGAAAAAGGAAAGTTCAGCTCTAATTGGTTAGGACCATATATAATCAATGAAAATTATGGATCTAGAGCATTTATGTTAACAGAAATAGATGACATGCCTCTTAAAGAACATATAAATGTCGTGCATCTGTGCCAGTATTATTTCCAATCTTCTTGAATAGTGTGGAAGATGAATCAATGATGTTAGAGTTAGTAGATGACATTTTATATGCTCTCGCATTGCTTCGTTCTTGACAAACAATTAATTGTGTCTTGATTACTAAAGTAATTATTTAAATTAACTTTTATGTTGTTACTTTAGGTTTCATGCTATTCAAGTTCATCTTGTGTGTTATGTTAGTTTAGATCCTTACATGAATTTAATGTTCTTTAATTAAATCATAGGTGCATTTAATTTAGCACAACATACTTAATCACAATATCGCATCTAAGGAAAACTAGAATAGTTTTCATTAGATCTAATAAAGCATGTTAAATCATGGATATATTCATTAAATAGTATTACAAATATTATTTGATAAATCACATTGCCATTTAACATTAAACATATAAACATAAATAACCAAACATCAAATGATCATATATATATATCAAAATTATATACAATGCTAATGTGGTCTATGATTGCTAGATCCCTTGAGATCTGGTGGTCACATCTGTCTAGAGATATTCTGTTAAGAGACAGTGGTATGTGATCATGAGCGTGAACTGATAAGAACATCCAAAGCATACTATAGACCATTTTCTCATCCAATGGCCACTCGATACTCCTCTGCTAGGTGGTCTCTCCTTGCTTGTAGCTTGGCTACCTCTACATGGAGTCTCTTGACCTCTGTTGGACCTTGAGATGACCAGATCTCCTCATAGGAAGCCTTGGCTTGGTCTGCATTCCTACTAGTGCCCTCATACACTTCCCTCAGTCTTACATATGACTCAAACAACTCTTGGTCCCACTCCATGATGGGTGGGGGCATGAAGTCTTTGGCCTCATCTCTAAGAATGGGGGGATGTATCTCTATAGCAACCTATCAGTAGAGGTCTTATAAATCTCTCACAACACCTAAAAGATAAAAATTGTAAAGCTAATTAGTACACATCATGGTATATATATGAAAATTAAAAGCATAATCATAATCATAAACCAAATGTCATCACCTAGGTCTCCAACTGGTTGTGTAAGGACAACCTCCTCCTATGCAAGAGGCATGGAAGATGTGCTAGCCTCCCCATGCTCATGGGTGTTGGTGTGTACTATAGTTGTCGATTGTGATATAGTAACATGAATGAGAGATGGATCTCCCCACTTGTGGGAAACTAGACCCTCATCTGTCATGCCACTTCCCTCACTCATCGACTCCTCCTCCTCCTTGACCCTCCTCGTCTCCCTGATAATCAAGGTATGCTACCTCATTGTAGTCCTCATCAATCTCATCTGTGAATAGGTTAGCAGCCCTAAGTCTTGTATCCTCAACTATATCCTGCTCCTCGTCTCTCTAATTTGGGAATGGTCCTGCATAGCCTATCGACTGATCCATGGGGAACACTAGAGCCAGTTGTGCTACTATTCACCACTCCTCACATGTTTCTATAGAACCAAATTCATTGATGTTGAATATTGGGGGCATGTCATGGTCACTATCATCAAAGTCACTGGCGATGACATCATTAGAGGTGAATCATCTAGCATCTCCTGGCCTCTGGGCACTCCACATTGATCACCTATAGAAGGGTTGTGCTACTAGCACTACCTGAATGTAACGAAACTGTCACATGACATGATCTTAGTAGAATTTTCATACTACATAATCATGTCTACCCAGTAGAAATTTATCCCTTTGCATCCTCCTCAGCTGTCGAGTCTCATCCGGCCATTGTGGTATCAGCTACCAAGGTCTCCACAAGATCTCCTCCTAATCAAGGTGGTTGAATCTAACTCTCCAATATAGAAGTTCTCCAAACTACCATTCCCATCTCAGTGGGTAACTAAAGGAACAGGGGTACCCGATGGTGGATACCAAAGGAAATCCTATCAGACTAGTGCATGTGATATGCTCCAGACACCATACCTATAGTAGTGTACAATGCACTAGACTGTCCACCTCATGATATGAAAACCTCCTGAGATCATAATATAAATGTGCTAAGATGTTGCGGCCTCAAGAATATTATGTCTTGTGATGCTCCATCTGTATGATCATGTGGACTAGGTCTCCTTCTAGGTGTGCTCCCTGGCCATCAGGAATGAGTACTAGTGCTACTGTAAAAGTCATAATCCACCTCAAGAGTGAAGATCACACATAGAGTAGCCACGATAGCTCAATGCATGGGCCCATGATCTCCTCTCAAATAAGTCCATTCAAGAAATATCCCATATCAACTCACATTTGTAAATATGACCACTCTCCTGAAGAGCGTATAGTCTCGCTGTGGATAAGAACCCGAAGGATGCGATGAATTTCCTCCAGAGTGATGGCCATCTCACTCATAGGTAGGTGAAATGTACAAGTTTCAGCATCCCATCTCTTAGCTAACGCCATCAACATGACATCATGGTACCTCATGGGAGGCACAAGGTACACCCAATAGATACCAGTAGTTTGTAATGTCTAGACATCCGCCTCTCGTAATTTCGAGACCATGTCTCATATGCAACAAAATTGTCTACCACTAAGACATTGTCGCGATCGAGATGGTGTCTAACAAAAAAGAGAAAAAATATGTCCTATAAACATTTTAAAATCTAAAATCTTTACATCAATAATCAAAAAGTGTGATAAAGTTGTTCTAGTGTACTTTTCTAAAGGTCCTAGACACTTTATTTCCCTTTTGGGACACTTCATGAAGAAATGGGACACTTTTCACAAAAGTGGGAGACTTTGCGACAAAACGAGACACTTTGCAAAAAAAAGGGATGGTTTGCGAACTTTTCTTCCAAGGTCCTAATTCAACCTAGAAATACATATATTATAAATTAAATGAATAAAAACAAAGCTAAGGTACAAAAAATCAACTCACCTGGTGTTGAAGGTCACCTCGAGCTACCTCCTCTTGTAGTGTATCAAGTCTTGGGGGCTTGTACTCTCATCGGCTCGGTATTTTCACCTACTCTTCCACAAAGTCAAACTACAAGAAGGTAAAAGACAAAATAATTAGAAATTACTTCACATTTTACTCTTATATATGTTAAAATTAGGGTTTACTATATTAGAGTTAAGAGTAATAATTTTAATTCAAACTATCATATTGGGGGCTATCAAACTCTATTTTTGACATTGTTTGTTGTGTTGAAATCATGATTGCACTCCCATTTTCATCAAATGTCTATCACTATGTGGTATAGTACTTGGAAATAGCCTATGATACAACTTATCCACTTCAATGTGATTAGACTACTACCTTGATTCCACCTCCATAAAGCAAGCAGAATCAAGGGGGCATACATTTACCCTCAAATTTGATTTCTAGAAGAAATTAGATAAGAGGATGTTTGGACAACTAACAAATTTTTGTTGCAGGATGCAGTTCCTAACATTGTAGTTTTGTAGATAACTACAGTGGGGGTTTCATTTTCCCACATTATGAGTATCCTTTTTTTAAATGAAGTTTATTTTTAGGATTCCTTTAGCTTACATATGCACGTAGAGTCATATGGGCACTAAAGTGAGGGCTAGATGTAATGACTGAAATTATACTCCCTTCTTGGAGATAGTGCAATTTCTCATTTAATCTGGACCTATTTTAGTACCCTTGCATTAAATACCCTTTAATTCATCATTAATAGGCCCTTAAGACCCCTTATTTTAGATCTCAAGGATTATTTCAACTAAAACCCTCACAAAATCCACAAAAGCATTAAAAATTCTAACCCGGGTATGTGCAGGAGCATCGTGGAAAAAACATGCCCTTAAGTGGTGAAAAATTCAGAAAAATTAGAGTTAGGAAACTTCACATAAAAATTTGAATAAGTTATCTATATTATTTCAAAAATATGTAAGAATAAAATTTGTAGCAAATTGAATGTAGTTTCTAAACTACTAGGTTTATTTAAAAAAAAAAAAAACAATTTGGTGAAAATTTGACATTTCAATGCAGTAGTACTTAAATTTTAGGGAAAAAATAAGTAGGTGTCTTTCTGACCACCCTAACCACAATAAACTGATAATATTTTTTTGTTAGATTTTAGATATAAGTAGAGGACTCATGTCCAGATGTGATGCATATTTTTTTGTAAATTTTTTCCAAGTAAATAATTAATTATGATTTTTTTATTACAAATTTTTAAAAATATAAAAAGTCATATGTCTAACCACCTTAACTTGGTCAAAACTTCATGAAACTCATTTTTTTTAATCCTATAGTATGTGAAGCACAGAATGTAACACATGTTTTAGATAAATGTGATACTGTTTCAAAGTTATAGATGTTTTTCAGACAGCCTATCAATCTGGACTTTAGTCGTAATTCAAATAGAAAATGAATAATAATTATTTATTAAATTTAAAGTAAAGCATAATTTATATTGGTGGAAAGCTGAGCATCTCCTTTAAAATCCCTTTTCGTTTCATAAATTTTGGGTAACAAAAAAGTCGTTGGCCACATACCCTACACATATCCATCATATCGCCACTTTTTGGCCCATCATGTTCTTGCACATACCCACCCACCCCAAAAATTTAGGGTGGGACTCAATGCCACCTTGGGTGTATGAGTCCCACTTGGGCCCTTTTTAGGGTTTGAGGGAGAAATTCAAGTTTTTAATTCAAATTCTTGGTTGATGTGAACCTTTGAGCTCCAAATAATGGTAAATTAGGTGTATTTCCTATACAAACAAGTGTTGGAAAATGTTTTCATTGAAGTAAAAAAGGATTAATATGTGTCACTAATGACAAGGGACCCAAAGTTAAAGTTCAGTATGGGAGGATGAAGAGAAGAGATGTCTTTCTTATGGGGAGTTGTTGAGTTGTTGGGTTACAGTGTGAGTAATCAATTGGTGCAAAGCTTCAGTGGTACCTGGATGTGCAATTAGAGTGTTTCCATCAATGACAAAGGGGGAGATTATTAGAGAATGTTGTCATTGATGTCAAAAAGGATTAATATGTGTCACTGATAATAAGGGAATATTGTAGATAACTGGAAGTGGAAAAAAATGCCAAATTTGATCTAGGTTTCTTGAGAGCTTTTTAGAAAGTTATTTTGCAGGTCTTGATGTCAACGGTGATGTCATCTTTCTTTGTTCATGCTCTCGGTCTAGAGTTTATCTTTTAAATCCTAAGTTTGCAGTAGTTTATAATCACAATATTCAAACATTTTCTATTTTTGGTGACTTGGTATTGCAAGTTGTAGGTCACTTAATTGATAACTTAAGTCATTATTTCCATGTTGGTGATTGGCCCTGTCACCTAGGTTGGTGGCTTCCTAAAGGTGTGATGAGATATCTTTAGATTGATGGTGCTCATAGAGTCTAGTGGGACCTACATAGGCAATAGATGTAGTTAGTGGAACGTGATGTCACAATGATAGGTGGCAATAAATGATTGCATCAAAGACATCAGTAATGGTATATGATTAATAATTGCAATGAAGAAGATTCGATGGTGCCCGTCAGTTCCATTGGGTTTTTGGTGGATGTCGGCTAAGTCCTGTGGGGTTAGTGGAGAGCGGTGAAGATTAATCCACGATGGGTGGATATTAACTGACAATGCATGGTGGGACCTATGAAGGTAGCAGTTGCAGCTAGTGGAAAGTGATGTCGTGGTGGACAGATAGCAGAAGCCCATGCAACTCACTAGAATTCTGGTGAGGCTCGATCAAGACCCACGAGGCTAGTGGGGAATGGTGCAGATTGAACAGTGCTAATCTGATGGTGCCTATAGTGAATCTAGTGGGACCCAATACACTAGCATATTGTGACAAAGATTAATAGGTGGAGAAGAATGATTAATCGATATGATAATTCACATCATTGTTGCGAATTAGGTGGTGATGACATGGACGACAAATAGCAGCAGCTCGCTAACCTCACAAGGTTTGTGTGGGCCCTTTTCAAGCTCATGGGATGAGGGGATTTTGGATGCATGTCTTGGTGGACCTTGCATATGGAGAATGATATATGAATGTGATCAATGGTAGAGATCAAAAGGTAGAAGATCCATCAGTCAAGATTGAAGGATTTGAAGAAGGTTAATCTGACGGTCATGATTTAAGGTTATTGCGATACACTATGTGATCACAATGGTTATGTGATCAATGATGGAGATTTAAACAATCGTTTATTGGATGGTTGTGCTTTAAAGTTGTGGTAGTGAACAAAAAGCACAGGATTGTGGCATGAACACAATAGATCGATGGCCAAAATTCAAAGAATGAAATCTAAAACAACTAACTCCATGTGAACAAGGGTTTTCCCTGCAAACTGACATAGAGGAAGGAATTAATTGGTCCAACTGCATCCAACAACCAATTGACTGAAGATTTGATCTTTAGGTGGTGAAACAGACTGCAAATGTGTTCAAGATCAGATTAGATCAAATGAATAAGAGAACTCATTTAATACATATCTAATTCTAGGGTTTCACGGGTTTCTATTCTTAGTAAATTCTCTGTATCCAAATTAAATGTTGTGAGGCTCGATGCAAAGGATTTGTAATGAAGGTTTCTAGAAAACTCTAATAGGTGATTGAAATCAGAATTAGATCACCTTATATTGAAAATGCATTTAATGTATATCAGATTTTAGGGTTTAACAGAGAAAATGAAGGGAAATTCTCTGGAACAGAATTAATGCTATGCGGCTCGATGTAGTTGTATGTTGTATAGAATATAGTTACATCTTATCTAGTATATTGTAGAAAGAGGTAGAGTGATGTGAAGAATTAATTCTGCATGAAAAAAGAGAGAGATGTGTAGCAGAAAGTGAATACATTTTGAAAAATCCTAGACTGCAATAAAGATCATCATCTAGGTTTGCATTCAGGAGAGTGAAGATGTGTGAAACACCTTAGAAAGGGAAAGAAGTGTAGAGAAACAAGATAGAATAATGATTGTTCTATGTGAAGAGGAGAGTGTAGAGCAAAGGTGTGTTGCTGAGAGTGTAGCTTCAGTAGCATAAAGTAAGTTGTAGTAAGTGCAACAATGTGTTGTATGTACTGATGCATCTCAGGTTTTGTAGAACCAAATCTATGCATATTTAAAATTGTTATAATAGAGATTGTAGCCTCATTGTACTGAGTTGTAGCTCAGTTTATAGGATTGTAGTCTCCTTGGAGTTGTAGCTCCTAAAACAGGGTGTTGTATCCTTGAAATAGTTGCTTCTAAAACTAGGGAGTTGTTGCTTCCTTGGGTTGTAGCCCTAAACATTGTAACATAGATTTCATTTGTGATGCTAGAATTGAGCAGTAGACTCAAGCAACCTTTATCATCGTGGTTTTTCCAATATTGGGTTTTCCACATATATCTGGTGTTATGAGTTGTTGTTTCATGTGCATCAGATTGTCAAATTAGTTTATGTTTTAATCTACATATCTGGGTTGTAAGGTTGAATCTACAAGTAGGTTTTCTAGTCTATTTTTTTTATATCTATTGATTCAGCCCCCTCTTAGTAGATCATTTTGTTCTAACAATTAGTATCAAAGCCCTAGGTTCCCTAGGAGAAGCTTAATTAGCTCGGGTAGATCTTGGATAGGTGAACATAATGGCATTTCAGGAAGCTTCAAACAAGCCACCTAGGTTTGATGGAACAAACTATGCTAAGTGGAACTCATTAATGCAAGGATACTTAGTTTCTCTTGGAACTAAAGTTTGGGCATCTGTCGAGACCCAATATACTATTCTGGCTACTATTCCTACTTATCCTACATGAAATAAGGATTATGAGGACAATAAGAAAGCTTGGTTTATCATTATGAACAATTTGTCTAATTTTGTGCATAGCAAAGTTATGCATTGTAAAACTGCCTATGACTTCTGGGAAAAATTGAAGATCTATGAAGGTGACACCAAAGTGAAGTTGGAAAAGTTACAAGTACTGAGAGAAAAATTTGAAGGCTTGAAGATGATTGAAGAAGAGAAGATTGTAGACTATCTTCAAAGATTCGATGATGTGGTAAATGGAATTAAAGGATAAAGTGTAGATTTGAAAGAAGATGTTGTGTTGAAAGTTCTTAGGTCTATGACAACCAAATATGTTTCCAAGATTTCTACTATTGAAGAAGGAAGAGAAATTGATAAACTCACTCTTGATGAGGTGCATGGTATAATTATTGCATATGAGATGAGAATTCCTGATGCTGAATCATCTAGGAGAGAAGCTGCATTTAAGGTTTTCAAGAAAGAAAAAGATGAAGCTAATAAGAAAGACAAAGTTGTTGTCATAGCATATGATTATGAAGAAATTGATGAGGAAGAAGCAAACTTCATAAGAAGACTAAGGAGAGGATTTGAAAAATATAAAGGTAAGCTCTCTTTCAAGTGTTTTAATTGTGGTAGAATATTTCATTTTTCTTCAAAGTGTCCATATGATAAAGAGGACAATTTCAAGCAAGAAGAAGATAACAAAAAGAAGAAAATGGTTTATCCAAAAAGGAATAATTTTGGAAAGAAGAAGAAGAGTCTATACATCAATGAAGAAAGTGAAGTGTTTGATGCTAGTGATTGTTCAGAAGAGGATCAAGGCCATGCCCTTGTAATGAGAGAAGATAGAAGAGAATTTCTATTCATGGCTAAAGAAACTAAGGATTAGGAAGATGCACAAATTGAGGACTCATATGAAGGAGAAGAGGAGGCAGTTGTTGATCTTGAAGGAGAATTAATCAGTGCTCTTGAAGATCTTGATGAACTAAGAGATAAATTTGGTGATCTTAAGAGAGAAAAAGAAATTGAAAAAGAATGCTCAAAAGGATAATGATAAGCTAACTCAAGACCTTGAGGAATCAAATAAGCTAGTGGTAAATCTGAAACTACATGTAGAAGAGCTCAAAAAAGTTGAATATTTTATGAAGTCTAAACTACAATCTAAGGTGGATAGGTGCACAGAGCTTGAGGCATAAATAGTTTCCTTAAGAAAAGAATTGGAGAAGGCCAATGAGCATATCAGAAATGGACTGAAGTTGAAAGGTGGTACAGATATTCCAAATGAATTGATAAGTACACAAAAGGTTGCAAATAAAGAGAAATATGGTATAGGTTTGGAAAAAGGAAAGAGTTCATTTGTGGATGCCTCTACAAAACTTTATGAAATATTTAAAGCAAGAGAAAAATCTGTCCCAAGTGATGGAAAATATGACAAAGAGGATGCCCCTAAAGATGAACAAAAATATGATAATGAAAAGAAATCAGTCGAAGTCAAGGAGGACAACCAGATAGTTCCTAATTAAAAAAAGAAGATGAACATAAAAAGAGCATAAAATGATGGATTCACAAGAGTAAACTATCCAAGGAGGTCTAGAAAAAGAAGATCTCCTCATCCAGCTAAAGGAAATTCTATGACCAGGTACTCATCATATTTCAATGGGTATTGGTATTCTTGTAACAATTTTGGTCATAGGTATAGAGAATGTAGAATCATTCCAATGAAAAATATAAATTTTGTAAGAAAGAATCCATTTGCTCCCTTGGTTGTGAACCATAGATTTTTGGCACCCTAGGCTTTTCTAGCTCTTCTAGGGTTTTTCACTTAAAAGGAGAAAGAAGGGCCAAAAGATCTAGCTAGTTCACTCAAATTAGGAAATGCATGATGTAATTAAGACTAAATGGAATGATATGAATGCAACTCAATGAACTTTTTGACTAATTATGAATGCAAAACCTAAGAACAATGCAATGTTGGAAAACATAATGATGTTTGCAAACATGAACTAAGAATGAAAAAATGCAAAACAAAATAGAATGAGGTTGATTCAGAGTGCACCTGGGTAGAGAATGGAGAATCTAGAATATTCTGAATGTTGTTTGAGATCACAAAAAATCACCAGTGGGACTCATTCACCACTGATGGAGAATCAGTCCTGCTTATGATGAAAACTGTCAAAAACTGGTTTCTAAGTGTCCTGATCTAGAAACTGACAAAATCTAGATTTCTAGCCTTAAGGTGAGACTCATTCGCCACTGATGGAAAATTAGTCCTCTCCCAAAATTCTAAGAAATTAGGAAACAATTCTGTAGCACCAGATCTAAGGTTGTCTACTTGTTGGGTTGACGAAATTAATCCTACAAAAAATAGACATAATGTCTTCTCTAAGCTTGAAATAGGAATTAGTTGACTTGAAACACTTTGTTGACTTCTTCTCCACTATTCAACACCTAAATGTTTGATAAATCTGCATAGACAACACATGCACAAAGGGGGAAAATGGTTAAGGGTTAGGGGAAAGGGATTTTCCTTGGTCAAATCCCACTTTGGTAATCAAACCCTTAATAAAATGATGAAATGAAAGAGAAAGATAAACTAATAACATGCATATTCTATCAACTTACCAAACCCTTGTTGAAGAAAATTTGAAGATATGTTAATGGATAACTTTGAATGCTTGATTGATGCTTGATTAGATGATACAAAGTGCTCAAATGATAATTGAATGTTTGAATTAGTGAACTTGATGATTGGGGGTTAAAATGAGAAGAAAACTACTTATTTATACACAATTTTTCCTTAGCAACCTGATGATACCTCATCACAGGCTGGCATAAGGTGATTTTAAATAAAAACCCAAAAGAAAATTTGAAATATTTTGAATTTTGAGGCAAGAGGAACTCATTTTCTACCCATGGCGAATGGGTCCAACCTTGGACTTGAATGTGGGTTTCGGGAATTGCATTTAATGTTGTTTATTAGGTTTACATTAAAAAACACACTTAATTTAGCCTTATAAGGGCAGAAAGGGGTCAAATAAAGCATAAGCAAGGTGTAAATAGTGAAATTATGCCTAGAAAAGCATGAAATATTGTTACAAGACTTTACAACACTTCAAAATAGGACTTGTTAAGTGATGAAAAGGTTATTTTTAGGTGAATTGTAATGAATAGAGTGTAGAAAAGTATAGAAATGTTTTACAACACTTCACAACACCCTCACAAGATGCCATAATTTGAATTTTAAGGACCTAATGTGAATGTTTAAGCCACATTGCAACATTAAATCAAAGCAAAATGGACCAAGCATCAAGAGGAAAGGCCTAAAAGACCATGAAAATGACAAGGGGCCATTTTTCTATGGCACATTTAGCCCCCACTTTAGTGAGAGGATGAACTTGCTTCAAACTCACACTAAAGTAGCCATGAATATCAAGAGAGAGGTTTCAATGTACCTACATTAGCATGATGGAATTCCAATGATAAAGAGGGGTGATCAATCCCCTAGGATGAAGATCCCATGGAAAACTAAACATAAGAACAAATGAACACACATGATGATGAAAAAGGAATGAAAGCTTCGATCGTATGTCCAACTAGGTGTGGATTAGATCTAAGTTGTTTGTGAGAAAAAGAGAATTCATACTCACTCTAGGGTGACAGAACTCATGGTATTCTGCCAGGTGAGAAGACCCAAAAAGGAAGGTGAAGTACATATGCTAGTTGGTATGCACTCACAAACACATAGGTGGCTATGGGGAAAGTCGTGCCGCTGGATGGACTTCCCACTAAACCATATCAAAGTTATACCTCCTAATAACTTTAACAAGGTGCCACAAAGGAAAACTAATGGTTTGTGCTTCATGAGACAAGCAAAGCACCATATGCTTAAAACTCATGAACAAAGAGCAAGGTACCACAGGCATGCAAGGTGTGTTATGCAAGGTGGCAAAAATGTAAAATGCAAAAATGTAACATGTAAAATGTAAAAGAAAATGTAAAAGGTGTTCAAAGGAGTCTTGTTAAGTTCATGCAAGGTCTATCACTTAGCGAACATTGTGTCTAATGTCTCCAAGAGAGAACCAATCAAATAATAGAATAATCACAACCTAGAGGAATTCAATTTAGGCTAAGATAGATCACACTTATTAAGGACATCACAATAAATGTCATCCACAAAGTGAAAAAATATCATATGAAGTGACAAGGCTACACTAGGAACCAAGAATGCAAATGAAATTATGCCAATGTATTTCCCCCCACTTTAAAGGAATTGCTACACATTGGTCTAGGAGCAATTACTTTAAAGTAGTGAAGAGAAGAAAATGCAAAGAGAAAACAAGACATGAGAGCCAACTTGGAAATCCCCTATGCCAAGTCATATGTTTTTAAGTTAGGCTACTTCATGTAAACAAAAAGGAGAACAAAAGAAAAATAAAAGGGAACATGAGTTTCCCCCTAGAAAAGAACACACCAAACACATAAGGGATCTATGGATTTGGGGTCAGTATCTTCGTTGCTACAATGTTTTTATGAAAAGAGATTGGAACTGTCATCATTCCCCAAAGCACATAGAATTGGAAGAATGACACAAAGAGAGTGAAAACACATGAAAAAGAAAGTTCATTTTGAGTCAACATGGAAGAGACATTTTGGTCTCAATGCCTTGCATTGTCCCCAAAAGGAAAATGCAAGCAAAAAGAAAAAGCTTTTGGGTCAACATGAAGGAGACATTTCTATCTCAATACCTTGCATCGTCCCCAAAAGGAAAACATAAGAAAAGACAAAGCAAAAAGGAAAATGGACTAGTTGGGTCAACATGGGAGAGACATTGTGGTCTCAACACTTTGCGTCATCCCCAAAAGGAGAACACAAAACAAAAGAGAAAAAGGAAAGGACCTTTTGGGTCAACATGGGAGAGATATTGTGGTCTCAACACTTTATGTCATCCCCAAAAGGAGAACACAAAATAGAAGTGAAAAAGACCAATGTAAGACATAGAGAAGAATAGAGGTACGAATGGAAGAAGTGTACAAAGAGAGGGAACATCAAACGAACATTACGAGGGAACACAATACACACATACAAGTAAATAAAAAAAAGAAACTATAAAAAGTGAATGCAAGTCAACCATCTAACAAGTCATCCACCTCCCAATCATGCTCAGTGTATTGCAAGGGCGGTTGAGGTGTAAGCGTGGGTTTCTCCATCATAGGTTCCTTTTCTTCTGAAGGAGGAAGAATAGAAGAAACCAAAGAAGACGGGTCAATCAATTTCTCTTTAGCTTTATATACTTGTTTAATGCGAGGAGGCATGATAGGATTGGTTTCATTTTCTCTTGGTCATTTAAATGAAAAAGAGGAAGTGTTTATGGGTGGTTGTTCATGAGGTTGTGTGGTTTGTTCAATGTCAGACTCAGGCTGAAGCTTGGTTTCATCTAGGATAGGAGAAGTGGAAGTGGACGGGGACTAGTTATGAAGAGATAATTCAACTATGTGTTTGGATTTGAACTTTTGATAGGCTATGAAGAATAAATCCTTACAAGGGGTGATGGGCTCCATAGGTTTAGGCCAAAAGGCTTCTAGGGAAAAATTACCTTTAGAAGATAATGGGTTAAATCCACTATGGTTTATGGTAAATATTTCATTGCCATGTGGAAACTTCAAACATGTTTGAACAATAGAAGGGACCGCTTTCATCGAGTGAAGCAAGAGTGATCTAGCCATAGACGAAATTGCTCTGATTGTGGAATAATAGAAAATGTTACCTCCAAAGATTTGGGTCCTACTTTTAAGGGGATTACGATCGATCCAATTGCAGGGCATGCAAAACTAGTATGTGTTTTAATCCATGCAATTGTTTTACTGTAATCATCTTGATACAACTCATGTAATACTGAAAATTATTTTGTGATCACATTCTCGCCACAGGCAGGATCTATTAATATCCCATTGGTGGGCTTATCATAGATTTGGTCGGCTATGTAAAGAGGACCATCAGGAAGCTTTTTGAGTATATCTTTGGAAGAAAAGGTGATATGAAGATTTTTGTTGGTTGGGCCCTTATGAGGGATAACGTCTATCATACCCACAAGTTCATCCATAGGAGTAACTTGGGTATCATTTGGAGTTATATCATGTTCATTATTTGTATCAATGTTCATAACTTGGGGTTTGAAGGTTCAATAGCCTTAACAAATGAAATATTGTGTTTAGGTATAGGGTTGGTAAAGATTTGTAAATTCTAGTTAGGGGGTGCAATAGACTTATTACCTTGATCATTTACACCCACAATCGACAAATGACCTGAATCAATGAGGTCTTGAACTAAGTGTTTTAGACGCTTAAATTGTTTGGTGTCATCGCCATTTTGGTGATGAAAATGGAAATAAGCATTTTGTTTGAAGTTGGGTGGTAAAGGCTTGGTGGTATCAAGTGGTTTAATGGTAGGAAAAGTGAGCATTTGTTGTTGGAGCAACTGGTTCATTGTATTGTGGAGAGTATTAGGTAAGGGAGTAAATTGTCTCTTTGGGTCCCCATAGGTATAGGGTACGACTGCTTTAAGAGTGGCCACTTGGCTTGGAATAGGTTGGGTTGGTTCTAGAGAAGGAGAATTGAATTGTAAAGCCTTAGTTTAGTTTTCTAAAGTTTTGTGCATTGTTTGGTTGTTTTGCTTAGATTTCTCAGCTCGGTTAGAAGTGGACTTTGAATCACGGCTAGAAACCGAGTTGTGATAATCATAAAGGGTCATGCATAAATGCATGAACGAAGGGAATTTCATCATAGTTAACTTATCTTGAAGGTGAGTGTGCAAGTTTTCGATAAAAATATTCTATAGATGTGAATCAGGAATCTTGACATCAATTTGAGCATACAATGACTGGTAACGAGAAATGAAGTAAGTGACTTTTTCATCGGTATTTTTTTTACAGCGCATTAAATCATCCATTGTTTTCTTAAGAGTCATGTGGACTTGGAAATGACTGATAAAGGAATCTACAAGTTCGTTGAATGATCGGATGGAATGATTGGGTAGGTTGGAAAACCACTCTAATGCAGTGTCTTTCAAGGTCCTAGGAAATTTTTTGGCTAGCATCTTATCATAGAGGACAAAGTCACTACACAAGGCTGTATAAGCATTGATATGATTAGTAGGGTCTCGTTTACTCCCATATTTCTCAAACCTAGGAATTTCAATTCCTTGTGGCATCTATGTGTGTAAGATCTCTAAGGATAATGGACTACTACGAACAAGATATGTTGGTGGAGCATTTTGGCTTTGGCTAATGGTGGAGAGTTGTTGTTGCATGGATGAGATAGTGTCAAAGAGTTGTGTGATGATGGGATCGGTGTAAGGAGTCTGAGGTGGAAGGGAAAATGGAGATGGGGTGTATATAATGTTGGGTGAAGTGAAAGGGACATTAAGAGGGGTGAAGGTAGAGGATGGAATATGTGATGCCACAAAAGATCTTGGAATGCTAGTTGGAATTACAAAAGAAGGAGCCCTATGACTAACTTGTTGCATAGTTGTTGTAACTTGAGGAGTGGTATAAGTTGGTATGGATGCTATGGTTGAAGGGGGAGGGATGTGAGATCCTCCTTGGCTTGCAACTATGTTTGTTGATTGGGATGTGGAAGGATCATGCTTGTTGTATATCTTGGCTATTCATTTTATAACTTGTAAACCATCATCACTTTCAATCAAATGGTGAAGGTTTTCTATTGCAGGTATGGCAGTGGTGGAATTTTTTTCAAGAGACAAGTCTTGTTGTAAATGTGCAAAATCTTCATGAATACTAATTACCTTGTCTTGTGGAAGAGAGTTGTTTTGTGTGTCAACATTCATTGGATAAAAAGGGGAAGTCATAGAAGTGGTATGATCAATTCCTAATGCACCATTTTCCATACTAGGAGACTCTTGAGATGCCAAGGTACACAATGAAAGTGCTATCGTGGGAAGCCATGAGTCTAGAATTTCATCTTACTAAAGTATTATCAATGGGGCACCAAACACTCATGCAAGTACCACAAAGGAAAAGGTGAATGTAAATGAAATGTAATCTAGTAATGAAAAATGAAAATAATAGAAATTATACAAACTAAAATAGATAAATGACAATAGAGAACATAAATGCAGGAATTACCCAAAAAAAATGCCTGAAAATGCAGAATGAAATATGCAGGTGGATTGATTCGTCTAGACTAGCAAATGAGTCCAGTGATGAAATTTTTTAATGTTTTTTAAAATGATTTAAATGCTTTTCAGATGCCAATGAAAGATGCAGATGCATTGTTTTAGTTTTTTCAATGATATGTAATGCAAAAATGAAATATAAATGAGACTTTCACTAATGCAATATGAGAAACCCTAGGATACAAAAACAAAACAATACCCTAATTGAATGTTGATGCAAATGAAGTCTAGGATGCAATATGAAATGGAAATCATAAAGCTAATATGTTCAATATGCAGATTCACCAAAATGAACTGTAGATTTTTGGCACCCTAGGCTTTTTTAGCTCTTCTAGGGTTTTTCACCTAAAAGGAGAAAGAAGGGCCAAAAGATATAGCTAGTTCACTCAAATTAGGAAATGTATGATGTAATTAAGACTAAATAGAATGTATGAATGCAACTAAATGAAAATTTTGACTGATTATGAACGAAAAACCTAAGAACAATGCAATGTTGGAAAACATAATGATGTTTGGAAACATGAACTAAGAATGAACAAATGCAAAACATAATAGAAAGAGGTTGATTCAGAGTGCACCTTGGAAAAGAATGGAAAATTTGGAATATTTTGAATGTTGTCTGAGATCATAGAAAAACACCAGTCGGACTCATTTTCCATTGATGGCGAATCAGTCCTTCTTCTAATGAAAACTACCAGAAACTGGTTTCTGAGTGTCGAGATCTAGAAAATGACAAAATCTAGATTTTCAGCCTTAAGGTGGGATTCATTCACCACTGATAGTGAATTAGTCCTCTCCCAAAATTCTGAGAAATTAAGGGACAATTCTGTAGCACCAGATCTAAGGTTGTCTTCTTGGCGGGTTGACAAAGTTAATCCTGCAGAAAACAGACAGAATGTCTTATCTAAGCTTGAAATAGGAATTAGTTGAATCGAAACACTTTGTTGACTTCTTCTCCACTTTTCAACACCTAAATGCTTGATAAATCTGCATACAAAACACATGCACAAAGGGGGGAAATGGTTAAGGGTTAGGGAAAAGGGATTTTCCTTGGTCAAATCCCACTTTGGTAATCAAACCCTTAATAAAATGATGAAATGAAAGAGAAAGATAAACTAATAACATGCAAATGCTATCAACTTACCAAACCCTTGTTGAAGAAAATCTGAAGATATGTCAATGGTTTCCTTTGAATGCTTGATTAATTCTTGATTAGATGATACAAAGTGCTCAAATGATAATTGAATGCTTGAATTAGTGAACTTGATGATTGGGGGTTAAAATGAGAAGAAAAATACTTATTTATACACACTTTTTCCTTAGTAACCTGATGATACCTCATCACAGGCCGACATAAGGTGATTTTAAATAAAAACCTAAAAGAAAATTTGAAATATTTTGAATTTTGAGCCAAGAGGGACTCATTCGCTACCCATGGTGAATGAGTCCCACCTTGGACTTGAATGTGGGTGTCGGGAATTAACTTGCATTTAATGTTGTTTGTCGGGTTTACATTCAAAAACACACTTAATTAAGCCTTATAAGGGCATAAAGGGGTCAAATAAAGCATAGGAAAGGTGTAAATTGTGAAATTATGCCTAGAAAAGCATGAAATCTTGTTACAAGACTTTACAACAGTTCAAAATAGGACTTGATAAGTGATTTAAATGTGATTTTTAGGCGAATTGTAATGAACAGAGTCTAGAAAAGTGTAGAAATGTTTTACAACACTTCACAACACCTTAACAAGATGCCATAATTTGAATTTTAAGGACCTAATGTGAATGTCTAAGCCACATTGCCACTTTAAATCAAAGAAAAATGGACCAAGCATCAAGAGGAAAGGCCTAAAAGATCATGAAAATGACAAGGGGCCATTTTTTTTTGGCACAGGTTGATATGAATATAATTTGTTATAATTGCAACAACTTTGGTCATATAGCTAGAAATTGTAGAGCAAGATTTATAGGACCAAATGTGAAATCTGAGAAGAAGAAATTCTCACTTGCTAAAGAAGAAAAAGGAAATAAGACTTCTGAGACAAAAGAAAATAAAATTGAGAAGCCTAAGAAGGTATGGAAGGAGAAAGAGTAGAATTCTTGTGCCACTCAGTCTATGATTGGCCAAACGGTATTACATGCAAAGGAACACTATCTGTGGGTAATTAATAGTGGTTGCTCTAGACATATGACTGGTGATAAAAGTAAATTCATTGATTTTGAAATGAGAAAAGGGGGATCAATAAGCTTAGGTGATAATAATGCTATCAAGATTTGTGTTAAAGGAATTCATGTGGTAATCTATGTTGAAGGTTTGAGACATAATCTGCTTAGTGTTAGCTAGATGTGTGATAATGGATACAAAGTTGTATTTAATTTTGAAAGCTGCAAGATAAGGAAGAATGGTAAAACAATTCCTCAAGGAGAAAGGATAGATAGTAAGCTCTATAATTTGTGTGAGTTAAAAGGATAAACATGTTTAATCAGCCAAGCATATGAGAGTTGGCTATGGCATAAAATATTGGGACACGTCAACTTTGACAACTTGGTAAAAATAAGCTCAAAAAGTCTAGTAAAAAATATGCCTAAGATTGTAAAGCCTAAAAATATAATCTGCAAAGGATGCCAACAAGGAAAGCAACCAAAGGTCAAGTTTCCTACAAAGGATTATTCTACTATGAATCCCTTGGAGATAATTCATATTGATCTATGTGGTCCAATGAGGACAAGGGTGTTTCAAGGAGAAAGATATTTCACTCTACTGATTGATGATTATACCAGAATGGGATATGTCACATTTTTGAAAGAGAAAGTTGAGGCATTTGAAGCATTTAAAGGTTATAAGAAGCTGGTAGAAAATGAGAATGGGAGAAGAATCAAATGTATCATGTTAGACAGAGGTGGAGAATTTATGTCAAGTGAATTCATGGAATATTGTGAAGATCATGGAATCAAACACCAATATTCAACTCCAAGAACACCACAACAAAATGGTGTGGTAGAGAGAAGAAACTAAATTGTGAAGGAGATGGCTAGAGCCATGTTGAATGAGAAAAATTTGGTAGATACATTTTGGAAAGAAGCAATACAAACTGTTGTATACATTCAAAACATACCACTTATAAGATTTAACAGTGGTAGAATTCCATACGAATTGTGGTTTGGTTGGCCTGCATCAGTCAAGCATTTCAAAGTATTTGGTAATAAATGCTATATTAAAAGAGAAGATGAAGATTTAGGAAGTTTTGAGTTAAGATGTTATGAAGGGATATTTTTGGGGTATTCTAGCCAAAGCAAAGCTTATAAGTGTTATAATAAGAGATTACATAGAATTGTATAGAGTGTACATGTCAAGGTTGATGAAAGTGTAAATCAAGGTAAGCCTAGCATAAACAATCTTGAAATTGAGTTAGATAAGGATGATATAGGTGCAACAGAAGAAGAAGAAGAGAATGAAGAAGTGGTTGAATGAGCACTTGAAAAATATGTGCAAAAAGATCATCCAACAAATCAAATAATTGGTGATAAGAATGAAGGTGTGCAGACTAGAAGAAGGCTTGCAAAGAACAAGGAACAAATGAACTTTTCCCTCTTATATTAGATTGAACCAAAAATCTTTGATGAAGCTAGTAAAGATGAAAGCTGGATAAAAGAAATGGAAGAGGAACTCAATTAGATTGAAAAGAAAAAATATTGGAATTGCTTCCTAGACCATCAAGCAAAAATGTAATTGGCACTAAATGGGTGTTTACAAATAAGATGAATGAAGATGGAGCTATGGTTAGGAACAAAGAAAGGTTAGTATGCAAAGGATATGCTCAAGTAGAAGGCATTGATTTTGAAGAAACATTTTCTCCAATTGCAAGATTAGAAGCTATTAGGATGTTTCTTACATTTTTTGTGTATAAAGGATTTAAATTATATCAAATGAATGTCAAATCTACATTTTTAAATGGAAACCTTGAAGAGGAAGTATATATTGAGAAACCGGAAGGCTTTCAGCTTTCATATAATGATGATTATGTTTGTAGATTGAGAAAATAATTGTATGGTTTGAAACAAGCACCAAGGGATTGGTATTCAAGGTTGGATTAGTTCTTGCAACAAGAAGGATTCAAGAAAGCATGTGTTAATAGCAATTTTTATTTCAAATCTGAAGGTGAGCACATGATCATTGTAGTAGTATATCTAGATGACATCATATTTGGTGGTAGTCATGATAAAATGTGTAAGATATTTTCCACTCTCATGCAAGATGAATTTGAAATGTAAATGTTAGGAGAGATGTCATTTTTCCTTGGTTTACAAATAGTACAATAAAAAAAGGGATATTTATATCTCAAACTAAGTATGCTAAGGAAATGCTTAAGAAATTTGGCATGGAAGAAAGTAGGTCAGTTAGTACTTCTATGATTACTAGATGTAAGCTAAGTAATTTGGATGAGTCACTTGATGCAAATCATACTCTATATAGATCGATGATTGGAAGTTTTCTATATTTAACTGCATCTAGGCGTGATATAATGCAAGTAGTTTTTTTGGTAGCTAGGTTTTAGGTGGCACCAAAAGAATCACATGTCAATGTAGTGAAGAGAATATTTAGATACATTAAATGTACTATTGACTATGGTTTATGGTATCCCAAAGGAAAATATTTAACCTTAACAACATACACAGATGCTGATTGGGCAAGAAGTGTGGATGACAAAAAGGAGTACTAGTGGAGGAGCCTTCTTTTTGGACAATAGATTAGTTTCTTGGATGATTAAAAAGAAAGAGTTTGTCACTCTTTCTACAACAGAAGCATAATATGTTATAGTAGTTGCATGTTGCACTCAAGTTTTATGGATGAAGCAAACATTAAAGGACATCAAGGTAGAGTACTATGAGCCTATCTCAATTCTTTGTGACAATTCAAGTGCCATAAACATATCAAAGAATCCAATGATGCATTCTATAACCAAGCATATATCAATCAAGTATCACTTCATCAAAGAGAAGGTTGCAGATAAAGAAGTCAACATGGAGTATGTTCCAACAAAGGAACAATTGGCTAACATATTTACAAAGCCTCTTCCTATAGAGCAATTTGAATACTTGAGGCAGAAGCTGGGAGTAGTTTCTCCCACATCATATCATTAAAACATTAGTGATACGGCATACATCTAGGGGGAGCTTCAATGACCATTTATTTAACCTTGGTTAAGGATTCTGTGATCAAGTTAGGTAATCTTGTTACACATTTCTAATGACTTGATGGTTGCAGATTTCTAGATTTCAATTATTTTCTTTATCTTTGCACTGTTGGTCAAAGGGGGAGAACACTTTCATAAGAAGAAAACCCTTTTCCATTGATGTCAGAGGGGGATAAATTTAAAGTTCAATAAGGGATCATGAAGAGAAGAGATGTCTGTATTAGGGGGAGTTTTTGAGTGTTTGGTTATAGTGTGAGTAATCAATTGGTGCAAAGCTTCAGTGGTACCTGGATGTGTAGTTAGAGTGTTGCCATCAATGACAAAGGGGGATATTGTTGGAAAATATTGTCATTTATGTCAAAAAGGATTAATATGTGTCACTGATAACAAGGGAATATTGCAAATAAATGGAAGTGAAAAAAAATCTAGATTTGATCTAGGTTTCTTTAGAGCTTTTCAGAAAGGTATTTTATAGGTCTGGATGTCAACGGTGATGTCATCTTTCTTTGTTCATGCTCTCGGTCTAGGGTTTATCTATTAAAACCTAAGTGTGTTGTAGTTTACAATCACAATGTTCAAACATTTTCTATTTCATTGGTGACTTGGTATTTCAGGTTGCAGATCACTTAAGTGATAACTTAAGTCATTCATTCCATGTTAGTGACCAGCCTCGTTGCCTAGGTTGGTGATGTCCTAAAGGTGTGATGAGATATCTTTAGATCGATGGTGCTCATAGAGTTTAGTGGGATCTACAGAGGGAACAAACATAGTTAGTGGAATGTGATGTCACAATGATAGGTGGAAATAAATGCTTGCATCAAGGACATCAGTAATGGTGTATGATCAATGGTTGCGATGAAGAAGATTCGATGGTTCTCGTTAGTTCTGCTGGGTTTTTGGTGGATCCTGGTTAAGTCCCATGGGGTCATCAAAGAGTAGTGGAGATTAATCCATGATGGGTGGATATTGACCGTCGATGCATTGTGGGACCTAAGAAGGTAGTAGTTGCAGCTAGTGGAAAGTGATGTCATGGTGGATAGATGGCAGAAGCCTGTACACCCTGCTAGAATTTTGATGGGGCCTAATCAAGATCCCTGGGGCTAACAGGGAATGGTGCAAATTGATCAGTGTTGATTTGACAGTTCCCATAGTGAATTTCGTGGGACCTGATATGTTGATAGATTGTGATGGAGATGAACAGGTGGTGAAGAATGATTGCTTGATATTCTAATTAACATCGTTGTTGTGAATTAGGTGGTGATGACATGGACGATAAATAGTAGAAGCTCACTAACCCTGCAAGGTTTGTGTGGGCCCATTTTCAAGCTCGTGGGATGAGCAGATTTTGGATGCATGTCTTGGTGGACCCCACGTATGGCAAATAGTATATGAATGTGATCAACACTAGAGATCAAAAGGTAGAAGATCCATCGGTCAATATTGAAGGATTTGAAGAAGGTTGATCCGACGGTCATGATTTAAGGTTATTGCGATGCACTATGTGATCACGATGGTTATGTGATCAACGATGAAGATTTAAACAATTGTTTATCAAATGGTTGTATTTTAAATTTGGGACAATGAATGAAAAGCACAGGATCGTGGCACGAAGAAAATAGATTGATGAAAAAAATTCAAAGAATTAAATCTAAAATGACTAACTCTGCGTGAACAAATGTTTAACCTACAAACCGACATAGAGGAAGGAATTAATTGGTCTAACTGCACCTAGTGACCAATTAAATGAAGATTTGATCTTCAATGCGGCAAAACAGATTGCAGATGTATTTCAGATTGGATTAGATCAAATGAACATGAGAAATCATTTAATACATATCTGATTCTAGGGTTTCACGAGTTTATATTCTTAGCAAATTCTCTGTATCCAAATTAAATTTTGTGATGCTCGATGTAGAGGCTTTGTAATGAATGTTTCTGGAAAACTCTAACAGGTGATTGAAATCATAAATGAATCACATAATCTTGAGAATGCATTTAATGTATATCAAATTTTAGGGTTTGAAAAATAAAATGAAGGAAAATTATCTACAACATAATTAAATGCTATGTGGCTCAATGCATTTGTATGGTATACAAAATAGAGTTACATCTTGCTGAGTATATTACAGAGAGAGGTAGAGTGATGTGAAGAAGTCTACATGAAAGAGAGAGAGAGATGTGTAGTAGACAGTGAATGCATTTTGAAAAGTCCTAGACTGCAATATAGAACATCATCTAGTATTGCATTCAAGAGAGTGTATATGTATGAAACATTACAGAAAGAGAAAGAAGTGTAGAGAAGCAAGATAGAATAGTGATTGTTCTATGTGCAGAGGAGAGTGTAGAGCAGGGGTGTGTTGCTGAGAGTGGAGCTTTAGCAGCATAAAGTAAGTTGCAGTAAGTGCAACAATGTATTGTATGTACTGATGCATCTCATGTTTTGTAGAACCAATTCTATGCATATTTTAAGTTGTTATCATAGTGGTTGTAGCCTCATTGTACTGAGTTGTAGCTCAATTTAGGGGATTGTAGTCTCCTTGGAGTTGTAGCTCCTAAAACAAGGTGTTGTTGCATCCTTGAAGTAGTTGCTTCTAAAACTAGGGAGTTGTTGCTTCCTTGGGTTGTAGCTCTAAACATTGTAATAGAGATTTCATTTGGGATGCTGGATTTGAGCAGTAGACTCAAGCAATTTTTGTCACCATGGTTTTTCCCATCTTGGGTTTTCCACATAAATCTGGTGTTATGAGTTGTTTCATGTGCATGAGATTGTCAAATTAGTTTATGTTTTAATCTACACATCTGGGCTATAAGGTTGAATCTGTAAGTAGGTTTTCTAGTCTAAATTTTTTTATATCTACTGATTCACCCCCCTCTTAGTAGATCATTGTTTTCTAACAACAAGCTTCTAAATTCATTTTTCATCTAAGCAATAATCTAGAAGAGCAATTTCAAGATTTAGGCATTTACAAGCATTCAAGCATTCTTCACGAGAGCATTCAAGAGAAAGTAATGAGAAAATTTGAAGCCTTGGAACAACATTATTGCATTTTTGCAAGTCTTCAAGCTCACTTTCATTTAAGATCTAGCATTGTCAACAGTTGATTATGGTTTCCTACAGTGAATCATGATAGATTCTAGGTTGGGGAGATGCAACTAGCCAACAAGCCAAGCCTAATGACTCATTTCCTAATTGATTACATCCTCCATTATCATTCTACATTCATCCTAAGGAGGGTACATACATTATTAGGGCTCATTTGAGTGATTAGGGATCTTTCAAAGTGAGTCATTCATGTCCATACTTCATTCTTACATCTCATTCTAGCACAATAGAATAGGGTTGCATTGCATTTCATATTTCCTAATCTTAGACACACTTAAGGTTAGGGTTTACATTCCTATTTAAATTCATGATTCATAATTTATATCAAGCTTTAATTAACAAACTAGGGGTTTGATTGAGGCAAACCCCCCATAAGAAAATCAACTATATATTATGTTTTGTAGGTCTTTTTATAGGTTCAAATCCGAAAATCAGATTGGGAAGGAAGAGTAGAGATTGGAGCATAGATCTGAACTTTGAATTCTTGAAAAATTAGAACGAGATTGATATGCCAGAAGTGGCATATGAATCCCACCACAAGAAAATTTCTAGACTTTTGCAGATCCTGAATCTACACTGTCATAAACTTGTTCCAGACTAGAAACCCTAGTCTAGGAATGATACAACCAGACTAGCATATGAGTCCCAATGTTCCCTAATTCTAGTCCTCTTCAGGTTCCTAGGTGCACACTTCTAATTTCTCACCTTTCTATTATGTTTTACTTGATTTTATAGGTCCTTTAGTGTAATCTTGCATCACATTAGGTTTTGGCATTTGGACTTGCATTTCATTGATCTTTCCAAGCCCTATCTTGTTGGTGAAGCCCTCTTTAATAATTAATCGAACCCTAAGACAACCCTATTGCAAGATCTCTTTCTCCTTTGCATACTTTAGATTGAGATCTCTAGGGTTTTTCCTTGAATGAATGTTGTGAAATGTGTTGTTTTATGTCCTAAACCATACAAAAACCATTTCCCATCATTTTATTTTAGTGAACCTACATTTAGAACACATCATTTTTTATTTGGAGTGCATCATAGTCCTATACCTTGTTTGCATTAGCTTTGCATTAGGGTTTGCACTAGTTAATGTGCATCTAGGGTTTCTAAATCTTACATTAGTGAAAGTGCATATAGTTTTCATTTTTGCATCTTGAATCACTAAATATCATCTAAAATTGCATTTAGTGTACAAATCATACAAACTAAAAAGCATAAAAAACACTTAATTTTTTTTAAAATTTATGAAAAAAAAACCCTCACTGGGACTCATATGCCCCTCTGGGTGAATTAGTCCCAGTACAGATTTTAAAATGCATTCTCTAACATTCAAAGCTCTGTTTATGAGCTTCTGTTTGTTTTTCATAGTTTTTTGTTCCAGTTAGCAGAGTTTTTATTACATTCATTTGAGTAAATTTAGATTAATTTAGATTCATTGCAATTGTGGATAGAATTAGCTTACTATGCCTTTCATTCTCAACATTAGTTTATAGTTCAATTAGATTATATTAAATTTAAAATTCGTTAGAAAACCAAACTCAAAACAACTATAAACTGATGAACCACTTGGAGAAAGCATAGTTATTTGACTATGTCAAATCTCTTTTTCCAAGTTAACCTAACCCTCAATCCTTTTAGTAGTGATGAATTTGAAATGTTAGATGAATCCCTTGAGGAATTCATCTCACAAAGTTCATCCACTAAGGCTTGTTATGACAAACCAAACCCAAGAGATGTTAATGGGCCTCAACCTCAACTTGTTCTTTACTCGCCTTCACACAAATCTCAAACTCAAAACAAACTCGTTTTCACACTTGAAACACCTAAGAACAATGTTTCACATCAATCAAATCATAATACCATTGCTCATACATATAACATAGAAAAAATCCACAACCAAGGTAAACAACCTCAACCTCCTTACCTTTTCCTAACTTTGTATTGTCTAGTGCCCCTCATTTTCCTTCAAATAGTGGAAAGGAGTATGATCTTGTTGAACAACTAAAAAATACTCCCACAAAAAATATCCCTATGGGACTTGATTCAAAACTCACCTAATTATCACACTATGCTTCAAACAGCCTTACAACCAGTTGTGATCCTCTCTAATACAAATGCAAGTGATGTGGCAACTATAATTCAAGGGATGAATTTAGTTAATGTAGACATTACTTTTACCAACATGAGCTACCTCCATTGGAGATGAGAAAGAAACATGATTCCTTTATGATAATAGCTAGATTCAATAGAATGGGAATAAAAAGAACCCTTGTTGATAATGGTTCCACCCTCAATGTGTGCAGTTTGAATCTTCTAGATAGACTTGTTGTGGATAAATAAAAAATTGAACCTAATTCTTTATCGATTCAAGGATTTGACAATGTAGGAAAGCAACCGCGTTATGTGATTACTTTACCTATTATAGTTGGAAAGGCTACCTTACAAACTCCTATTCATGTTATGCCTCATTATCTTTCATATAATCTTCCTTTAGGAAGACCTTGGATTCATGAGATTCATGTAGTGCCTTCGACTCTTCATCGTATCATGAATTATTTCTATAGCAATAAAGTATACCAAGTTGAAATAAAACCCAAGCCTAAAAGTTTCTTACAAGTTGAAAAAGGAACAAAAAGTCCTCTGAACACATTCATTCCAACATCGAACATAGGGACCGTATGTGCAGGATCATGATGGGCCAAAAAGTGGCAATATGATGGGTATGTGTAGGGTATGTGGCTAATGACCTTTTTTACCCAAAATTGATGAAACATAAATGGTTTTTAAAGGATATTCTCAGCTTTCCACCAATATAAATAATACTTTACTTTGAATTTAATAAACAATTATTATTCATTTTCTATTTGAATTACGACTAAAGTCTTGATTGATAGGCTGATTGAAAAACATCTATAACTTTCAAATGGTATCACATTTTTTAAATCTGAAACATGCATCACATCATATGCTTCACATACTATAGGACTCAAAAATAAATGAATTTCATGAAGTTTTGACCAAGTTAAGGTGGTCAGACATATGATTTTTTTATATTTTTTCAAAGTTGTAATAAAAAATTCATAATTATTTATTTACTTGGAAAAAAATTACAAAAAAATATGCATCAAATTAGGACATGATTCCTTTACTTATATCTAATATCTTATAAAAAAATGTTATCATTTTATTGTGGTTAGGGTGGTTAGATAGACACCTACTTATTTTTTCCCTGAAATTTAAGTACTACTACATTGAAATTTCAAATTTTCACCAAATAGATTTAAAAAAAAAAAACCTAGTAGTTTAGAAACTAAATTCAATTTGCTACAGATTCCATTCTTACATATTTTTGAAATAATATAGATAACTTATTCAAATTTTTATGTCAAGTTGTCTAACTCTAATTTTTCTGAATTTTCATCGCCACTTAATGGCCTGTTTTTTCCATGATGATCCTGCACATACCCATAGAACTATGAAAGAAGAAAAACAAAAGATGGAAATAGTGTCAAAATTATTGGATGATGATTGGGGTTCCTTAGAGTTCACACCCTAATTTATGGGGGAATACATAATCACAAGTAAAGAAGATGAAAAGAAAAAACAACCAATGGTAATGTCAATGCAAAATTCAGAAAAAAACTCACAAGCATCTACCTCATCTACTCTAGAAGAAGACACAAGCTATACAACAAAATTTTATGAGATATATTATCAACAACCACCAAATCGAAAGAGATGGAAATAATTTATGGAAAAGGCTATGGGTTCATGAAACAACTTGGTTATAGTGGAAAAGGATATGGAAAGAAAGAACAAGGCATTCGTGTTATTATAGAACATAATACACAAGAAACAATTTTTTTCTTCTTCTGATATTTCCCTTCTAAGATCACGCAAGCAGTGAAAATACCCTCGCTAAACATCAACACCATCATGTGTAATCCTAAAACAACCCTCACCTTGAAGCACCCAAAACTGATTGATACAACTTGTGAAATGTCATTGGATATTTTTGAAGATGATGAAGCGTTGAAAGAAATGCTAGGAGTTTATGAAAAACTAGTTACTCCTCCTAAAAAAGAAATAGGTTACATGTGCTATGATTAGTACCAAGCAAAAAGTTGGAGAAGTGGAAAGTTATGACAATGACAAGAATAATGAAGAATACAACCTTGAATTCCTGAAACAAAATGCACTTACTTTAGGAGATACCATGGACATACCGATGGATATTAACAATGTAGAAAAAGTGATTAAGATGGGAAAGTGCCTTGATGATGAAGAACAAGGGGGCCATCCAACTTTACTTAATGACTTTCTTGAACTTCTTTCTTGGACTTATTTGGATATGCCGGGAATTGACCCTAAGATTGTGATACACAACATAGTCCTTGCTGAAAATGATAAATCTGTTAGACAAAATATTTTGAAAGATGAACCCTAAGATAGTCTTGTTGGTTAAGGCCAAGATTGAAAAGCTCCTTGAAGCTGGTTTTATACGTCCTATAGATTATTCTCTTTGGATCTCAAACATTGTTGCAGTCGTGAAATCGGACAATCGTATTAGGATGTGTATGAACTTTTGAGAGTTGAATAAAGAATCTTTAAAAGATGACTTTACCCTTCCTAATATCAACATGATAGTAGACTCGAATGAAGGACATGGTTTGTTGTCATTCATAGATGGATTTTCTAGAAATAATCAAATATTTATTAACCCTCAAGGTCAATACAAAATAGTGTTTACAACAATTTGGGGAACATTTTTTTGGGTCATTATGCATTTTTGATTGAAGAATGCGAGTGCAACATATCAACGAGCTATGACATTGATATTTCATGATTACATACATAAGATTTTGGAAGATTATGTTGATGATATTTTTGCAAAATCCTTAACTCAACAAGATAATGTGAATATACTTCAAAATATCTTTGAGCAAATGTGAAAATACATGAGTTGAATTTGAAAAAGTGTTTCTTTGGTGTACATAGTGGAAATTTTTTAGGTTTTATTGTATCTCATAGAGGCATTAAGGTGGACATGAAGAAAATTGATGCTAAAGTTAACATGCCACCTCCTAGAAACATTTCTCAATTATACACTTTACAAGGAAGAATTTAGGCTATCTGAAATTTCGTAGCATCCCTAGCAGATCAAACATTATCATTTACAAAACTCCTTAAGAAAGATGTTCAGTTTAATTGGAATGAGGATTGTAAGCAGGCTTTCCAAATTTTGAAATTTTAGAAGTATAAAATTGACCTAGGCCTGCAAACTTTATTTTTTGCCATATTTCTTCTCAACATAACTAAAATATTTAATTATGTCCTATAGTCAAAATCCAACTATTAATTAAATAATTCTCAATTATTTAATTAATTCACAGATTTTATTCATCCTGACTATTTAAATAAATAAATTATATTTATGTTATTTAAATACGTCGCTAATTTCCTATGTCGCTCTCTAATTAAATAAATTCCTAAATTTATTTAATTATTATTTGTCCACCATTTCTTCCTGATTATTTAAATAAATGAACTTTATTTAAATACGTCATTAATTTCTAATGTATTCTTATAATTAAGTAAATTCCTATAATTTATTTAATTATTATCCACCTTGGATTTTTCTAATTTTAAATAAATTCATTTGTTTAAAATTGTCCACTTTTCTTTTTCCCACCAAGTAAATAATTTAAAATAATTATTTATTATCACGACCCTGACACTTTTGAATTAAATCAATTTTTAATTCAAGAGGTCAACTCAACCTTTTAAATCAAATAATTTTAAATTATTATTTGATTTTCCAACAATCTCTTTTTCCATGCCTAATATCTCCTTGTCACATGCATTCTTGTCCATTGATTTGATTTAAATTAAATATTTTAATTAATTAAATTCCTATAATTTATTTAATTATTATCCACCTTGGATTTTTCTAATTTTAAATAAAATCATTTATTTAAAATTGTCCACTTTCCTTTTTCCCACCAAGTAAATAATTTAAAATAATTATTTATTGTCACATGACCCCACCACTTTTGAATTAAATCAATTTTTAATTCAAAAGGTCAACTCAGCCTTTTAAATCAAATAGGTTTAAATTATTATTTGATTTTCTAGTAGTCTCTTTTTTCATGCCTAATATCTCCTTGTCACATGCATTCTTGTCTAAAATCGAATCTCAACCCTTCATTTCAAATTTTCCCTAATGTTTCCCTAACCCTAATTGTGGGTTGTTACTTTTAATTTCAGCCTTTGATCTTAGGGCATCTCTCATCTTTCAATCTTGGCCATTCATCTAAAATTGGCTTTTCTATAAAAAGGAAATTTTAGCCTCATTTGACACACTTCATGCTCTTGACTTCATGTTTTCATAAAATTTTATGCAGACTTTAGGCTTGCTTCATACTTGCATACTTGCATTTTGTAGCTTTTGAATAGAATCCTTCAATATTTTCTTAGGGCTTACTCATAGTCATAGGTTTCTCATCAAAAATATAAGGGAAAATATAATATTGTAGCAAATGGAGAAGGGCAATGAAGTTCAATCATGGAGGGCTTGAAGACTTTTGGTGAAATATTTCCTTTTTTTATGCATTTTCCTCCATTGTACTTCATTGTTTAGCTAGGGTTTTGATTATGCATCTTATTTTATGCTAACCTAACTTTTTTCCTTAGTTACATTCATGAACCCGATGCCAAAACATTTTTTGTAGATTCCCATGTGGCTTTTCATATTTTTTGCAGGTACAGGTACAAAATGTAGCAACTACAACTTTATGAGCCACAATCGCTACGTCATGACACATTCACTTTCAAGAATGACACATCCGCAGTTCTGAGCGGAATCTAATAGATAGAATGATGCATATGATTTCCTGAGACGCATCCACAGGCCCGAGAGTCACATCTGCTATTGCAATGCATTCGCTCTGCAGAATGATGCATCTACCTGGTAAAATTGTGCGTACGGTGTTGCAACGCATTCGCTCTGCAAAACAACACATCTTCCTGGTAAATTTTTTCTTTTGGGTTTTGATAGAATTTTCCAAATTTCTTCTTTTTTGTTCATTAGATTAGGGATTTTTGGGTTACTAATTTGTTGTTTGTAGCATGTGGCAAGCTGAAAGAGGAGTCTAACCTTTGTTATCTGATAATTTCCTAATCTTTTACAATCCTAAAACAAACAAACAAACAATCAAAAACAACTTGTATTCACATTTCATGGGTATAAAATGAACATGCATATTCACTCATGGGTTTAAAATGAACACAAATTGCTTTGAAACTCATCAAGGTTAAAAGTTACTTCCATTTTCATGGCATTGGCTTAAAATGAACCTTTCTTGCTTCACATTAAGTTGAGTTTAAAATGAATAAGTGTCTTGTGTGTCTTGTGGTGTAGTGATATATTTTAAGTGTGTATGCACTTCTCTTGCGCTTTGTACGATCTTGAGAAACAAAAACACTTAGAGGTTGTTACTTTACCACCCCCACATTTCAATTTGGTATTTAAAATGAATAAGTGTTTTCAATTTGTGTAACCCTAATTTAATAATAAAAGTATCATCTCCCCTTGCACACTTGTGCGATCCTTAGTGGAAGAAAAATTATTATTGGCTATAGGAATTGGGCCTTCCTTGGTGGGAAAAAGTACTCACCGCAAGGCGACTCAAACCAGCAACGAAGCTCTTTAGCCGAGCTACTCCCAACTGGTATACAAATGTAAATCCTAATGGAAAACTTAGGATTATAGGTGCAGATTTGTTATCTATACAAGTTTATCTCACCTCATGCATAGCCACCTGAATGGGTGCAAACTAAAAAAAAAATTGTGTAGTGGCCAAAAACCCTTTCTATTCATTGGTACAGCAACGGTCGTTGCCAAGCCATCCCACGTTCTCACAGTTCTTAGTAGATGTGAAGAGCCTAGATCATGAGAGATTTATGAGGGCTCAAAGCTTGGTTGACCTAGAGAAGTGAGTGCCATGGAGGGGAGCCAATGTGGCCAAGCTTCTAAGTCACCCGCTAAGAATAAGTGTGGCTGGAGACATCCAAGTGGGAATCCAATGGATATAGTCCTTTCCATCCATAGGGTTGTGCTTTTCTTCATTTTGCTTGTTTTTCAACATTAAAAGACAAAACTATGTGTTTTCCAAGTTTTTTCTAAAAAAATGAACACATAAACATTCTTCACAAATCTGGAACAACACATTCAAACTTAAACAAACTCAAAAATCTGCCAAAAATTGAAAGGAAACCAAACTTTAGACTTTGTGCAACACATCCGAGACTCTGTGCAACACATTTGACAAACAAAAAATTGCATCTACCTATATTGAAACACATTTGCTACATAGAACACCACATTTTAATTCCTCAACCACATCTATAATTTGAAGCCACACATCTAACTGTTCTGCAACGCATTTGCTTCCCAAAAAAACACATTCGACCTGTTGAACCACATGTATGAGTTGAATCAATGCATATGCTAAAACTAAAATGCATTTGAGACACCGCAACACATTTGATACCTGAAATAATGCATTTTCTTGTCATTTAGAAAAATCATAGTCATTGTCCAAAACTCGAGACCAAACATTTTCAAACTATTTCCAAACATCTTTTTCCAGTGGCCTCTATTCAAAATGAGAAGAAGAATTGTTCAAATCACCCATCTTTCCATCTTTTAGCTTGCATTTAGCTTTTTACCATAGTTCCACCTTTGCAAATTTTTAGTTACATCTTAGGATCCATCATCATTTTCTGCACAAACAAGTCCTTAGGTCCTCATTTTTGCAGACTTGGGAATAGGAAAACTTGCCATACCTTGAAAAAAAATTTCCTTCAAAAGTAGGTTATCACTGGACTAAGTCAAAATCATTTCCTTTAGTTATTGTCCTTTTATGAGACCTTTCCAACTCATAATTCTAGTTAGGAAACCTCACTTTTTCATCTTGTCCTTTCATCTTGTCCTACCAAAATATCCTTTGATAATCCAAATTAAGACATTGACCAAGCTTTGAGTGGTTAGTAAACATTTCCTAAAAGTCTATTAAAATTGATTGCACCTTAATACATTTGCATTTACATTGGCATACCTTAAAAAAGATTGTCATACCATTCATTTTAGTCCTCATTAGCACTTTGCATTTGACATCCCCTTTAGACAACATTGTCACTATTGCATTCCTTATTTTAAAAAAAATCCAAAAACATAGTGTCATTCCCATTCTTGAATTTGGTTATCATTCATCCTTCCTCATTTGGAAAAATCCTTATATGGTTGAGACTAGGATCCAAAGGAAAAGAAGACAAATGGATCCTTTTGGGCAAGACCCTAAAAATTTTCTAATGACATGAACATAAACACAAACATGGGGGAACCTTTCATCAACCCTTTCAGTGACATGAACATGGCATCTTCCTCATGCACAACCTCTCTGAACAATTTGTACATAGGGACAAAAACAGACAAGTATTCATGGAGGACTTAGAAGCTACCGCTCAAAACCCCAAAATGGCTTCCTTTGTGGAGGAATTACTCTTGCAAGATTCAGAGAGATATCTAGCCATTCTTTTACACCAAGGGGCTAAATTTCCATGAGGGTTCAACATTAACACCTTAAGAGCAACATCTCCTGATCATAATGCAAACAATAATGCAAACAATACCTCCAACACCAATCAACCACAACATAATGCAAGCAATACCTTCATCGGTGTCACCACACAAAATGCAACAAACACCATCAATGCTACTTCCATTGGCACCACCACTCAAAAAAAATCTAACACAGTCAACACAACATCTATTGTGGGAACATCATCCATATCACAAGCCATATTACAATCTATCCCACAAATGTCAACAATTTCGTCACATATTGTTGGAGCCAAAATGGGGAAAAATTCATCAAACCTTTTATTTGGATCTTCATCTAGTGCTATGGGAATGACATCATCAAACCTTTTAATTGGGTCGTCAACTAATGCCATGGGAACAAACTCATTGAACCCCTTTGGGAGGAACAAACAATGAATTACTATTCAAGGACCTCAATCAAAAGTTAATACTTTGTCACAAATCAATACCAATGCTAATATTCCCCAAAGACAAAACAAAAACATTCCACATGGCCACATTTACCAATTTGGACAAGGCAATCAAATAACACAATACATGACTCCATTTGGACATCAAAATGTTTAAGAACAATATATTCCGCAAATACAAACTAAAACTATTGGAACTCACATTCCTACATATGCATCACATATCCATACACAACAACACATTCCTAATCAAAATTCCCAATCCCAACAAATTTCAAACCAAAATGCATCATACATTCCACAACAATACATCTCAAATCAGAACATACCCATTACAAGCATGTGTGATGCCACAAACAACCCTATAATTGATGCACACACTGCTCAACTCGATGTCCTGCAAAAACAAATGGAAAACATGCAATTGTCCAACAAAAAGACCCACACTTCCTATAACTTATGTCCGTACCCATTTGACATGATGTTACACATGCCACCATTCCCTCCGAGATATGTGGTACTCAACTTTACCAAATACAAAGGAAAGACTAATCCCCTTGAGCACATAAGAGTTTACAACTAACTGTGTGGACATTGCATATGAACATACCTATCTGATGAGACTCTTCCCTAGAAGTCTTGCAGGTCCCACACTTGAATGGTTTGCTACCTTTCCCAAAGGAATAAAGTCATGGGAGGAACTTGCTAATAAATTTGTATAAAATTATGCTTATAACATCGACACTGACATTACCATTTCCAATTTATGTACAACAACCCAAGAAGACACTAGTGAGACCTTCATTCCATTCTTCCAAAGATGGTGGGGTCTGGCAAGTCGATGTCCTATTGAGATACTAGAAAAGGAGAAGGTAAGCATGTTTGTCCAAAACCTTGTCGGCCCATTGAGATATAACTTGCAAGTTCATTGTTGTACCACTTTCCCAGACCTTGTTGAACTTAATGACAAGAACACAAACCCAAACACACCTAATGACAAAAGAACATACTGGGTCAAAAAAAAACATATCACCAATGGTTGATGCTAGAGTAGTAAACACAACAAGTCCTGCAATCACACTCAAAGGAGCTCAACTACAAAACACACCATTGAGCACATTGACACCTACTACAAATTCCATCCAAAATAATCAAATCCAAGGGAAACCATGTCAAACCAAACAATTTCCAAAAAGATGCACATACACCCCCTTGGGTGAACCAATTTAAGTTGTCCTCAAAACGCTCCTCCAAAAAAATGTCATCACATTGCTGGAATCTAAACCATATGACCCAGGTCAATTTAAGCCATAATGGTGGGATGAAAATGCATTATGCAATTACCATGGAGGAAAAGGGCATAAAACTTCTTCTTGTAGATAATTAAGAAACTTGTACAAGATCTTATTGAAAATCATACCATTAAACTAGACAGACAATAATTTGCTTCATACTCAGACCATACAATTCATAAAAACCCATTGTAGGATCATGGTTCAAATAATCCCTCTACATCGGGTCCAAAGAATAATAAAAATCAAGCCAATTAGACTCACACTTCCTTTGACTATTCTGGTGGAGCCATAATTAACCACCTCTGGTCTACAGATGAACATGTCAATACTATCACCATTAAGAAGAGTCTGAAGTGCAATATCACAACCCATAGAGGCAAAGTCACAATAGATGGTCCTCCTACTAGAAAACTAAAAATAACAATACCCAGTCCATCTGCCAAACAGTCACAACCCAAAGGACAATTTAATCTTATTGACTGATTGGGAAAAATGCTTGCTCAAATCTCCATACTCGAGTTGCTACGCATCTCACCTGCACAAAAAGTCATACTTGATAAAACCTTATAGGAGTCTTCTGTCCCTAATGACATTGATGTCAACCAATTTGAAGCCATGGTGGGATATTTGACTACTCCCCATCATATCACCTTTTTGGACCAAGACTATTCTTCACCTAAACCATCACACAATGATGCACTATATATCAAAGTCTTCATCCATAAACACAAGGTTAGATGAGTCTTAGTAGATGGCAAAGCAGGATTGAATATATGCTCTCTAAAACTGGTCAAAGCACTTGGCTTCTCTGATGCTTGTGTGGACGCTACCAAAAGCATTGTCATAAAGGTGTACAATGATGAGGAACACTCCTCTAGGGGCATTATCACACTTCCTATTCGTGTGGGGCCGATAATTGTAGACACAAAATGTCAGGTCCTAGATCTTGAACTACCTTATAACATCTTACTTGATCGACCTTGGATTCATGCCTTAAAGGCCATACCATCCACTTACCATCAATGCTTGAAATTCCATTTCGATGGCACTAAAATTACCATATCTAGAGATCCTGATCCTTTCCAGTATTGTACCAAGTGCTAATTAATCGTGAAGCTTCGACATCCACTTCTTCCAAATACATTGATCTATACACACTCACCAAAACATCCACATCCACTCCTTTTTCCTCCACCATACCATCTTCTACCATCATCCCAGGTGTTGACCCTAATATCAAAATCCAAGACCAAGGTTGCAGAGAATACAAGTTGAACACAACCTATTGTATAACTAAAATACCCAAGTCTCCAAAAGCTTATGGTAGACCTTGTTTTAAACTAGACCCCAAAGAGACTTTTAAGGTTCCTCCTACAATCACTTTCACAAAATGGGGGGAATTGAATAAAGAAGATATTGATGATATATCAGGCTGGATCTACAAAGAAATGGAAGACCTACCTCCACTACCAATACATCAATATGGCAAAGGCTATGATGGAACTAGTGGCCTTGGTAAAGACAAGATGAGAAGAAGGGAACCTATAATGCCTTCTAGGAGACCAAAGTATCTTGGGTTAGGGTTTGGGCCACTCAAAACTAATGATCATCGTACCAATGTACTTTTAGGTGAGAGCATGAATGCTTCTAAAAGTGTCAAGACAATCAAAGATTCCTTTACCTAAATTGACTCACACGAATGGGAATTTGGTTATCAAAGATCCTTAAGTGACTTTTTCCTTGATGAAATATTTCTAGAACTTGGCGAGCCTTCTTTTGATGAAAGATTCACACAAATGTTTTAAGTTGCATTTCCTAAAGATCCTCCTAAAGTCTCATTGATAAGAGAAGAAAGGGTAAGACTCTTTTGGCCTCATGATGATGACAAACCTAAACTGTCATTTGACCCTATTGACCATCATTCTAACTCATTTATCTGGCCATCTAAACCTATTGACCATCATTTTGACTCGTTTGACCTACCATTTAACACTATTGATCGTGATTCCAACCATTTCTCCCCTATTTTGCGGATGATTCCAATTCTTCTAAATCTAATGAAGATGGTGATTGGTTGGAATCCAACTGGGACTTTGAGTATGATAATTTTTCCCTTACCCTTTCATCCTCAGTTTGCATGCTTTTTGCGTCCTCCCCACCCTTTTCCAACACTGATGATGGTATCACCCTTATATACCCACAACTCATTGATAGGGATCAACAAGGTCCACCTACTATGGACATTTTTCAGAATTACAAAGCTATTGCAGAATTCATGGGACTCCATGAAGGAATACTGAGTGGGGACCATAAAGTTGGATTCACTATAGATCTCAATTCTGCAACATACTTCAGGAAGACTATGCAATCCTCTAGTCACAAAAATAATAAAACTAAAACAAAAAAAGAGACATCTTTAGGTGAAAACCATAAGGCACCTTCTGATAATACAAAAGTAAAAATAAAGGATGTATCTGAGGGTGAAAACCTCCCTGAGGTGCCCAAGGATGGAGGATTGTACTTTCTTCCCATTACACAGGAGAAATCAACAATGCCCATTGTGGAAACCATAGAAGTTAACATAGCAACACTTGAAGATCCCAAGATGATTCTATTTGCAACATCTTTGACAAAAGAAGAAAAGCCCGAGTTTCAAAAATTCTTCTCAGAATGTAAGATTAACTTTGCATGGTCCTATGTCGATATGCCAGGATTAGATCCAACACTAGTTTTGCACCATCTACCCTTGCTACTAGACATAAAACCAGTCAAACAGAAATTGTGGAAGATGCACCCCCAGATTGCCTTGTTAGTCAAAGCCAAACTCAAGAAGCTGCTAGATGCAGGGTTCATAAGATAAATAGACTATGTTGAATCGATTTCAAACCTTGTACCTGTCACAATGGAAAACAGTCAAATTCGCATATGTACAAACTTTCAAGATTTAAATAAGGAATGCCCGAAGGATGATTTTCCACTTCCAAACATAGACATCATTATGGATCTAATAGCAGGATACGAGATCCTATCCCTCATGGATGGTTTCTCGAGTTACAATCAAATTCACATTGCTCCAGAGGATCAACACAAAATAACATTCACCTATCCCTGGGGTACATACTATTGGAATGTCATTCCTTTTGGCCTAAAGAATGTAGGTGCTACATATCAAGGATCCATGCCAACAATATTTCATGACATCATGCACACTCTAATGGAAGACTACATGGATGACCTCTTGGAAAATTCTTTGACACACAATGATCATCTTAATGTGCTAGAATTTTTTTTTAAGAGGCTAGAAGAATACAAGGTCCGTTTGAATCCTAAGAAGTGTGTGTTTGGTGTGACTTCAAGAAAACTTTTGGGATATATAGTTTCTCACTAATGCATTGAATTGGACACTGCTAAAGTGAAAGAAATATTGGACATGCCTTTTCCAAAAGGAATTAGTGAGCTAAGGACATTATAAGGTAGATTATAGTCTATATGATGCTTCATCGCACAACTAGCAGACAAATTCCAACTGTTCCAATATCTCTTGCACAAGGGCATCCCCTTTATATGGTCTAACAAGTGTCAAGAAGCTTTCCAATAGATCAAAGACTACCTCCTGACACCACCTATCCTGATGCCACCCATTGAGGGTAAACCTCTGATTCTGTATATTTCTGCAACCACTTCAGCTCTAGGGGAATTGCTTGTATAAAATGAACATGATGAAAAAGAAGGGCTATATACTACATTAGTTGCACATTAGTCAGATATGAACTCAACTACACATCCATCAAACATGCTTGTATTGCGGTTGTCTTCACTACCCAAAAGTTAAGACACGACATGCTAAACCACAAGACAACTAGTAGCAATGATTGAAACATTGAAGTATCTCCTAAGTCAAGCAACATTGATAGGTTGGTTGGAAAAATGGGTTATGATATTGAGTGAATATGACATACAATACATGGAATGCAAGGCTATAAAAGGATAGGTAATAGCTTATCAACTCATTGATGAACCTATACAAGGTGATCACCCTTTGATAGCAAACTTCCCTAACGAATCTATCTTTCATGTGGAGCCTAAATCACTGTGGAAGCTCTATTTTGATAGGTCCTATACATGTCATGGCTCGGGAGTAGGAATACTATTCATCACACCACAAGGGGATTCTATCCATAAGTCATTTTTAATTTCCTTCCCATGTATAAATAATTTTGCAAAATACAAGGAACTTGTCACAAGACTCTAAATGGCTATAAAATGGAAAATCAAAACATTTCTAGTCTTTGGAGATTCTGAGTTGGTCATCAACTAGGTCAATGATGAGTATGATACCAAGGACAAAAATTTGTTGCCTTATAAACACATGGTTGATAGCTTTCAATCATATTTCCACATACTCACTTTTGAGAAAATTCCCAAAGCACAAAACAAGGCAGCAAACACAATAGCTACGATTGGATAATTGTTAGAAATTCCTAGCAACATGCCACAATTTGAGTTCTTAGTGGAATAGTTGTTGGTTCCCGCATATGATATTCTTGAGTCAAAAATCGTTTGTGAGCTTGTTGGCCCCAATTCACCATGGTATCAAGACATATATGATTACCTTCAATCCTAGACACTTCCACCAAACCTTTCCAATAACCAATGTAAATCCTTTATCCGCAAAGCCGCTTGTTACACCATCATCAGTGACAACTTATACCGACGCAACTTTGGCAATACCCTTCTTTGATGTCTTGACACTGATGAAGCACTAACAACCTTATGTGAGGTACATGAGGGTATATGCAGATCTCGTTTGAGTGGCCCAAACTTAGCTAAAAAAGTTATGAGACTAGGGTATTACTAACCGACAATGGAAAAAATACTCTTCAGTTTGTAAGAACATGTTGACAATGTCAAATACATAGTGATTTGATTCATGCGCCCGCATAGGAACTTTGGTTAATCACTTCTCCTAGGCCTTTTGCACAATGGGGACTTGACCTCGTGGGTAAAATCCATCCCACCTCATCTAATGGCCATAAATTCATTATTATTGCCACTTAGTATTTCACCAAATGGATCTAAGCCATTCCGCTCACATACATAACCAACAAGTAGATTTCCAAATTCATCCTCAATTACATCATCTGTCAGTATGGTGTTCCACAGTCCATAATCACAGACAACAATCGTCCTTTGAAAATCAGGATGTCCGTGAGCCTTGTGAATGCTTCCACATTCAACACCACTTCTCCACACCCTATTACCTACAAGGTAATGGTCAAGTTGAGGTGTCTAATAAACAATTATCAAAATTCTTAAGAAGGCCATCAATGACGTTGGCCATGATTGGAATTTACAACTTAACCTTACTTTGTGGGCTTACCGCACTAGCATCTGCATGCCTATTGGAGCCACCCCCTTTTCCTTGGTCCTCGGAGCCAAAGACATCCTTCCCATTGAGGTCAAAATTCCCTCTCTCAGAGTCTCCATGAAGGGCTTGATCGATGATGAGGAATACCGGCAGTCAGGACTGCATGAGCCAGAAATGTTAGAAGAACAAAGACAAAATGCCTTGAGTCACTTATAGGCATATCAAAATTTTCTTTGTCATAGTTATAACAAGAGAGTGATGGTCTAAAATTTTGACATTGGCAATTTGATCTTAATGCAGAATCCTAATAATCAATCTGATCGAGAGAAGCCCAACAAGTTCAAGCCTAATTGGTTGGGACCTTACATCATCATTGTCGCATTTAGTTCTGGAGCTTACCAGCTAGCTACTCTAGATGGTGAACAATTGACATAACCCATCAATAGTATGCATCTCCGCAAATTCTAGACATAGCATTAGAGAGCTTGGCTGAAAACCATAAAAATACAAAAAATGAAAAATACAAAAAATTGTCACCCTGATGAAAACCTAGCAAACAGGTATCTTGGTGACACCAAAAAAAAAAAAAATCAAAAAATAGTAAAGATAAATTTTTCCAATAGTGAAAACCACTTTGGTGGTGCTTTGGATAGGTACCATGGTGAAAACCTGGAAAACAAGCACCATGCGTAATCAGTCTTTGCTTTGTCGTCTACTGTCACTCCATCTACCTTTGTCCATAATAAAATGCCTAATCTTCTGACACTCTCACAACATTTTCCATGACATCCTGCCATTTCTTTCCATGGTTGACAATGGTTGACATAAGGTCTTGCATACCATCCATCTTTCACCTCCAACAAGTCCTTTTCCATCTCCTTCAATTTGGCTAGTCCTTGACCTAACTGGGGGAAATTATTTATCACCTGATTGCAGTGGGTCTCACACATCATCCCTGACAATAAAAAAATGTCCTAAAAAAAGCCATAAAAATTGTAAAAAGTCCTGAAAAAAGCCATAAAAATCATAAAAAATCCAAAAAAAATTAGAAAACATCTTGAAAAATTCAAAATCCAAAAAATCAAAACATGGAAAAAACACAAAAACATCTAAATAACACTCAAGAATCCCAAAAATAGAGTGAAAATTTTTCATATCAATCATGTCAGTCTTTGTCATTGTCGAACTACATTGTCTCTGTGCATATGATATGTAGGCAAGGCTCATCTTTGAGCCCCCGAGACATTAGGTCAATCCTTTTAGGTTTTTCCAAAATAAAATCATGACTCAATATTTGATCAATAAGACAAATTCATTGGTCATGTCGAACTACGAGGTCTCTGAGTGTATGACGTAGGAAAGGCCATCAATCGATGAGCCCCTGAGGCTACACTAGGTCAGTCCATTAGGGTTCATTTCATTCACTATCACACACGTCTAATGTCTTCAAATCAAACAAATTCTTTTTCATCCTAAAAATGGACAACTCTTAAATAAACTTTGGCAATCAGTTAATCAACATTTCAACTAAATTGGCATGTCAACACTAGCATGCAGTCAATTCAGTCATCTAGTCAACTTTGGTCAAATGGTCATAATAAGACAAACTGTCAACTCTTGGTTATTCTTCAAATGTGTCCTTTTGAAGAACAACTCCTGTCATTTATTTATGCTTTAGGATGTGTCTTTCTGAAGCATTGATTCTGTCATCTGGAATTTTGAGGGATCCTCTCGTAATTTGAGGATCGATCCTCTTGACATTGACATCATTCAGAACGTATCCTTCTTGAATTTGGAATTACCTGACATCTGTCGCACTTAAACCTAGAATTTTTGAAATCTGACATCTTGACATCAAAACACTTGGATAACACTTTGGAAAACACTATCTTTTATCTTGTCATATTTTTCCTTTGATTTTTTGTAATGCTACTAGTTCCTCGAGGATGTCCTAGGATCAGGATTTAGAGGAGCAGTGATGTATCATGATGATTGTCTTATCTTGTATTTTCAATCAGTCATGTTGCTAGTTCCTCGAGGATGTCCTGGCATCAACATTTAGAGGAGCAATGATGTTTCATAGCTTTTCTTTCTTTTTTGCAGTTGGTTGTGACAAAAAGACTGGGGAAATTGAGCTCCTAGTATGAGTCATGATCATCACTGTCTATGACTGCTTGTTCAATGTGATGGTACGACATTGCACACCATTGATCTATGTCATATCATGGTTTTTTTTGGCCATTACAATAATCCGCCCCATGATGATTAGAGCAACATCTATTAGTTCTTTGGCAATGTATTGAAGGATTCTTTGTCCACACTAACATCCATCTCCTTTTGTCTGGTCATTTCTTTTCTTCCACCTCCTGATGATATCCTGTGACATACAAAAATATAATTGCATACATGATAATATATATAAATTTCATTAGTACATTGCACATTTGCATACATTCATTCACATATTTTCATTTACATATTTGCATAAATACATCATTTACATCAATCCATTTGCATTCATATAACATATAAGCGCATTAAACATTTTCATACATCATCCATATCATTAATTCTTACACATTTAGGATCATAACATAAAGCATTGTATACCACATAATCCATACATACATCATCATTTATCAATGCATCCATCATCATAAACATGGATTCTATTAGGTACATATAGAACATCATCATCATCATAAAATAACCATCATACATAACATAGTATCATCATTGTATCTCATCATAAATAACTATCATAAATACATAAATCCCATAACATAAAAATGCATCATGATATGAATCATCACATAAATCACATCACATAGAAATAATCACATCATAATGCATCACAACATAACATAGCATATAGTCCTCACCAAAACGACATCATATATATCTCAAAATCATGTCACATGATAGAGTCTCAAGGAATCCCAAAAATAATGCTCGTAGGCTCGATGGTCAATAGATCAATTTCTCAACATAACAACAAGATAACAATGCCCTAAACTATACTCTTTTCATCCCCTCGATGTGAAGAATGGGGTGACTGATGCTCTCTCACAGGCTCTGATGGTATCTATGAGGACCCGATAGGCTAAGTCTATGATGCTAATGGATCAGTGATAGGTGGTTGATTGTGATGAGACCTATGTCCAGATGATGTGTGGTTGTGGCTGGACCTATGCCCTAATGAATTCCTATGACTATGATGTGATCTATGACCTAAGTTTTGTCCTGAGGAAGTAGATCCACCCATGCTACTCTGGCTGTGGCTGCTATGGCTCCTACTATTGCCACTCCATGTCCTGCTCCGGGACTGAGTCAAACTAGGATCTCGCTGCTCTACTAACACTACCCTCTCATACAACATCTTGTATTGTCCCTAACTCTCGTTCACCCTAGCCAACTTTCTGGAAATCTCCCCCACTGGCCCAGTGCAAAGAGCTATGCGAACTCAAAACACCAGCTCTATGACTCATGTTGCTTGATCACCGCCTGGTCCCTCTTTACCTTGGTAATCTCCAGCTTTTCCTCTAAGGTCCTTATCTATTCCAAGGCCTCATCTAGCCTACTCTGCATGTCAGTCAACCGCTGATCAACTATCACCTCTTGAGGTAGTGGTGGCCTCTTGGCTATATCCTCCTCCCCATCCACTATCTGATCTCGGAGGTGTCTCTCCACATCATCCATGTCCTCCTCCCCACTAACATCAATCTCCTCATCTCCCCCCATGTCCTCTCTTCTGACATCCAACATCTCTACATCTCTCCCTCCTGATGAGGTCCCTTTGGATGCTTTGCATCCGCTCTAACCTCCTCCTAATGGCCCTCCTCCTCCTGAAGGCCCTCCTCCTAGCGACCCTCCTCTCTCTCCTCCTCCTCTCACTCCTCTCAGATCAGTGAGAGTGATCCACTCCTCCTCCTTCTATGTCTCTGTCATTGTCTCCTCTTGTCATCTCCTCCCCTCCTCCTACCACCATCACCACCGTCTCTTTCATCCCCTCCATCATCTCCTCTACCCCTCGCCTCATCTCCTCGACCTCCATCTCTCCCTCTACCCCTGCCTCCATCCCTACCTCCTCGCCCTCCTCAATGAAGCCATGGTATCACTACTCAATGATCAACTAGCACTGACTGATCAAGATCTTTCAGTGGAAGTGGCATGTGACTCTGCCACCATGCATCATAGTTTGGAGTTTTCCCTACATCTGTTGGACCCCCACTCCATGCCCACTATTGTGCCACTAATCCGTCCATCTACTACTCTGCCAAAGGAAATGATATAGGTGGTCCCCACATGGTCTCTCAAGAAGATTGAGCATACTCTGTAGTGCCTACGAGAACATCCTGTTGCTCCTTGAACTGTTGTAATACTTGATGGGGTAGGTACATCTGAATAATAAGTTGTGACTAAACTATATGTGCAATCAAATATCTGAACTGTCAACAGAATGATAGATGGTCCTCCTCTCTTGGCCATTGTCATCAATCTTTGTAGGGCCTCCAAAAAAACCCAATAAAAGTGTCAATTGAATGATCCTAGAATCCAGTATCACCCACTCATGTCTATTGCAAGGCACCCCCATATAAGTACACATACAACATACCCTTGCTTAGCTTCCTCTGCATGGGTGGTCAGAATACAGGAATGTGCTCCCAAGCCCAGATCATTAATTTAGTGTAGTGTCGCAACTGATACTGCTCGAATGTCTGTAGGAAACATCATGTAACTGATGATATAGCATGCCTAGAAAACATGGTCCCCATGCAAATACAATCCCCTCCCACCTCATGCAAACAAGCACATCTCCCCATCTAGTAGGGAAATCATGTTCGTGATGATATGGAATTAGTACACCAGAAATCAAAGTACACAACATTGCATCCTAGGGACCATAATGCTCAGCCATGAACTCCCATCTGATCTCGTACCCATCAATACCTAGCTGTGCGATGTTATCGTGCATGTAGTACTCATTCATGGCCTAGAGTCCCCGTCAAGGATCATAAACAACTCGCTCCCCTTTGATCAAAATCTGCAATATCCTGTAGACATCCTCTAGGGTCACAGTAGCCTCTCTAGTCCGAAAATGAAACGAGCACGTCTCTTAGTGCCATCTCTCTATGAGTGTTATCAGTAGGCCCCTATTTACCCAGAAAATGGGCATATAGGTAACATGGAATAATCCTAATCACATCAGTCATCTCTGCTCCCCATCTCGCAGTTGATCCCAGAATGCATAAGTCATTGGTCTAAACTTATGTGTATAGATAGGTGGTAACCATTTCTGCATACATAGAAATGGGAGTTAGAACATCATTTCAAATCATCCTTATCATCTATCTAATCAAAAGTACATGAGTAAATTGAGCCTAAACTATGTCAACATTGGTCAAAATCAATTGCATCATTTTTCCCTTCATTTACGTCGCACAAAGTCGAATCCATTGTTTCATCTTGTAGTTGTGTCGCACCATGGTGATTGCATCACTTGGCTTTGCACATGCATCATCCTATATCACTTGCCTCGTTTCCCTAATAATTTGCGCAACTTTGCAACACTTATGTTGCATCATGTCGCATTTGTGTTGCAATTTGGCGATTGTGTTGCCAAACCTAACACATGCGTTGCATTTTGGCACTTGCGTTGCACCGTCTCGTGAATGTGCCACTTTAAACCTAGACCTAACCCATCCCTTGCATTTGTGTCACGACACATTAAATGCAAGTGATGCAAAGGAAATTGTTTCTTCCGCGAACGAATGCATTGCAACGCATCTGCTATCCTAACTTTAACACCTAAAAATGCAAAAAAAATGAGAAAATGACAAAGTGGGTATAGGGTACTTACAGGTGGCTCCATGCCCCCTAGCCATCCGTAGGTCCGTACTCGATATCTAGGGTGCTCGGTCATTGGAATCACCATCTTTGTGTGAGGTCCTCTCTCTCTTAGCTCTCAATTTTCAAAAGGAAAATGTGAAAATGAATTACCTTTTCACCCAAATCAAACGTATTTATAGGGTGAAATTAGGGTTTTGTTGAAGGGTTTATTAATGGAGGCTCATTTGACCATGTTTGACCACCCTGTTGACTGCCTTAAACTTGTCAAAATTTAAAACCGATCACGCCACTATTTTTGTGGTCATCAAATTGACTTGTCTGGACCCTTTCAAAAAATTTCTAGCGCCGGGTCAAAATTTGCAAATTTTCCTAAGGGGGCATAGATACTCCGTACCTTTGTTGGGGCATGTCTTGAACTGAATTTTCTTTGTCACAATGCTATAAACTACATTATGACAAAGAGGGGAAAAATGTAGACACATAAAATTGAATAATTCTCAATTATTTAATTAATTCGCAGATTTTATTCATCTTGACTATTTAAATAAATAAATTATATTTATGTTATTTAAATACGTCGCTAATTTCCTATGTCCCTCTCTAGTTAAATAAATTCCTAAATTTATTTAATTATTATTTTTCCACCATTTCTTCCTGGTTATTTAAATAAATAAACTTTATTTATTTATTTAAATACGTCATTAATTTCTAATTTCTTCTTATAATTAAGTAAATTCCTATAATTTATTTAATTATTATCCAACTTGGCTTTTTTTAATTTTAAATAAAATCATTTATTTAAAATTGTCCACTTTTCTTTCTCCCACCAAGTAAATAATTTAAAATAATTATTTACTGTCACATGACCCCACCACTTTTGAATTAAATCAATTTTTATTTCAAAAGGTCAACTTAGCCTTTTAAATCAAATAATTTTAAATTATTATTTGAATTTCCAACATTCTCTTTTTTCGTTCCTAATATCTCCTTGTCACATGCATTCTTGTCCATTCATTTGATTTTTCTAAAATCTCAGCCCTTCATTTCAAATTTTCCTAATGTTGCCCTAACCCTAATTGTGGGTTGTTACTTTTAATTTCAGCCTTTGATCTTAGGGAATCTCTAATCTTTCAATCTTGGCCATTCATCTAAAATTGGATTTTCTATAAAAACGCAATTTTAGCCTCATTTGACACACTTCATGCTCTTGACTTCATGCTGTCATAACATTTTCTACATACTTTAGGCTTGCTTCATACTTGCATGCTTGCATTTTGTAGCTTTTGAATAGAATCCTTCAATATTTTCTTAGGGCTTAGTCATAGTCATAGGTTGCTCATCAAAAATATGAGGGAAAACATAATATTGCAGCAAATGGACAAGGGAAATGAAGGTCAATCATGGAGGGCTTGAAGACTTTTGGTGAAATATTTCCCTTATTTTATGCATTTTCCTCCATTGTACTGCATTGTTTAGCTAAGGTTTTGATTATGCATCTTATTTTATGCTAACCTAACTTTTTTCCTTAGTTACAGAAATATTACCTTTCTAATCCACCTCTTTTACAACCCACTATGCAAAATAAACCATTCATCATGTATACAACAAAATCGGCCCATGCTCTCGCAGTATTGTTGGCTCAACAAGACGAAAATGATAAAGATCATCTTGTTTATCACATTAGCCAAACTATGATTCATTATAAGACATGATACACAATGATAGAGAAACAATTTTTGCCTCTTATATTCACTAGTAGTAAGTTGCAACATTACTTATTCAATGCTAAAATACACGTGATAATGAAATTTGATCCTTTAAAACATCTTTTTTCTAAAAATTATTTATCAGGACACTTAGCTAAATGGGTTATATTTTTTATTGAGTTTGACCTTAAGTTTGTTTCAAAAAAAAACAATTAAAGGACAAGCCTTGATTAACTAGTTAGTTGATGCTCCTTCCCCCTAGCATTACCTAATTAGAAGCATTTCCTAATGAAAGTATTTTGACTATTTAGGAACATGAAAATACATGGGAATTATATTTTGATGGATCTAAGTGCAAAAAAAATCCAGTTTGAGAGTTATAATAGATTTGCTTGGAGGAAAACCTATTTCCTTATCATATCGGTTAAATTTCCTATGCACGAACAATACCACAGAGTATGAAGCGTTAATTTTTGTATTAAGTGCCACTTTAACTTTGGGAGCCCAAGACATTAAAATATTCAATGATTCACAATTAGTCATTAAAAAAATAAATGGAACAGATCAAGTGAAGCATGAAAAACTATCAAAATATAAGAATTTCACAATGACTTTGTTACAAAAATTTGATTCATTTACCATTGACAAAGTCCCATAGAAAAATAATTGGCATGTAGATGCAATGGCGAGTGTGGCTTCTCTGACATCTCCTCAAGATCCTTCAAAGGTTTCACATTTTTTTTCCATACAATTATTAAACCATCGATTGATTATAAAACATATGAAATATTAGCAATCACCACATAAAGCTCTATTGAATGGTATGCACCAATATTTTATTATTTAAAAAATGGTACCTTTCCTAAGCCGACAACTAAGAATACTAGAGCCAAACTTTAGAAACCTGTGTCTAAGTATATAGTTCTTACTGACATGTTGTATCAGAGGTCCTTTGATGGTCTCTTGCTTAGATGCCTTAAATAGTCTGAAATCCCCATAGCACTTGAGGAAGCCCATTTAGGTGCTTGTGGAGGATATTTTGGAGGAAGATAGTTAGTTCAAAAATTAATTCTTATAGGATAAAATTAGAGGAATATGGAACAATATTTCTTTGCTTATGTTAAGAAATGTGACAAATGTCAAGAACATAGCAGATTGATTTATGCTCTTGCTTATGAGCTTCGTGCACAAGTTCCTATTTATCCTTTCTCGATGTGGGGCCTGGATATCATTGGAAAAATTTCACCCCTTCCTCTAACAGACATACATTTATAATTACTGCAATAGATTATTTCACAAAGTGGGTGGAAACAATTCCCCTTCGTTTGACAACTACCGATGTAATATGTCATTTCATATTGGAACACATTATTGCTTGCTTTGGACTTCCTTTTGCTTTAGTTTTTGACAATGGGACACCATTTAAGAATAAGGATGTGAAGTTATTATAAATTTTTAACATACAACATCACTTTTCAACACCCTACTACCCACAATCTAATGGTCAAGCTGAATAACCTAATAGAACCCTTGAGCAAATATTAAGGAAAATAGTAAGCAAATAGAATAATGATTGGCACACATAGCTAACATATGCATTATGGGCCTATTGCACAAACATTAGAGCATCAATTGGAAATACCCCTTATAACCTTGTCTATGCAACCGAGGCGATAATGCCCTTGGAGTTAGAGATTCCTTCATTAAGAATCACTCTTCAAGGAATGCTCAACTTATAAAGAACAATGTTTGCATCAACTTGAAATGCTCGACGAACTACACATTAATGCTCTTGAGCACCTTCAAGCTTATTCTAAAATAATGCAATGTAGTTACAATGGTAATGTCATACCTCATTCACTTAATAAAGGAAATTTGGTGTTATGTGATAATTAGTGTAATTTCAATACTAGCCTAATGGAAAAGGGAAAGTTCAGCCATAATTGGTTAGGAACTTATATAATCAATGGAAATTATGGATCTGGAGAATATACGTTAACAAAAATAGATAGCACGCCTCTTAAAGAACCTATAAATGTCACACATCTATGTTGATATTATGTCTAATCTTCTTGAATAGTGTGGATGATAAATCAGTGATGTTAGAGTTAGTAGATGACATTCTATATGCTCTCGCATTGCTTCGTTCTTGAAAAACAATTAATTGTGTGTCTTGAATACTAAAGTAATTATTTAAATTAGCTTTTAGGTGGTTACTTTAGGTTTCATGCTATTCAAGTTCATCTTGTGTGTTATGTTAGATTAGATCCTTACATGCATTTAATTTTCTTTAATTAGATCATACGTGCATTTAATTTAGCATAACATACTTAATCGCAATATTGCATCTAAGGAAAACTATCTAATATTTTTAATTAGATCTAATAAAGCATATTAAATCATGGAGACATTTATTAAATAGTCTTACAAAGATTATTTGATAAATCACATTGTCATTTAACATTAAACACATAAAAATAAATAACCAAACATCAAATGATCATATATATATATATATATATACAATGCTAATGTAGTCTATGACTACTAGATCCCTCGAGATCTGGTGATCGCATCTATCTAGAGATAGTACATTGAGAGACAGTGGTATGTGATCATGAGCATGAACTAATAAGAGCATCCAAAGCATACTATAGACCATTTGAACACTCATCCAATGGACTCCCGATGCTCCTTTGTTAGGTGGTCTCTCTCTACCTATAGCCTGGGTACCTCTGCATGGAGTCTCTCGACCTCCGTTGGACCTTGAGATGACCATATCTCCTCATAGGTAGCCTCAAATCAGTATGCACACCTAGTAGCACCCTCATATGTTTCCCTCAGTCTGACATATAGGTTGAATAGCTCTCGGTCTCACTCCACGATGGGTGGGGGCATGTAGTTTGTGGCCTCATTTCTGAGCATGGGGGAACTATCTCTATAGCAACCTATCAGTAGAGGTCCTGTAAATCTCTCACAACACCTACAAGATAGAAATGATAAAGCTAATCACTACACATCATGGTATATATATGAAAATTAAAAGCATAATCATAAACCAAATGTCATCATCTAGGTCTTGAACTAGTTATATAATGATAGCCTCATCCTGTGTAGGAGGCATGGAAGATGTGCTAGCCTCCCCATGCTCATGGGTGTTAGTGTGTGCTATGGATGAAAACTATGATATGGTAACATGAATGGGAGATGGATCTCCCCACTTGTGGGAAACTAGACCCTCATCTATCATGCCATTGCCCTTACTCATCGACTCTTGTTGCTCCTCCTCCTCGACCTCCTTATCTCCCTCATAATCAGGTTTTTTTGCCTCGTTATAGTCGTCATCAATCTCATCTACAAATAGTTTAGTAGCCCTGAGTCTTGTATCCTTAGCTATATCCTCCTCCTCATCTCTTGGGTCTGGGAGTGGTCATGCATAACCTATCGGCTGATCCATGGGGAACTCTGGAGCCATTCATGCTACTATCCACCACTCCTCATATGTTTCTATAGTACTGACATCATTGACATCAGAGACCAGGGGCATGCCATGGGAACTATCATCAGAGTGACTAGAGATGACATCATCAGAGGTGAATCATCTATCATCTCATGGCCTCCAGGCACTTCACACCAATCACCTGTAGAAGGGTCATGCTATTGGTTCTACCTAAATCTAACCAAATTATCACATGACATGAGCATAGTAGAATGGTTTTACTATGTAATCATGTCTTCCCAATAGAAATCTATCCCTCTGCATCCTCTTCAACTGTCGAGTCTCATTTGACCACTGTGGTATCAGCTGCTAAGGTCTCCACATGATCTCCTCCTAATCAAGGCGGTCAAATATAACTCTCTAATATAGAAGATCTTTGGACTTCCATGCCTATCTCAGTGGATAACTAAAGGCATGGGATTACCCAATGGAAGATACCAAAGGGAGTCCTATCAGTTTGGTGCATGTGATATTCTCCAAACACCATACCTATAGTAGTGTACAATGCACCATACTATCCACCTCATTATATGCAAACTTGCAGATATCATAATATAAATGTGCTAAGATGTTGTGTCCCCAGGCGCATACTATCCTGTGGTGCTCCATTTGTCTAATCATGTGGACTAGTCCTTTGTCTAGGTGTGATCCCTTACCATTAGGGATGAGTACTAGTGCTACTGTAAAAATCATAATCCACCTCAAGAGTGAAGATCACACATAGAGTAGCCATGATAGCTCAATGTGTAGCCCCATGATCTCCTCTCAAGTCAGTCCATTCAAACAATATCACATATCATATTGCATCTATAAATATGACCACTCCCTTACAAATTTTATCATCTCACATTGGATAGGAACCCAAAGGATGCGATGAACATCCTCCAGGGTGATGGTCATCTCACCAGTAGGTAGGTGAAATGTACTAGTGTCAACATCCCATCTCTTAGCTAATGCCATTAACATGGCATCATGATAACTCATGGGAGGAATGAGGTACACCCAATAGATACCAGTAGTCTAGAATTTCTGGAAATCCACCTTCAATAATGTTGAGACTAGGTCTCACATGCAACATAATTATTTTCCGCTAAGACATCGTGATATGGATAGTGTCTAACAAAAAAGAGCAAAAATATGTCCTATAAGCATTTTAAAATCTAAAATTTTCACATCAATAATTAAAGTGTGATAAAGTTATTCTAGTGTACTTTTCTAAAGGACCTAGACACTTTATTTCCCTTTTGGGACACTTCACAAAGAAATGGGACACTTTGCGCAAAAGTGGGACACTTCGCGACAAAAGGGGACACTTCGTGAAAAAAAGGGACATTTTGCAAAATTTTCTTCCAAGGTCCTAAATCAACTTAGAAATGTGTAAAATATAAATTAAGTGCATAACAACAAAGCTAAGGTTCAAAAAATCAACTCACTTGGTGTTGAAGGTCGCCTCGAGCTACCTCCTCTCCTACTGTATCAAGTCTCAGGGGCCTATACTCTCATCAAACTACAAGAAGGTAAAAGACAAAATAATTAGAAATTACTTCACTTTTTACTCTTATATATATTAAAATTAGGGCTTACTATATTAGAGTTAAGAGTACTTTTCATTCAAACTAGCATATCATGATTATACTCCTGTTCTCATCAAATGTCTATCATTATGTGGTATGGTACTTGGAAATACCCTATAATACAACTTAACCACTTTGATGTAGTTAGAATGCTAACTTGATTCCACCTCCATAAAGCAAGTGGAATCGAGGGGGTCATACATCTACCCTCGAATTTGATTTCTAGAAGAAGTTAGATAAGAGGATTTTTGGACAACTAACAAATTTGTGATGCAAGATGCAGTTCCTAACATTATAGTTTTGTAGATAGCTATAGTGGGGGCTTCATTCTCTCGCATTATGAATATCCTTTTTCTTAAATGAATTTCATTGTTTGGATTCCTTTAGCTTACATATGCACATAGAGTCATGCTGGAGCTAAAGTGAGGGCTAGATGTAATGACATAAATCATACTCCCTTCTTGGAGATAGTGCAATTTCTCATTTAATTTGGACCTATTTTAGTATCCTTGCTTTAAATATCCTTTAATTTATCATTAATAGGCCTCTAAGACCCCTTATTTTGGATCTCAAGGCTTATTTCGACTAAAAACTAGACAAAATCCACAAAAGCATTAAAATTCTAACAACCCACCCCAAAAATCTAGGGTGGGACTCATATGCCACCTTGTGTGTATGAGTCCCCCTAGGTGCGACACATATGCCACACATGGTGTATGAGTCCCACTTGGGCCCGTTTTAGGGTTTGAGCAGGAAATTCAAGTTTTTAATTCAAATTTTTAGTTGATGTCGACCTTTGAGATCTAAATAATGGAAAATTAGGTGCATTTCCTATATAAACAAGCTTCTAAATATTAATCTAGAAGATCAATTTCAAGATCTAAGCATTTAAAAGAATTCAAGTATTCTTCACAAGAGCATTCAAGAGAAAGTAATGAACAAAGTTGAAGCCTTGGAGCAGCATTATTGTGTTTTTGTAGGTCTTCAAGCTCACTTTCATTTAAGATCTAGCATTGTCAAGAGTTGATTATGGTTTCCTTTGGTGAATCATTATGGATTCTAGGTTGGGGAAATGCAACTAGCCATCAAACCAAGCCTAATGACTTGTTTCCTAAGTGATTCCATCATTCATTTTCATTCTACATTTATCCTAAGGAAGGTACATACATTATTAGGGCTCATTTGAGTGATTAGGGATCTCTCAAAGTGAGTCATTCATGCCCATTGATGAGCTTAAAATGTGCTCATAGTTTGGATATTATTATGGACTCTTAATATCTTTACTTTTGTTATTTTGTGGCTGTTTAAACTCTGTTGAAACCTTTTATGGGGATATCCTGTAGCAAAATATTTTCATATTTCTGCAGCTTATTGTGTTGACTTGATTACATTTATTGCCCCGTTGACTCCCTAAATGACTGGTATATCGCATACAGTTTTTGAATGATGAAATAGATTTAAATGTGTGATTAATGAATGGATATCGTGTATGTGCCATACGCCTTTTCTTTCACATCTGTTACCTTTTGTTTCGTAGGTTGTTGAAGAATGATCGAGTCGAGCGCAGCTGATCTCGGCCTTGCAGTAAAGTTTATTTCCTGCATGACTTAGAGGAAGCTCTAGTGAAGACTCTTTGACTGAAACTGTTGGGAAAGATTTTTAATAACAGTCAATCTGGGAAGAGTGGAGTGCTAGATTCTCTCCGGATCGGGTTGAACGCATAAATTCATTTATGAAGCTTGTTCCTTGATCCTGGGATACACTTTACTTCCACGTCTTTCTTTGATAGGGTTAGTTAGTTAGTTGTTCTCCTGTTTTTAAAAATAAAGTACTCTTCTTGTGCGAAGAGGAAGGAGATGATAGTTAGAGTAGGATAGAAGCATAGTGATAGCAAGATAGCAGATATCATGTAAGAGTCAGTATGATACTGAAAAGCAGAATTTGTTTGACAAGAGATAGAGTTTGTTGTTAGTTTCCATATCAACAAAGCAATGTACACTATTATGTTTTCATGAATAAAGTTTAATGAAGTTCTGAGTTCAGCACCTGTGTAATCAGTAGATGCTTGCTAAGGGGGCCCACTTAGTAAGTATCTGTAGCTAGTTAGTTAGTCGTTCTTTTCTGTTGATCATCAGTTAGCTTTCATCTTTGAAGTTTTCATACAAACTCAGTCTTGTATTGCTCCTGCAGTATAGGGAATCCATCCCTGTGCCTGTTCCTGCAGCATAAGGCCAGTTCATAGTTTGTGTTTCAGTCATAGCTGTTATGGTTTCTATTTTAATCAAATCATAGTTGAGTTAAAGAACTTTGCATTACCTTCCTGTAGCGTAGATAGAATTCCTTTCCAGTATTTATTTTTGCTAAGTCTTGACCGAAGCCAGTTCTTAGCGCATATACTATGATGCGCCATTTAAAGTATACGTCCCCTGGTTTGACAAGTAAATGAACGTCCATAGAGAGATATTAGTCACCTGTTTTCATATCCTTTTGTGGGTGCGACCATTTTTGGCGCCATTGTCAGGGATGGCGTCAAGCTAATGATTTGTCAGAAGTCATTTTTAGTATTAGTTTAGTCTGTTAGTCAGAATTTTCAAAATCTTTCAAACCACCATTCACCGTATTGCATGCATAGAAGAAGAAGAGACGCACTGGGAAGGTTCCTCCCTGAAAACCTGTTTGTTGAACTCCCATTTGACCCAGTTGACAACGAACCTGAGGAAAATCCATTCGCTCTGTTATTCCAGCAAGCAAACATGGCAAATAATCCACCTAATCCACCTCCAGCGTTTGAGTTTCCCATTGTTCCTCAAAGAGATACTAACAATCTTAAAAACATTCCCTCTTCCTTGCTTCCAAAGTTTTATGGCCTGGTTACGGAGGACCCAGAAACTTTTATGTTTGAATTTGATGTCCTCTGTCGTAGTTATGACTACAACACAGACGCTCATAAACTAAAGTTATTTCCTTCCACCTTGAAGGAAGGAGCTCTTAGATGGTTCATGAGTCTGGGAAGAGGCGTTGTTGATAGTTGGGCGGCCATGCAGACGAAATTCCTTGAAAAGTATAAGGAATATTGTAAGAGTGCCATCAAAGGTGATGACATATTTTGAATTCAGCAGAAGGAGGATGAAAGTCTAGAAGATTATATTTCTAGACTTTTGTTTTCACTAAAAAGGAACTCAAACCATACTCTCAACGAGGACTCTCAGAAACTACTCTTTCTAAGGGGAATCAGTGATGCCTGTATAGACGCCCTGGACCTGATGGGAGGAGGTGATATAACCCAACTGCCTTGGGATGATATAAAGAAAATATGTCTTAACTACTCTCGAGCAATAGTTAAGAAAGGTCAAGGTCATCATGCTACAATGGGGAAGTCTTCTTCTGGTGGAGTTTCTCGAATGGAGATAAAAAAATTTCTATCTGACTTCAAGCAAGACATCATTAATAATATGGCTACACAACTGGACACCATGCAAGCTCGGAAGAAACATGACGAAGTTGAGGCAGTTTTGGCCGAGTTCTATCCATACTGCAGATAGAAGAAGCATGACTGCAGATGCAAGATGGTGGCTAATTTGGAAGCTAAGCAACTACCTACTAACATCAAGCCAGTAGAAGTTGATGATGATCAAGTGTTATTTGTTGCACAAAGGAGACCATGGGCCCCAAAACAAGGTATTCCTCAAGATCCTTTAACTTTTGGTAATCCTTATTCTGGCTATAATAACCAATGGCAACCTGCATATGGACCACCACCACCCTGGAATCCACCTCAACCAATTTGGCCTAATTATTAGAACCCGCAATGGCAATCTCCTCAAGGAGGTTGGCAGTAGCCACAAGGGCAATGGACCCCACCTTCAGGAAATTGGCAGCAAAATCCTCAATGGAGAGGTCCTCAGCAATGGCAAAACTAGTCCCCTGGGTTCCTGCAGCTTCCACAGCCACAACCACAGGCCCTCATGCCACCTCCTACAGCAACTACCACAAATACTAGACCTCCAAAACAAACGCCTATACCTGCCTAGCCATTGCCAAATCCCAATAATAAGCAACAGCAACAGCCGCAGCAGCCTACGTATCTTGCCGAAGCAAACCAATATCAAGTTTATGCCTTAAACGTTAATGATATCCAATTGAGGCATGGAACCACTTTACCTGCTCCAAAACTGCCTCTAATTACTGAAATACCAGATTCTCCCCTTGAAGAATCTACTGCACCTGATGATCCCATTGAGCATATGCCTATACCTGATACGGTTTCTAAGGAGCCTATTTTGAAAAGTCAAGACAACCCACCTTTTCCTCAGAGGTTGCAAAGTACTACATTTAAATCTATGGAAGAACCCACTTTTGACATTCTAGATCAGCTCAAGAATGTACAAATTCAAATCCCCTTATTTCAGGCTATTAAAGATGTTCCCATTTTTGGAAAAGCTATTAAAGAAGCTTGTTTGAAGAAGCCTGGATGAAAGAAAAAGGATCCTCAAACAATTCATGTCTTAGGGAAATTGGCTAATATAATGTTGGGAAATGTAGTCATCCCAAAGTATATTGACCCTGGAAGTCCTGTAGTGCAGATACATATAAATGGCCAAGTTGTAAAAAATGTTTTGATTGATTTAGGTGCTGCCATTAATGTCATGACAAAGCATACTATGGACTCCTTGAACATTTCAAACATTAGGTCTACACCCACAGTTCTGCAGCTTGCAGATAGCTCCACAGTTAAACCTGATGGGATGGTGGAAGATGTAATTGTCACTCTTGAATCTTGGGAGTATCCTACTGATTTCATAATATTATCAGTTAAGGAAACTTTAGGAGGGTATCCAGTTATCCTTGGTAGACCATGGTTAGCAACTGCTGATGCTTTTATAGGATGTCGTTCTGGAGATATGACCATTTCTGATGGACAGTCCACAAAAAAAATAGCTTTATATCCACCTGCTAGACCGCAACCAGATTTGTCTCAACCTGTTTGGCCATATGTGGGGGAAGAAACTGAAAAATCCAATTCCTTGGCTCAATTAATGATGCTTCAAAACGATCCATTCTCACAACTTCAGAGTGAGGATGCTTTGCTTTTTCAAATTCTGCAATTTAATTCTGATACGGGTAGTTCATCTGATCCAAATGGCAGTCATCTACAATGTTTCCTGCAGCAACCAAATTCTGAGAGTTCACTGCCTAAACTTCCTGCAATTTTTCATAACTTGCTTCCACAAGAGGTACAAACATCACCTGTAGATTCTATGAGTAATCTAACAAAGCAGATAGAATTGTCTCCAGGTCATTGTTTGAATATCAATAGCAAGTTGTCACAGTCTCAACATGCTGACTTATTAAAAATGCTACAAGAACAGCATAAAGCTTTTGCATGGGAATATGGGGACATGCAAGGAATAGATCCTCGAGTTTGTACTCACAGGATCTATATCAAAGAAGATTGTTTACCAGTTAGGCAACCTCAAAGAAGAGTAAATCCAGCACTTAGAGAAATAGTTAAAAATGAACTTCAAAAGTTGCTTGATGCTGGTTTTATTTATCCAATCTCTGACAGTCAATAGGTTTCTCCATTAGTTATTGTCCCCAAGAAAGGTGGAAAATGGAGTGTGTGTATAGATTACAGAGAGTTGAACAATGCCACTAAAAAAGATCACTTTCCATTACCTTTTGTAGACCAAGTACTAGACTCATTGTCTGGCAAAAGAGATTTTTCCTTTTTGGATGGTTACAGTGGGTACAATCAAATAAAAATTGCCCCTGAAGATCAAGATAAGACCACTTTTACCTGTCCATGGGGAACATTTGCTTACTCAGTCTTGCCTTTTGGTCTATGCAATGCACCAGCAACATTTCAGAGAGCAGTGATTAGTATCTTTGTTGATATATCTCATGACTGTATGGAGATTTATATGGATGATTTCACTACCTATGGAGTCACATTTGAAAAAGCACTGGTGAATTTAGAAAAAGTATTGAAAAGGTGCAGAGAGAAAAATTTGTCTCTAAATAGTGAAAAGTGTTTTCTAATGATGGAAGAAGGTATTGTTCTAGGTCATCATATTTCAAAGAATGAATTCAAGTCGACCCTGCTAAAATTGAAGTTATTCTGAATTTACAAACTCCTGCAAAACAGAAAGATGTCAGAAGTTTCCTTGGCCATGCAGGGTATTATAGAAGGTTTATAAAATATTTCAGTAAAATTGCCAGCCCACTTTATGCCTTGTTAACTAAGGATTCTCAATTCGAGTGGACAGAGGCCTGTGAAAAATCCTTCCTGCAACTAAAGGACTTGCTTACTAAAGCCCCTGTTCTTCAAGGTCCAAAATGGAACTTACCTTTTCATATACATGCTGATGCCTCTGATTTTGGTATAGGAGCAATTTTAAGTCAAAAAGAAAATTCAATTGAGCATGTTATCTACTTTATCGGCAAGAACCTTCAAAGTCCTGAGCTCAACTATACTATTACAGAAAAATAATTGCTTGCAGTAGTATATGCTTTGAATAAATTTAGGCATTATGTCACAGGTTATCAGATATTCGTTCATACTGACCATGCAGCAATCAAGTATCTGATGAACAAACCTGCCATCTCTGGTAGATTGGCAAGATGGCTCCTGTTGTTACAAGAATTTGACATTACAATCATTGACAAACCAGGAAGAACTAATGTTGTAGCTGACTTTTTATTAAGACTTCAATTAGCTGCACCTGTTGAACATGAGGTCACTGATGATAGGTTCCTAGATGAACACTTGTTTTCCATTTCTACATATACTCCATGGTATGCAGACATTGCCAATTATCTAGCAGCAAGCAGAATACTAGCACACGTTTCTCCAAAAGAAAAGAAATTGTTAATAGAGAAAAGTTTTAATTTTTCATGGATTGCAAATTGTCTGTTTTATACTGGACCTGATCAAGTGATGTGAAGATGTGTAAGAGAAGATGGGACTTATGATATCTTGCATGCTTGCCATGATGAACCATGCGGGGGACATTTTGCAGCAAAAAGACATCAATGAAGATTCTTACAACATGGTACTACTGGCCAACGTTACACAAGGATGTTGTGGCCTATACAAGGAAATGTGACAGATGCCAGCGTATGGGAAGACCAACCAAGTCAGATGAAATTTCACTATATCCACAGGTAATAGTCACCCCTTTTGATAAATGGGGGATGAATTTTGTGGGACCAATTGATCCACCATCAAATGGCAAGTCATATATTCTAGTTTGCACGGACTATGTAACAAAATGGGTCGAGGTAAAAGCTATGACTCATGCTCGAGATAACAAAGTTGCTGAATTTCTGTATGAACAAATTTTCACTAGATTTGGAGTTCCCAGAGAGCTTGTAACTGATCAGGGAGCTCAGTTCACATTGAATCTAATCACTGCACTAATGAATGACTATAAAATCAAACATAGGAAGTCCAGCCCCTATCATCCTCAAGCCAATGGTCAGGCGGAGGTAACAAACAAGGAAATTGAGGCAATCCTCACAAAGACAGTGCAGATTCATAGAAAAGATTGGAGCAGTAGACTTCATGAGGTAGTTTGGGCCTACAAAACTACATGGAACACAACAACTGGGTTTACACTTTTTGAGCTACTTTATGGGAAAACAGCCATGTTGCCCATAGAATTTGAACACAAAACCTTGAGGACAACTCTTGAGCTCAATATGGAAATATCTGAAGCATAAAAGGACTCTCTCCTACAGCTAAATGCGTTGGACGAAATGAGAAAAGCCACCCTGCAGCACACAGAAGCAATCCAATAGCAAAGGAAGAAATGGTATGATCAACACATCAAAACCAAGAAATTTTCTACTGGTGATTGGGCTCTGTTATATGATTCTAGATATCAAGAGAATCAAGGTAAGCTCACAACACGCTGGCTTGGCCCCTATGAAGTTAAGAATGTGTTCGACAACGGAGCTGTACAGTTGGTGACAATTGATCCAGTCTGCTTCAAATTGCTAGTTAATGGCCACTAACTCCAGTTGTACCATAAACTAGTCTCAAAGGAAGAATTCATGCAGCAGTTTGTTCAGGTTCCTCTCGCTACTCTTCCTGTAGCCGAAGGCTTTAGCCTTTCTCCTGCAACTTCACTGTAATTTTGAAAAGCGTGCTCATAATAAAAGTTTTCTTTTTTTAAAAGGAAACACCTTTTTCTCCATTCTCATTTATCGCCCCATCTCACTTCTTTATTTTCCATCCATCCATCCCATCCATCCATTCCATCCATTCATTTCGTCTGCCCACGTCACTCATCCACTTCATCTATCCGCATCACCTTTAATTATGATATCATTCCCAACTATCAACTCATGCAGATGCTGTCATCTTTCTTCACACGTACGTGCAATTATCAAAGGTACGCAATATCTTTTGTTATCGCATATTTGATTTATTTTATTCTATTCATTTACTGCTATGACAGTACCAGTCATTATTACCCGATCTCTGCCTATTCTTTAGTACATGTGAGGACACATGTCATACTCTAAGTAAGGGGTGGGGTAATCCACCTTTTAAACCTGTCTTTTTGCCGCTGCTATATCTACACAAATAACCTTTCTTTAATACTTTTATGGTACTTTCCAAATGTAATCGCATGTTCTTCTTTATTGCATGTTTTTCTAGTAAACTACGATTAAGACTGCTTGTTCAAAAAGTTCATTTTTGGAAAAGAAATAAATGTGACGGCATGACAGAAGAAAAACCAAAACAGAAAGGGAAACAGAGAATTTGAATTTTCAGCATGGAATTGAGTTCAGCTAAGGGAAAACTGTGAACATGGGTGGTCAGATGGTGCGACATGAGCCTGTAGCTCATGAATTATTATTGCAAAATCCTCAAACAGTCCACGCATTCATCCTCTGTGGATGGTTAAACTACTTTTTGAGTTTAAATGCTTTTGATGAGGAGGCTGCTGGAGAATTTTTTAGAACCCTTTCTGAAGGGGAAGCTACTGTATGGGGTCTAACGGTTGTTGCAACTGAAGACATAATTGCTAAAGTAACCGGGCTTCCAGCGATTGGAGAAAATTTTTCTTCAGATGTTGCCGCTGCGAGGGCTGAGTTTTCAATGCCCACTGATGGACCTTTGGAAGTCTCTAAGCAGGGATGCAAGCGGGTATCATTGCCTCCTTATTCAAAATACGCTGCTTACATAATCAGGTATTTAACCTGTGAAGGCCATTTCTCCTACCTGCATTCTTATCATTTCAAATTATTAAGTCATATGAGGCATGGGTTAGTCATAAATGTTTTGAATTTCCTGTTAAAATTTTTGGAACAAAGTGCCCACGGAACCCAACAAGGGAAAGATAATTTTATTGCTCATCATGGCCTTATCAAATTACTGATTGAACGCTCTTTGAGAGATGTCTCACCTCTTTCCTGGCAACAATTCATTGCCCAAAAGAGCTTGAAAATTTCACAACCTCCTAGGGTACTTACCCCATGACCTCAGAAAAAGAAGAAGGAAATTACGTCTACCAGTAGAACAGGGCAAGGGTCATCTACTCCTGTAGCACTTGGTCCTGCAGCTCCCTCCCCGAAATCCTCTGTTCGGGTACAAACTAGGTCTGCCACTAGGAGAGAGAAGGGAAAAACAAAATCAGGTGAGTCGTCTAGGGCAGAACAAACCCCAGAGTTTGACCCTCGTTCTCAAAAAAGGCAATGCTCTTCTCCTATAGCACCTTCCCCTACAGCCGTCTCTCCTACAGCAACACCTGTTGCTAACACCAATTCACCATCATCCTCTGGTAGGGCAGAACCCTCTAAGCAGACCAGAAAAAGGAAGGCTACCAGAACACCTCCTACAACCACACCAGTGCCAAGAAGAGTTTCCACAAGGAAACAATCTAAGACCTCCCCTGCTTCACCGCAACCAGAGGTTATTGTAATTTCAGAAGGGTCTGTAGGGTCTGAATTTGATGTTTCTCAAAATGTGTCCGAAAATGCTGCACAGAGTTCATTTGTTCCTGAAGAGGAACAAGTTGAGACAAAGGAAATGGAGCAAGGGCTACCAAGTCTTGATGACTTGGCTACCGCTGCTATGCAGTTTTTAGAGGAAGCACAATCTTCTCCACTACAGCAACAAGAATTCATCTTGCAACAAGAGCAGGAACAGACTGAACAATTGAATGTGCCTAGTGAAGCTACATTTCGCCCTACAACTTGTAAAGCCATTGTTGTTTATAAGAAGACATTTTTGATTGAGTTTCTGGAATATGTTAAAGCTAACTAGGAAACAGTTACATTGCAAACCCTGACTTTCCGGCACATAGCCCATACTGACATGCAACAAAGTCTATGGGAGGTAGAAAGGAAGAAACTGAAAAAGGAAATTGAAAGTCAGAAACAGGAAATTGTTGAGTTAAAAGCAAAAATGGATGAAATGTTAAAAGTAACTGGTCAGATTATGGAATGTAGACCACCACCCATAGTTTATGCTCTGTGCCTTAAGGAACAATTCTTATGGTTCCAACTAATGAGAATTTCTAGAAATCAAGATCCTATACTTCACACTGCTAAAGAATTTTACGAAGCATACCAAGCAGCCCCTAATTGGTTAAGAAATTCTCTGTGTGAATTCTATCTACATGGCTTTTTGATTCCATTTGAAACAGAATGGAACCCTCTTCTGTATATTGGTGATATCCATTTAAGATCATTTATGTCATGGGCAGCAAATGAAGCAAATTATGGTAGGCAATGGGAAACATATGAAGAAGTTGAGAAAATTGAGCCTGTTCCATTACGCTCTCAAAGTTCAAACCCCCATGCAATGTTGAAAAACCGGTTTACTCTGACATATGGCATTAATAATGTTACAGCCAGAGAGAAAATATTTGATATCAGGAAATAGGTCTATGATGAATTTCAGGAACAGTCATATTCATTTTGGAGACTGGCATACACTAGAAGTGAGAAAAGATGGGAAAGATTAACTATTGGGCTAAGAAGATCTGAACCTCACAGTCCCCTAAATTTCATAGCAGCTCTTAAACGATCAAGCAGATATATACAATTGGGACTTCAAAAGAGATTTGAACTGTGGTTGCCATTGACATTCAGACCTCCTGTGCTAATGTGGCCCCTTTATCCTTACCAGGCTACCAATATTAATGATGATTTAGAAGACCATAGGTATGAAAGGTGCCAGGCTTTCAGAGGATTTTATTACATGTTTGGAACTCCATTTTAGAGGCATGCCGCACCCACTGATTTCAGAGAAACTACCAGGAAAGTTAATGCTGGAGGACCAGCATTGGGCTAAGTAGGGGGCAGAATGATGAGCTTAAAATGTGCTCATAGTTTGGATATTATGATGGACTCTTAATATCTTTACTTTTGTTATTTTGTGGCTGTTTAAACTTTGTTGAAACCTTTTATGGGGATATCCTGTAGCAAAATATTTTTATATTCCTGCAGCTTATTATGTTGACTTGATTACATTTATTGCCCCGTTGACTCCCTAAATGACTGGTATATCGCATATAGTTTTTGAATGATGAAATAGATTTAAATGTGTGATTAATGAATGGATATCATGTATGTGCCATACGCCTTTTCTTTCGCATCTGTTACCTTTTGTTTTGCAGGTTGTTGAAGAATGATCGAGTCGAGTGCAGCTGATCTTGGCCTTGCAGTAAAGTTTATTTCCTACACGACTTCGAGGAAGCTCTGGTGAAGACTCTTTGACCGAAATTGTTGGGAAAGATTTTTAATGACAGTCAATCTGGGAAGAGTGGAGTGCCAGATTCTCTCTGGATTGGGTTGAATGCATAAATTCATTTATGAAGCTTGTTCCTTGATCCTGGGATACACTTTACTTCCACATCTTTCTTTGATAGGGTTAGTTAGTTAGTTGTTCTCCTGTTTTTAAAAATAAAGTACTCTTCTTGCGCGAAGAGGAAGGAGATGATAGTTAGAGTAAGATAGAAGCATAGTGATAGCAAGATAGCAGATATCATGTAAGAGTCAGTATGATACTGAAAAGCATAATCTGTTTGACAAGAGACAGAGTTTGTTGTTAGTTTCCATATCAACAAAGCAATGTATACTATTCTATTTTCATGAATAAAGTTTAATGAAGTTCTAAGTTCAGCACCTATGTAATCAGTAGATGCTTGCTAAGGGCGCCCACTTAGTAAGTATCTATAGCTAGTTAGTTAGTCGTTCTTTTCTGTTGATCATCAGTTAGCTTTCATCTTTGAAGTTTTCATACAAACTCAGTCTTGTATTGCTCCTGCAGCATAGGGAATCCATCCCTGTGCCTGTTCCTGCAACATAAGGCTAGTTCATAGTTTGTGTTTCAGTCATAGCTGTTATGGTTTCTGTTTTAATGAAATCATAGTTGAGTTAAAGAACTTTGCATTACCTTCCTGTAGCGTAGATAGAATTCCTTTCCAGTATTTATTTTTGCTAAGTCTTGACCGAAGCCAGTTCTTAGTGCATATACTATGTTGCACCATTTAAAGTATACGTCCCCTGGTTTGACAAGTAAATGAACGTCCATAGAGAGATATTAGTCACCTGTTGGAATGTCCAATTCCCAGGAAAGGTTTTACTGTGATTTTCATATCCTTTTGTGGGCGCGACCACCCATACTTCATTCTTGCATCTCATTCTAGCACAATAGAATAGGGTTGCATTGCATTTCAATTTTCCTAATCTTAGACACACTTAAGGTTAGGGTTTACATTACTATTTATATTCATGATTCATTATTTCTATCAAAGTTTAATTACCAAACTAGGGGTTTGACCGAGGCAAACCCCCCATAAGAAAATCAACTATATATTTTGTTTTGCAGGTCTTTTATAGGTTCAGATTCAAAAATTATTTTGGGAAGGATGGGCAGATATTGGAGTATATATCTAAAATTTGAAATCCCAAAAAGTGGAATGGGACTTATACACTAGAAGTGGTGTATGAGTTCCACTATAGGAAAATTTCTAGATATTTTCAAATCCTGAATTGACACTGTCAAAAACCTATTCTAGACTAGAATCCATAGTCTAGGACTGATACGCCGAGATTGGCGTATGATTCCTAGTGTTCCCTAATTCCATTATTCTTAGTGTTTCAGAGCTCATTATAGTCCTCTTCAGGTTCCTAGGTGCACACTTTTGATTTCTCACCTTTCTATTATATTTTACATGCTTTTCTAGGTCATTTAGTGAAATCTTGCATCACATTGGGTTTTGGCATTTGGAATTGTATTTCATTGATCTTTACAAGCCCTAGCTTGGTGGTGAATCCCTCTTTAATCATTAATAAAACCCTAGGACAACCCTATTGCAAGATCTCTTTCTCCTTTGCATACTTTAGATTAAGACCTCTATGGTTTTCCTTGAATGAATGTTGTGAAATGTGTTGTTATATGTCCTAAACCATAAAGCAACCATTTTCTATCATTTCAAGAGGTACCTAATTTTTTATTGCATGAATGGGGAAATGCTTTACAATTAGACCCACTAATTGTTGTTGAAGTGGAGGAGACTGGTCTTGGCACCTATTACATTCATGAAGAAAATGCTATTATCCCTAATCTCATAAAAAAATTAAGAGGATCTAGGGGGATTGTGGAAAATGTTTTTTGATGGTTCTAGAAAAAAAATGGTGTTGGTGCTATTGTATTGTTGGTATCTCTAAGAAAGGAGAAATATTACTTCTCTTTTAGGCTTCACTTTAGTTGCACTAACAATGTGGCTTAATATGAAGCACTCATCTAAGGTCTCCAAATTAGACAAAAGAGGAACATCAAGTTGTTGCAAGTTTTTAGTGAAAGCGAGTTGGTGGTTCATCAAGTCAAATCTCAAAGCTCAACCAAGAACAATCTCCTCAAATCCTACAAACACAAGGTTTGGAATTTGATTGAGGGCTTTGAGGATTTCAACATCTAAACAACTCCAAGAAATTAAAATAAGCATGATGATATACTTGCAACATTTGGTGCTCATTTTGACATACCAACACATATTGTAAGCAAAAAGGAGTAGCATATTAGGCTTTTTGTGAGGCCGGTTGTTCTGGATAATCAAGATCACTGGAAGGTCTTTGAATGTGACCAACAGATAGTGAATTTTTTGCAAGATGAGTTAAAAATTTCTAAAAGAAATCAATCCAAGCTACAAAATTAGTATGTTGATTAGATTGTGCAGCTGAGTAGCAATAAGCTACTAGATGGTATCATCACCCTTGAAGGTATCTTCAACCCTAATAATCAATTAAAGTAGAAAAGGATGAACTTAGCTGCAAAGAAGGGTGACTTCAAGACAATAGAGTTTTCAAATGGAAAGTCTCTAAACTTGGGAAAGGAATGCTCTACTATTGAACATAAACTTTTCATAGACCTTTGCAATAGGGGTATGTGCAGGATCATGATGAGCCAAAAACTGGTGATATGTAAGTGATATGATGGGCCATGTGGCTGATGATTTTTTTTACCCAAAATTGATGAAACGAAAAGGGTTTTTAAAGGATATTCTTGGCTTTCCACCAATATAAATTATGCTTTACTTTGAATTTAATAAATAATTATTATTCATTTTCTATTTGAATTATGACTAAAGTCCTGATTGATAGGCTGATTAAAAAAATCTATAGATTTCAAATGGTATCACATTTTTTGAATCTGAAACATGTGTCAAATTCTATGCTTCACATACTATAGGATTAAAAAAAGAAAAATTGAATTTCATGAAGTTTTGACCAAGTTAAGGTGGTCGACATATGAGTTTTTATATTTTTAAAAGTTGTAATAAAATATTCATAATTAATTATTTACTTTGAAAAAATTACAAAAAAATATTCATCACATCAAGACATGAGTCCTCTACTTATATCTAAAATCTTATAAAAAAATATTATCATTTTATTGTGGTTAGGGTGGTTAGACAAACACCTATTGCTTATTTTTTCCTTGAAATTTAAGTACTACTGCATTGAAATTTAAAATTTTCACCAAATAGATTTAAAAAAATAAATAAACCTAGTAGTTTAGAAACTGCGTTCAATTTTCTATAGATTCTATTCTTACATATTTTAGAAATAATATATATAACTTATTCAAATTTTTATGTCAAGTTGGCTAACTCTAATTTTTCTAAATTTTTTGCCACTTAAGGACCTATTTTTTCCATGATGATCCTGCAAATACCCATAGATATTGTTCGAGCCTAAAATTTCATGCAAATTTTGGAAATATTTAGGGCTTACGTAATGAAAAATTTAATTTCAACACTCAGAATTATAGTTTGAAAATCTGCTCAAATAGCCCACTTTGAAAAATCACAACTTGAAGCCTCTTCGGTTACATGCAAAAACACTTTGCAAGCATGATTATCTACCATATGTGAGTGTGTCTTCTTGATTTCAGCCTCTTATGATCTGATTTGAGGAATTTTTGAAGCATCAAGTTAAAAGGTTCTGGGAAAGGTTTGTTGTCTACACAGTAAAATCTATCAAAAAAGGGAAAATTTGGAGGAAACCATTTATCAACTGGAATGTTTTCATGACAAACCAGTTGGCATTATATATTCTTCCCATGTAAATCTACCTTCATGCCAATTTTTAGAGCCTCAACACCTCATTTAGTATTTTTTCAAAATCAAATCCAATTGATTTTACACAGTTTTGTGATTGCATTCCCATAAATCTTTAGAAAGGTCAACTTTCATGCTTGATATTTTGTGAATGAAGAAGGTTGATGAAAAACCATTTTACACACATGCTCATGGGACTTAAATGAACCAATTTTCCAAGTTACAGCTTCCCAAAATTAGATTTGGTATTTTTTCAAAAGGGCAAGTTGGTGAGTTTCAGTTGAGTTTGATAGTGGCACTTTTCAAAAAATGCCAAATGAGCAATGTGGAGCATTGATAGCTTGCAATCTTGAAAAATTCATGCCAATCCTTTTGAAAAGCATACTCTCCTATCATAACTCAAGGAGAAGTTTTGATTAGTTTTCCACATCGATTTTGGAGGCTACTTGACTCATTTTGGTCACTATGTAGAAAGCAAATTCTAAACATTACCCGCTTCAGTATAGGTTGCATTTTGAATTTCCAGTGGATGGAAGGCCTGCACAATAAGCATGTTTTCAGGAAAAAAAAGATTATGCTTATGAAAATAAAAAGGGGAGAGCAATACAAATTATTCCAGTGACAGTAAAATAGCCCAAGCACTAGGTCAAGAGAAAGGGTGTAACATCTGAATAAATGCATTTGATACCTTAGAAATTTCTAAACAAACATTTAATTGGTATTTGCAATGCCATTCAAGATGTTTGAAGGCAACAACAAAATGCATTTAAGCACTTCTTGATCTTCGATGCCACATGACTAAATCTTCGGAAACACATAGAAGTTTCTTACCATTTGATGTTTTGAAAAGTATTGGATTCCATTATATAGCTTAAGAAATTATTCTAATGGAAATTTCTCTAAATTCATCAAGAAAATAAATTTCAGCCCTAGATAATCTATATTGAAAGATTGACAAAGGAAGGAATTATATTAAATGCACTTAAGTTTCCAACCTAATCCAAGTAGAAAATACTATCTGTACTTCAAGGAGAATGACATATATCTAGGCAAGTGGTAGAAGCAAAGGTAAATACAATGAAGAGGTCTCCATCTTAGATGTGATACATCCCAGGAGAAAGTATCACATGATGACATTCAGACTTATATGGTGCATTTGATCTTCTCAACAAGCCTAGTAAAACCGTGCAGTAGAGATGATTTGGAACCACTATTTGAAGCATTGTTTGTGGGAGCTATTGGAACAAGACCATGCATTTTAGTTTTTGAGTTCAAAGTCTTATCATTCTCAAGATGTTACAATGCAAAAATGATTAGGTTCAATATCATTTCTTATACATACATGTTCTGTGAAATAAGGAAAACTAACAAAAGCAGGAGAGTTTGTGAACCATATAGAAATCATGGGATGCAAGCCTACAATCATATCATACAACACTATTATTCAGATCATTTGCTAAACGGGACAACTTGATACCATTGTGTAAGTATTGGGGGATACCTCTCACTATCATGCTAGTACCTTTGCCGACATGGATCTTCACATTTTAGTTAAATGGCTAGCTCCATAGCCAACTAAAATGTTATTCCTACTACTTGCTATTGTGAAAATGATGGGTTTTCATCCTTGGGATGCAATGTATTGATCAAATTTGTGCAAGATGGAAATATGTTATGAATGGACTTTGAGGAAGGCCATAGTTGCTTTCACCTTGGCTCCAAATCAACTAACAAGCATTCAATTAGTTTCCAATCACATTAAGCACTTTTGTTTCAAGAAACGGTTTTAATGATTGTAATGAGATTATTGACACTAAGCATCAAAATCCCCACAAAAGTGTCACTACAATAGAGGAAACAAGTGTTGAACTACAACAAATTTGTTGAACCACAGTCAAATGTATTTCTGTAAGAAAACCTGCAAATAGAGACATGGGAACAAATGCATCGCAGAAAAGAGAATGTGTCACAGAAAAGAAAACACACTGAGTTAGATCAAAAGTGCCAAGAGTTTTCTTCATCTTTGAATAAAATGTTTGAGTGGATACCAAAATATGCAGTATTGCTAATTATCTCAGCTCAATAGCTACTTGCTTGTACACAAGTTTGAATCACTAGATTTTAGAAGGGAAAGAGTTTTTTCAGTGTGGATGAGTTTTCAGGATCGAAGAAGTCATGTGAAGGAATTAGATGATGATATTGGGCTGGAGGGTGCATTATACCGTGTAAATTTAGAAGGAAATGTGCACATAATGCATGCACTCTATGCAATGAAAAATGTGAGGGGATCCAATATGCAAAAATGAACAAAAAAGAAAACCCTAAAATAGATGAAATATCCATGAGAATCTTCAGTATCGACATGAGTAATGTGAAAGTCTCTTCGATTTCCTGAAAAGGGCAATTAACTTGAGGATTTCATTGAAGAGACATAGGTGTTTCAGAGGGAGTAATTCAAATGTCTCTTTGATATCCTAAGAAACAAAGGAGCATGTGATTTTATTTGGAAGAGAAATAGGTATTGGCATGAGCTAACATGAAATCCCTCTGAGAAAGCAATATGCATTCAAAAAAATCATTTAAGAAACATTTTAATAGAGAAAAGAAATTTTTTGAGGTCCCTTCAATGTTTGGGAAACGAATAATCATATGAATGGTTTAAAAATTCTATCAAAGGAACAAGTAAATACCAGCAGTAAAGAGGATTGTTGAGCCTGATTTCAAGAGAAGGAAATACCTTAAATAGTACTGAGAAAATAAATGGAGGATTGGTTTAAAGTTTAACACTATAGAAGTTTCAATTGGTATGTCAAAAAGGGAAAGAGCAGACGGTTTCCACTTCACAGAAATGACCATTAGAAACAATCCCTAATACCATGCAACAAATAAAATCTTATCAAAGGGAGAAGGAAGTGTCAGAGAGAGAATTTACCAGGTCACTTCAAAATCTCGACAAGAGGAAAAGGGAAAATAATATCAAATAATTTATCTAAGATACCTTCGTTGTTCAGAGTGAGATTGCTAAAAGTCTCTTTGACAGATGACTAGGCAACAATTCGTTGAAGAGACTATGACCATTCAAAGAGAGATTTCTTTAAGTCTCTTTGATGGAAGAGAGTGCATGTTACATGAAAATACAAAGAAGGATTACCAAATAAAATCACAACATTAATGTTCTAGAGAATATAATTCTTATCAAAGGTGTAAAAGAATAGTTGAAGTGAAATACTTTTATTGGCCAAATTAACCAAAGGGGTAATTATTTTATTCAAAAGAATATTTTCATTAAGTATAGGTGCAAGTGAAACATTTTCACCGAGGGGTTACAAGATAGATAATTATTTTCACCCAAAGAGCATTTTTCTGATTGGGTGGAAATAAAGTTGCCAACAAAAGGAAGATTATAACTACATTTGCAATTAATTTTATGGAAATACAAGGATGAATATTAAAGTTAAAGTATTTTCTGAGGATAAATTAATTAAATGAAGAGTTGCACCAGATAGGCACGTGAGGAGTCATAACCCTTGAAAATACAATGTATTTATGATGGCTAAAATTAAAATTGAAAATCATTCTAATTAGAGAGTAGGTTAGGATCATCATCAATAGTAGTAGATATATTCATCCATTAGTATATCATACTCCAGTCATACATCTCCAAATTTTGAAAACTTTTGCTATAAATGTATATATTTTGAAGCAATATAATGGAGAAGACTATTCATAAGTGGTGATTTACTTCTAGTGTTCAACTATTGTGCTAATTTCCATTCCTATATGTTTTTGTGCTTTCTTCAAAGTGGTTTTCCTTAATTATTCAAATTTATACATTTTTTTAGGACACATTTATTATTGTTGTGTGATTTTCTTGATTGGGTTCTGGCTAGAGTGAATTAAAATCCTTTCAAGTAATTCATTTTAATTGGTTCCTGCTAGGGATTAAAATCCTTTTAAATTGATGATTCTGATTGGTTTCCCTCAAGTTAAGAATTAAAAATTCTTTCATGAAATTATAGTAATTTGGGAGAATAACACTGGGATTCATAAAGAAGAGTATAGTAACTAACAAACCTACACGTTTGTACAAGGTGCAAAAATCCAAAGTTCCCAACAAGTTAGACTTAAGCTGAGAAGTAGATCCACCTGTCTTACAAATCAATCTCCATCATCATCATCCATCCTTCGACTTCATTCACCAAATAGGATTAGGCACTAGTAAAAATTAGAGCATTTTATACAAACTTTACTCATACACTCACTATTAGAATTTGGCAAATAAATGACTACGCAACTAAAAAATTTAGTCACGTGACTAACACTAGTATTATTTGGAAAATAAATGACTAATTTGGTTATTTATAAGTGACTAATTTGGTCATTGGGTAAAATCACAACTAAATGACTAAATAAATGACTATTATCAGATAAATAAAAATGATTAAATAAATGACTAATATCAGACAAATAAAAATGACTAAATAAATAACTAAATAAATTTTCTCATTATTAAAATCTTGGCCATAATTTTCATTTTAATAAACATACTCTAAAACCTTCGTCAAGACCTTATTTTCAATTGTAGCCTGCCATAATTAATAATAAAATATTACAAATAAAATTACTTATAAATATTTTTTGTGGAATAAATATTTTTTTTTGTGGTGTCATCATATGAACACCAAAGTTTCTTCTAAATTGACAAAAAACCACCAAATTATAAAAATTAATGAAAACCATAAGAGAACCGAAAAAAATAAGCAAAAGGAAGAGAAAAAATAAAAGATAAGAATAAGCAACCAAATAATCTAAGAGGAAAAAGGACCAAATTCTTTTTTATAAGCATAATTTTCATTTTAATAAACATACTCTAAAACCTTCGTGAAGACATTATTTTCAATGTAGCCTGCCAAAATGGAGCAGTGAGTCAAAACCTTATTTTCAAGGTAGCCCGCCAAAATGGAGAAGTAAAGCACGATGCTTGATTTTGGATTGCAAACTCTACCCATTTTTCTACATCAGGCACAATTTGTGCAGAATATTGTGGTAAGTCACTTTCCATGGTTTCAGTTAATTTTACTTTTCAAATCTGTACGCGGTCAGGCCATATGATCCATTCTTTTTAATAATTTTACTAGCAGCTTGTTGACTAACAATGATTATGTTCTTTTTTAGGCTAATTATGGAAAAGCATATCCATCTTGTGTTGCAGAAGTTAAGGATTTATATAGAGAACTTGGAATCAAGGTTTGTTTGTTCTTTTCTTTTCCATTATGAGATGTTGAAAGTGATATTTTCTTTTCGAAGTTTTCACTATCAAATTGAATAGTTCATAGGAGAACTTACTTTTATCTATAAAAATGATATTAAGAGACATGTAGATTGAGTTTTCTATACAAATTTCAGAATTTGAACTCTTAAAATTAGCTTCCACTTTCTGAGGTGGCATGCAAATCACTTTTGAAGTTGAGTGTAAAAAAAATAGTAGCACACAAAGAAAAAGGATGAACAATAATAAAGTGAAAAGTGGCTCTTCTATCAACCATGTAGAGTACAATGAAAGGAGTGCAGGGATGGTAGGGGTTTAACATTTACAATGCAGTGGAATAGTAGTTTAGTTGTACAGTAGATGTCATCCTACTTTGTTTGAGAACTCTTACTGAATTCCCAAAAATAGTTCCCAAATGACACCAATAGATATTATAAATAGAAAACAAACAACAATATTTTCATATAAAAACAACAAGAGCTAATTCATATGCCCTATGAATATCTCTAACTTTTTGGCTCCCCTTTGATACCTTTGTGCATACTTATAAATTACATCTCCATGATTAATATGGACTGGAAGGGTTGAAAGGGTACATGTTAGTCTTTTCCATTTATTGGGCAATAAAGAGTTTGAAGTGACTGAAAGAATCAAATGTAGCTCTTTACTCTAGATGCTTTATTCTTATTCGGTTATTAATATATCCAAATATAAACCATGATGACTTAAATTAGAACTAGAAGAAATCTCATGAAAACTACAAGAAGAGATCAGTGATTAGATGAATCATGGAAACGAAACCAACTCGATAAGCCACGACAAACAAAATATGCAATACAAATGAGAATACAATCCTTCAAAGGAGTTGTCATGGATAAAGAATCATCCTCCCTTAGATCTCTTGTGAGAATGCCTAAAATATCTTCATTTATCCACAATATCCACATGCTATGAACTCTGATATAGAGATTGTGCATAGTTATTCTCAGTTTATTCAATTTGGTGCTATTATTTTTATCCTGTGATTTAGGCTTCAAACCAACCCCTCTCATTATTATTTGTCTTCTAGAACTGTCTAGAAGAGGGTAATCAAAATCAATACTGGAATATCTGAAAGTCGAAGATCCTTTCCCTCAAATTGAGGCTTTGTTCTCAACAAACCAGAGCTAAAACAAGCCAAGAACTAATGGAAGGGAAGTTGAATCAAAACTAAGAGCAACTAAAATCCTTCCTAAGAAAAGTTCCCTTTCCACTATAACTGTCAGTTCTAGTGTCTCCTTGTTCATTTTTTCTTGGATCTCCTTATTTTTCATTTCTTGATAGAGAGCTTTTGAAAGATGTGCAAGATGTTCTTCAATCTCAATAATCAATGTTGAGATAAAATAGAAGCATTGCTCTTGCAAATAAGGTGCTAAATCATTTATCCTTGAAGGAGATTTATGTGCATGAAGAAAACTTAGGAGGTCTTCTAGAATATTCTTGGACCCCTCATCTATGGTATCTTTTATTTGACTAACCTCAGTTCCAAACTAAGTGTTAAGGAAACCAAACTAGTCTTCATCATTTTTCATCATAAATCTAAAACTCAACCCAGGTAAATTGACACTTTTAAGGTCCCCTCTGTTGACAAGCCAACCATCACTAGTAGTTAATTTGTGCAAATGGGTTTCAATGTCTTTGTAACTTGCCAAAGATGTAACTATGGCCTCAAGGCATTTACCAACCTTAACTCTCTCACGCAAATTTTCAAATCCATCAGCTATTATTTGTTTCATCCTACTAACAAGCAGGCTTTCAAAAAGTTCATCCCATAGACTCTTTGAGTGCTTCAAAACAATCTCGCACACGCATTGCCATGGAAACTCAACATTTGAACCAAAAACTATTTTTAGCCACTCCAAGCTCCCCTCAAATGCATCTAGACTGTCCATTGTTTCTCTTATCAATGTCTCATTCTCTGCAAGTTCCTTACCACTTTTCACAAGATCATGCAAATACTTTCCCCCAAGCCTATCTGCAGAGAGAATATCATATGCATATGTCTTAAGCCATGCTAAGCAAGACTCTAATATAAATTCACTCAGAAAAATCATCATGGTAGCTTGTAGCTTCTCTCTATGAGATTTACACAACTACACCTCATTGTCAGGGTTTGGAATTCCATCAAACAACTATGATTCAGGTGGCACTACCAACACAGTCTTATAAAAAAGAGACAAATCGTTTAGAACCTCCAAAAAGAGTTCCCTAGCCTGACATAGCGTTACCTATATGACTCTCACCACATTACAAAAAATGGAACTGATTTCCCCCACCTTATTGATCTATCAACCAGATGTGTCTTATGGTTCCAGCCGGTTCTATTTTTTCATTGACATGAGGATCTTCTATCGGCAGGACGAGGTCTCCTATTCTCACAATGGTCTAATGGGGATGTCGTAGGTGGAGTTCATTCCTATCGTTGGAACCTTCCAACGATAGGCATGAACTCCACTGATGATATCCCCATTGGACCTTCATGAGAATAGGATACCTTGTCCTGCCGATAGAAGATCCTCATGTCGATGAAAAAATAGAACCGTTGATGCATCGTTGGAACCAAAAGACACGTCTGGCCGATAGACTAATAAGGTAGTCCTTTTCAAATAAGTTTGTTCTACTATCATGGACCAAACAAGCATTAGAATTAGAGACTAACAAGAACCACAAAGAAACTTTTCATTGACACATCATCTAATGGAAGAAGGATTTTTTGGCCCAATGGATCCTAACCAAATCAGTTTAAACCCAACAGAGCAGATCTCAATTGAGTCGGATAAGCCCCACCGAGATTTCACTTTACAAGAAAAATCCTTGGAGAAAGAGAGTACTGGATAAATGCATCTAGAAGAGCTCCCAAAAAATATACATCCTTCATGGCACCGAATCATGTATCATCCCAGACAAGAATTTCTACACCATAGTTGATTTGTTGACAAAATTTTGAATCAATGAGTATGTTCTTTTATACTCAATAGTCAGGAAGAATGTTATACTAACCATGGATTTCACCTATTATAATTGTTCTTAATTGTTGCACTACTATTTCTAGTTGCTATGCAACTGTTCTTAGTTGCATTATTTATTTGTACTATTTGATGAACCCTTGGTGTGTGAAGTCTTCTAGCCAATTTTGTCAGAATGAAGCAGATGGAGTTCAGGGGTTTTTTTTTAGATGATATGGAAAATTTTGTTTGGAACCAAATAGAGTTGAATGGGTGTTTCAAACTCAATCAAATCTTGTTTAAAACAACTTGACATGAAGACAAGTGTAATTAGAAGAATGGGATTGCTTTTTTGATCATCATGATTTGGTTTAGAGCTAGGAAATTGAAGCAAAATGGTGATAAAGAACAATAGGGCATGGGCATAAAATGTGTCAGGCTGTTTTGGGAAAAATGTGCCTTAAACATTAGAGATCTTTAAATTTGGGAAAAGATTTTGAGAGGTTCCTTGCAAAATCCATTTTGTGCACATTCTACAATCAATCATTTCATTCCATGAGATGACATCTCTTTGAGGCATTTTGTCAAACAATTCAAGTGTTTTGTCTATGATTCCACATCTTGCATATATGTCTACCAGAGCATATCCAACTATAACATCCAGGTATTTTTTTAATTACTCTATATTTCATCAATCTCTTTACTATTTGAACCTCATACAAATGTTTTAGAGAAGAACATAAGTTGTAGCATTTTTAGGATCCAACTAAAAATATGAATGGTTGATCAACCATGCACACCTAATGATCAACTACATATGTAATTTTTAATGCAATAAGGGTTACTAATGTGTGAAGTATGTGCAGCCGTCATCCACTAAACTTGCATGATTACATGCACCTAGAACCAAAGCAAAGCTTACAATGTTAGGATGTGTTCCAAAGTGCTTCATTAATTCAAATATTTTGAGAGGCTCCTTGTAAAATCCATTTTGTGCACATTCTACAATCAATCATTTGATTCCATGAGATGACATCTCTTTGAGGCATTCTGTCAAACAATTCGGGTGTTTTGTCTATGATTCCACATCTTTCATATATTTCTACCAGAGAATATCCAACTATAACATCCATGTATCTTTTTAATTCCTCTATCTTTCATCAATCTTTTTACTATTTGAACCTCGTACATATGTTTTAGAGAATGTAAGTTGCAACATTTTTAGGATCCAACTAAAAATATGAATGGTTGATCAACCATGCACACCTAATGATCAACTATATATGTAAATTGTAATGCAATAATGGTTACTGACATGTAAAGTATGTGTAGCTCTCATCCACTAAACTTGCATGACTACATGCACCTAGAACCTAAGCAAAGCTTACAATGTTAGGATGTGTTCCAAAGTGCTTCATTAATTCAAAGATTTTGAGAGGTTCCTTACAAAATCCATTTTGTGCACATTCTACAATCAATCATTTGATTCCATGAGATGACATCTCTTTGAGGCATTTTGTCAACCAATTCAAGTGTTTTGTCTATGATTCCATATCTTACATATATGTCTACCAAAGCATATCCAACTATAACATCCAGGTATCTTTTTAATTCCTCTATCTTTCATCAATCTCTTTACTATTTGAAACTCGTACAGATGTTTTAGAGAAGAACATAAGTTGCAACATTTTTAGGATCCAACTAAAAATATGAATGGTTGATCAACCATGCACACTTAATGATCAACTATATATGTAAATTGTAATGCAATAAGAGTTACTGATGTGTGAAGTATGTGTAGCCCTCATCCACTAAACCTGCATGACTGAATGCACCTAGAACCCAAGCAAAGCTTACAATGTTAGGATGTGTTCTAGAGTGTTTCATTAATTCAAAGATTTTGAGAGGTTCCTTGCAAAATCCATTTTGTGCACATTCTGCAATCAATCATTACATTCAATGAGATGACATCTCTTTGAGGCATTATGTCAAATAATTCAGGTGTTTTTTCTATGATTCCACATCTTGCATATATTGTCTACTTAAGCTAGTTTTTCCTATAGCTATTTTTGTTTGGTGTTTTCAATGTTGTATAGTCAGATTTTCCTGTATGCCTGAATGTCTTTTTTCATAAAATCAAGTTTATACTATGTTCCCCCAAGTTTCAGGGACGAGGAAGACAGGGGACGATGGGACATGTTTTTGGTATGGGGGTACTTTTGGGTCATTTTTTAGGGGACAACTATAAAAAATAGGGAAACTTTTAAAAATATAGAGAAATTTCAAATATTCATATCAAAACATTGATATAGCATTCATCATAGACATTGTAGAAGATTAATACATAACATTAGACTTGAATTGATGTTTCACATAAGAATTGACAAACAAAGTAACAAAATTCAAATTATTTTATTGTCAATGTGCATACATATTAAATATGAATTATAAAAAAATGCCCAAAGGCTTCAAGTTTCAACTATAAAATGACAAAAACATAGAAAATATATGGCTGTCCCTAATCAGCAGATGCAACTGGTAGGTCTGTATCAAAATTAGAGCTCAAGTTTGTGTCACTGTCAGATGCAAAGGTAGGGGGAAGTTTCTGAGTCCCCAAAGTCCCTGAAACATTTCAAGGATGGGGACGGGGGTACCAAGGTAGGGGATGGGTCCCCGTGGAGCACTAAGTTTATATGGTTTGGGGTTTCAAGGTGGGGTTTTACCTGACCACAAAAAACCTCTGTGGTTGGGACAAAGGTATACACCCCTCTTGCTGATTACACCTTATCATCTACTAGAGACCTCTGGATGACTCTTGGCAATGGTACAGTGATGGATTGAGGGGGAAAACAGTAACAGAGGTGGTTGTGATAGTAAAGTGGAGGTTGGTATGTACACTATTTAAGTCTTGTAAGATTCTAACATGGAATCTAGAGGCACCAATTAGGAAAACCCTAGTCCTAGCCTTCATAAAAGAGTTTACAATACTAATACATAAATATAAAAATGTATTTGATTTTGACTTGTATATCTAAATAGCTCTATTTCTTCTTGAATTAAACATTTAAAAAATGGTGCAGGAGCACCAAGTTAGTTTTGAAATGTTGATTCATGGAGGTCTTAGGTCAGTTTTAGTTTTGAGTCTAGAAGTCATTAATAAGGTCATGATTGACCAATTCATATTGTAAGAATGTGTAGGAATAATGAAGAGTGTTGGAGGTGGTGGCAAAGCTATGAGAGGTTGGTAATGTCATTTTTCAAAAACCCTACCCCAAGCTAGTGTAAAGTGAGGGTTTTTAGTTACAGAGGTTAGATGAGAGTTTTCCCATCTAAAAATTGTTGATTAGGGCCCTATGTTGATTGGTAAGAAGATCTGAGTGGTTGTTTGTGTAGACACTTAAAAATGACCTAGGCCTACAAGCTCTATTTTACCACTTTTGTCCTAGCATAATTAGGACATTTAATTATGTCTTTGGTCCACATTCGACTATTGATTAAATAATTCATAATTATTTAATTAATTCATGTCCTTTTATTTTTCATGATTATTAAATAAATAAATTTTATTTATTTATTAAATACGTCATTAATTGTCTAAGTCTTCTCTTAATTTATTTAATCACCCTTCTTCAGTCATTTCTTCCTGATTATTAAATAAATAAGTTTTATTTATTTATTTGATATGTCATTAATTGTCATAATTAAATGAATTGATTAATTTATTTAATTATTTATCATATCTGCTAAATTAAATAATTATCTCTAATTATTTAATTGTCAAAATTAATATTCCTCTCATTTTAAATAAATTAAATTATTTAAAATGTCATCACATCTTAATTGGCAGTCCATTTTGGTAAATAATCTGAAAATTGATTATTTATTATTTCACAAAAACCATATTTTGAATTAATTTAATTCAAATTGGTAACTTTCCTCTAAAAATCAAGTAATCAGGAAGATTCTTGATTTTCCAAATCTGATCTTTAGTTCAATTCTTATCTTCTTGATTTTCGAAAATCTTTATTTTTGAATTAATTATCTCATTTATTCTCCATCGCCGATTCGATTCTCTCAGATGAAATCTCGACCACTCACTTAATGATTTTTCCCTAACCCTAATTAGGGATTATCAAATTTAATCTGGGCCTCTGATTTTAGGTCTCTGTCAAAAGTCAATCTCGTCTATCCATTCAAAATGGCATTTTCTATAAAATGCTATTTTGCTCTCATTTTTAGATTACGCACTGACATACTTAGATATTTCACAGAAATTGCTGCATTTATATTTCATTAAGTTTTGGACATATTTAGGCATAGGCATTTTTAGTCATTTAGACATAGACATAGACTTGGATCAAATCCTTCAAAGCTTGGTGTAGGACTTAGAATTATTTCCAGATTGCTCGCACGTCAAATATGAGGGCAACATGTCAACCCGCAAGTTACAAGGTGTTACAAAAGTGAATCATGGAGGTCTCGGAAATTAACTGGTATAATCATTTCGCTTATGTTTACTTCCATTGTATTTTGTAATTTCTTTGGGTTTCTTGATTTGTATTGATTTTCTAACATCTAACATACCTAAAATTAACCCTTAGTTACATTGGTGAACCTGACGTTGTTCCTTTTATTTTATTTTTCTTCCGTACGGTTTTGTGCATTTTCTGCCATTTTTGTAGGTACATGTACAGAGCGACGTAGTTGTTTTTTTTACATCATGACGCATCTGATGCATCGCGACATACACGCAGACTCAAACACTACAATTGCCCTATCGTGCCACAATCAAAGTCTGGAAAGCCGCATTTCTATTCCTGAGCCGCATTTGACATATAGAGCGACGTATTTTCTCTGTCGTGACGCATTTGACTGGTAATGTTTTTTGTTTATTTGCATTTGGGTTTTTGTTGTTTTTTGTGTTCTTTTTATTCTGGTTCTTCGGCATTCTGCTTAGTTAGGTTTTTGTGGTACTAATTTTTATTTGCAACATTTGGCGGTTAATTTTCGTGGGTCAAAGGAAAATTTTCAAACTTCTAACTCGTGGTCTTGCAGGTTTGAATGTCGAAGAATAAACACTAAAACATTGTGTCTGTATTTTTCTAAGATTAGTACACACTCAATTTCAGTGCAATTAAAAAGAACATGTCTTCTAATTTGCATGATTGTGTTTGATAAATGGTAGGTGAGTATGCTCTCACCTTGTGAAAACTCAATGATCAGAAAACCAGACCTGTTTTTATATGTTATTACCCTTACGACTTAGAAATCGAAGTATCCTCTCCCCTTGCACTTTTGGGTGATCCTGGGTGTAAGAGAAACAGTTACTAACTCTAGAACTTGGGCCTGTTCTAGTGGGAAAAAGTACTCACCCCAGGACGACTCAGACTGGTAGCACCCTGACACCGAGGGACTTCCAGCTGATATATAAAAGTCGAGTCTTGGGGAAAGCCCAAGAATCACGCGCGTGGTTCCGACGAGATGGATCTGAAAGGGGACTCTCGCTGCATGGATCATGCCCTACGAATGGAATGCTCGTATTAAACACCTCTTGTCTTAGTGTCCAACCATTCTTTGGTCATTGCTTGGTATAGTGTAGGGTACAGTATCATGCCCGAAGACACTCACTACTAATCCCCTTGAATAGAGATAGCAGTTCTTGGGAAGTCACTACCCAAGAATTCAAATTTGGTGTGCTCGAATGATGTTAATGAGCCATGGAGGGGAGCCAATGCCACCAAAATTCTAAGCTATCTGCTCTTGAGAAGGAAAGGTGTTTATCACCAATCCAGGGTATATCGGTGGGCTATATCAAGTATACAAACCCTCGGCCTATTGGCCTTTTAGGATTGTACTTGTCTTATGTGCTCTTGCTTACATTCAAAACATTGTGCTTGTCAAGTGCTTTCTGGATTCACCACATCTACATTTCTAAACAAAACACTCAACATCAGAAAGATCAAATTTTATCTCAATACATCAAGAAAACAAATTGTGTCACGATTGTTGAAATTCATTCGCTTTTCTACAATGCATTTGAAAACTACTGAGACACAATCAAACTAATAAACTGCATTCGACACTTCAAACACTACATCTGTCTGCATCGTGACACATCTGAACCTTACAGAGCCGCATCTGCCAAACTAAGTCGCATCTGTCAGTCCCTGAGCCGCATTTGCTCAAACTGAAATGCATTCACAAAACTGTGATGCATTTGGAGCCTCAAATGATGCATTTTCCCGTCATAAGTAAAACTTCATACAAAGTCAAATATGAATCTACACCTTGTCAATCATTTGTCAAACACTGTTTCCAAGGAGATTCTGTCAGAAACCAATTTTGAAATTGCTCAAAATTTTGACCATTAGTTTGCATTCTTTACCATAGGTTTCATCCTCCATTCTTTTTAGTTGCATACATTAGGCATTAGTTTGTCCCTAGGTTTTAATACTTGCATACTTTGGATTAGGAAAATCTTAGCACAATTTGCAACGTCATTGCTTTTGAAACTAGGTTCTCTTGGACTAAATTATCAATCCCTTTTTCAGTCATTGTCCCTTTTGTGAGATTTTTCCAACTCAACAGTCTAGATAGGAAAACTCACTAGTCATTTTTGACCTTGTCATCTTGTCCTTTCCAATAATGTCCTTTAGTAACCGAAATCAAAAACAAAGATTGAGCTTAGAAGTGCTTAGGTAACCTTGTCTTAAATTGCATTATAAGTTTAGACATTGCATATTTTATTCCCAAAAATCCAAAAATATTATTCATCCTAGTTGTCATTTTGAACTTAGACCTTGCATAAGTGTCATCCTTGGATTTAGTTGTCATCTTCATTTTGAGCAATATCATTTTATGGTGGAAACTAGACTCCAAAAAAAAAAATGACAAATGGAAAACTTTCGACAAGACCCCACTTCCACTATTGAAAATCCCATGTATGACCCAAATTGGACTTTTGATGATCCATTTGGCAATACAAACAATCAACCTCTCACGACAACACCATCGTCATCAAACAGTCCCTTTGAACCATTCTTACGTAAGGATGTGTATAGAAAAATACTTGAGGAAAACCTAGAGGTAGCAGCACAAGATCCAGAGGCCTCCCAATTCGTGGAACAAATGGTCCTATATGACAGGGACAAATATTTGGCTATACTCTTAAGTCAAGGAGCCAAGTTACCCCAGGGTTTCGACATTAACACATTGAGACCAACATCTCCTGACCCTAATGACAACAACACGCATAACATGTCACATAGTGGTCAACCTCCAAACACTACAAGCAATACTTTCTTTGACACTACAACAACAGTGCATGCTACCTCCAACACAATAAACGCTGCATCCATTGGAGGATCACAATCTGCCACAGTTCTACAATATCCACAACACTGTCACAATCGGCTGGAACCACCTTTGGCTCCATGGAAATGTGGGCAAGTTGCTCTAATCCTCTTTTTACCAATATGGTAAATTCCACAGGGGCATCATCAAGTCACAACAATCCCCCCTTGACAGCCACATCTATTACCATGAGCACACCTTTGACATATCAGCTCATTGGTATATCACAAAATCCTTTGGGAGGAGGAAAAAGACGTACCTTTATCCAAGGACAACAATAAAATGTTAACACGCCAACACATTCAAATGTCATTGCCTCCCAAGGACCAAATACAAACATTCCCCTTACACAAACCCAAAAATTTGCACAACGTGGCCAAATAACCCAACCCATGGCATCATTAGTACATCACAATGTTCATAGTCACCATATTCCCCAAATAATGACACAAATGGTTGGGGGACACATCCCAACTTACTCATCCCATAGTCATACTCACCAACATACCCCCAACCCTAACTTTCAGTACCAACAACACGCCAATCCAAACACATCATGCATGTCACAACAATCCATACTGCCACAATACACCAATATTCATGCACAACACATGGGGACCTATGGTACAACGTATGCAACCACAAACGACCCTGTAATAGAGGCCTTACAAGAAAAAATGATGGGTCTAGAGAAAACTATCCAAAACATACACATATCAGGAAAGAAATCAGAAATATCATATGATCTAAACATATACCCATTCGACATGAGCTTATACATGCCACCATTTCCTCCGAGATATGTGTCACCCAATTTTACAAAATACAGAGGCAAGACAAACCCCATTGAACATGTTCGCGAATTTGCAACCAATTGTATGGACGTCGCCTATGAACAAACATACTTGATGAGACTTTTTTCTAAAAGTCTGGCGGGTCCTGCCCTTGAATGGTTTTCCACTCAAAAGGATATCCAAACATGGGATGAGCTTAAACAAAAATTCATAAAAAATTACGTGTACAACATTGAAATGGACACCTCTATCACTAGCTTGTGCAATCTCACATAGGAGGATGTTGGTGAGACATTCATCCCATTCTTTCAAAAATGGAGAAGTCTAGCTAGTCGGTCTCACATTGACATACCCAAAAGGGAAAAGGTCGACATGTTCGTTCAAACACTTATGGGTCCCCTAAAATATGCATTGCAAGTGCATTGTTGCATAACCTTCATGGACCTAGTCGAAAAAGGGGTCCAGATTGAGAAAGCCCTTATCGTAAAGGGAGAGCTAAGGTACGGTCCCAAAAATGAAAATGCAATTCCTCCCACCGACAAGAATAAATATTGGGTCAAAAATAAAAACGTTACAAATGACGGTGTTGTTGACGCCAAGACTGCAAACATTGTGGGTCCTGTACTAGCCCTAAAAGGGGTTCAACAGCAAAAAAAACCAACAACATTGACACCCCTACCAATGTCCCTTCAAACAACTAGAGCAGCCAAAATAATCAGGGACAATACCATCAGATGAGACAATTTCCTAGGGGTCGCACATACACTTCCTTGGGTAAACCCATTGAAGAATTCCTTAAGAAATGCCTCCAAAATGGGGTCATCACACTTCAAGAACCAAAATCATATGACCCAGGACAATTCAAACCAGCATGGTGGAACGATAATGCATTTTGTGAGTACCATCGGGAAAAAGGACATAAAACCTCTAACTGTCGACAACTGAAAAACCTAGTACAAGATCTTATCGAAAGTCGTATCATTGAAGTAGTTGGATCACAATTCACCTCCAATTAAGATCATACTATCCATAAGAATCCATTGTAGGACCATGGTTCTCATAATGCTTCCACCTCAAGTCCACAGATGAATAATAATCAAGCTAACTTCACCCGAGCCAAGTACGACTATTCTGGTGGACCTATTATAAATAATGTCCAAACTGACAATGAATACATCAATACCATTACAGTCAAGAGAGCACCTTAATGCAATGCTACTACTCAAAGTGGCAAGGTCACCATAGCTGGTCCACCTCCCGCTAGACAACCCAAAATAACCATATCGGGCCCATCTGCTAAACAATCAAAACCCACCCCGACCACAAAGCAATGGCAACCCAAAAGTCAGTTCAACCTTATCGACCACCTGGGAAAGACTCCCGCACAAATCTCTATACTTGAGCTGCTTCGTATCTCTCCCGCGCACAAGGATATACTAGATAAAACCCTGCAAGAGTTGTCAGTCCCCAAGGACATTGATGTTAATCAATTTGAGACCATGGTGGGATACCTCACTATTCCTCACCATGTCACCTTGTCGGATCAAGACTACTCATCACCTAAGACCAACCACAACGATGCATTGCACATAGAAAATTTTGTCCACAAGCACAAAGTTAGATGGGTTTTAGTAGATGGCGGAGTAGGATTGAACATATGCTCCCTCAAACTAGTTAAGGCTCTAGGATTCTCTGATGCATGCGTGGACCCGACAAAGAGTATAGTGATCAAAGCATATGATGACGAAGAACGCTCTTCACGTGGTGTTATCTCTCTCCCTATCAAAGTGGGACCAGTCATTGTGGACACAACCTGCCAGGTCCTAGATTTGGAATTACCGTATAACATCTTGCTCGGTTGTCCATGGATTCATGCCTTAAAAGCCGTTCTATCCACATATCACCAATGCCTAAAGTTTCCATTTGATGGCACAAAAGTAACCATATATGGAGACCCTAACCCTTTCCAATATTGTACCAACCTAAGGGGTATTTCTGAAAACTGAGTTCCTATTAACCGAGAAGCACCTGGCTCCTCGTCATCCAAATACATTGACCCATCAACACTCACATCATCTTCCACATCCGCTCCATCCATGTCTTTCGCCACACCACCACCTTCTACAAACCCTAAGGCTAAATCCACTATCAAGATCCAAGACCTCGGCTATGGGGAATTCAAACTGCACACAGCATATAGCATCACAACAATACCCAAGTCTCCGAAGGTCTATGGTTGGCCATGTTTTAGAATGGAACCCAAAGAAATTTTCAAAGTTCCACCAAAAAAAGTTTTCATCAAATGGGGAGACATGAGTAATGAGGACCTTGCTGATATCACAGGATGGATCTATAAGGATACTATCGCACTATCCCCATTCCAGTTCAAAAATATGGCAAGGGTTATGACATAATGAAGGCTAAGGGCTACGATGCTACAAGTGGCCTAAGCAGAAATAAAGCTAGATGAAGAGAGCCCATAAAACCATTCCAAATTCCAAAGTATCTTAGATTAGGGTTTGGATCGCCCGATAATGATGATCGGCATACCATTGGAATTTTGAGTGAGCGAGTACATGCTTTGAAAAGTGTCGAGACCACTACGAAAACCCTCACCAAAACTGACTCCCAAGAGTGGGAATTTGGCTCAGAACGATCCTTAAGTGAATGTTGCCTCGATGATTTGTTTGTCGAAACAGGGGAACTGACCTCTGAACAAAGATTTTGGAAAACATTTAAAATTGATCAGGCACCAAATAGTCAAAGTCCCATTACTAATCCCCATGACATACAAGACCCACCATCTGAATCCCTTCAGTCCAATCCATCTGAAGTACCAGACGACACTGACAACTAGGACTCTAAGTCCTTCAGCCCTTATTTTGACAACGAATATGAGACTAGTGAAGGGGAATATTGGATAGAGTCCGGTGTGGAGTTGGATGATGATAATCTCATCTACAATATCACTAAATCTGTCTGCATGCTTTCTACATCCTCCCCTCAATTCACCAACACTCACGATGGAATTTCCATAGTTTATCCTCAGCTAGTCGATTGGGACCAACAAGGCCCGCCAGTCCTAGACACATTTCAAAATGACGAGGCAATTGCAGAGTTTATGGGATTATGTGAGGGCATACGCAGTGGTGATCACAAGTCAGGATTTTCCATTGACTTAGATTGCATGACATACTTTGATGAGACTACTCAGTCCTTCAGTCGCAAAATTAGAAATAAAAATAAAATAAAAAATAAAACATCTTTAGGTGAAAACCGAAAGGCACCTTCTGACTACCAAAAAGTAAAAACAAAGGACGTATCTGTGGGTGAAAACCTCTCTGAGGTGCCCAAAGATGGAGGACTGGACTTTCTTCCCGTACAACAAGAGAAATCAACTATGCTTATCAAAGACACAATAGAAGACAACATAGCAACTGTAGAAGATCTCAAGATGGTCCTCTTTGTTGCATCCCTAACTAAAGAAGAGAGACCGAAATTTCATAAATTCTTTGCAGAACGTAAAATCAACTCTGCATGGTCCTATGCTGACATGCCAGGATTAGACCCAGAGCTGGTTCTGCACCATCTACCACTATTGCCTAATGCGAAACCAATCAAACAAAAGTTATGCAAAATGCACCCTCAAGTCGCTCTATTGGTCAAGGCTGAGTTGAAGAAACTTCTAGATGCTAGATTCATATGGTCAATTGACTATGTTGAATGGATATCTAACCTGGTGCCAGTAACAAAGCCAAATGGGTTGATCCGCGTCTATACAGATTTTAGAGACCTAAATAAGGCATGCCCAAAAGATGACTTTCCTTTACCGAATATTGATATCATAGTTGACCTCATAACAGGATATGAGATGTCCCTCATGGATGGTTTCTCCAGCTATAATTAGATTCGCATTGCCCTCAAAGACCAGTACAAAATGACATTTACTTGCCCATGGGGTACATACTGTTGGAATGTCATGCCATTCGGTCTCAAAAATGCAGGCACCACATATGAAAGGGCTATGACCACAATCTTCCATGACATGATGCATAAAATAATGGAAGATTATGTAGATGACCTATTGGCTAAATTAGTAACCAGGAAAGATCATCTTAGGGTTTTAGACACAATTTTCAAGAGACTGGAAGAATACAAAATCTGACTGAACCCTAAGAAATGTGTCTTCGGTGTCACATCGGGTAAACTCTTGGGATACATAGTTTCTTAAAGAGGCATTGAGGTCGATCCAAAAAAAGTCAAAGCCATCATAGACATGCCTCCGCCCAGAGGAATCAGTGAACTCAGAACCCTACAAGGCAGGGTACAATCTATTCAATGCTTCATAACACAGTTGGCTGACAAGTGCCACCCATTCCAATATCTATTGCACAAGGGTATTCCCTTTGTGTGGAAAGATAAATGCCAATAAGCCTTTCAACAAATCAAAGATTACCTACTGTCAATGCCAGTCCTCATGCCTCCCATTCATGGAAGGCCATTGATCCTATACATCTCGGCAACTAATTCAGCACTGGGGGCATTACTAGCACATAATGACCAAGAAGAAAAAGAAAGAGCTATATATTACATCAGTCAGACATTGGTCGGATATGCACTGAACTACACACCAATTGAACGAGCTTGTCTAGCCATGGTCTTTGTAGCTCAGAAGCTAAGACATTATATGTGAAGCCATCAGACAGAACTAGTAGCAAAGATCAACCCCCTCTAATATTTGTTGAGTCGGGCAGCATTAATGGGACGTCTGGAAAAATGGGTCATGATTCTGAGCAAATATGACATTCAGTATGTAGAAAGAAAGGTAATAAAAGGACAAGTCATAGCGGACCAGCTGGTGGACGTACCTCTACAAAGTGATCACCTGTTAGTGACAAATTTTCTAGATGAGTCGATATTCCATACGGAACCTAAGGCACCTTGGTGACTCTACTTTGACGGATCACACACAAATCATGGCTCAAGGGTAGGGATCCTATTCATCACCCCTCAAGGAGACTCCATTCCTAAGTCTTTTTGCATTTCCTTCCCATGCACAAACAATGTGGCAGAATACGAGGCACTAGTTACAGGACTAAGAATGGAAATAAAATGGAAAATCATAGCACTACATGTCTATGGGGATTCTCAGCTCGTCATCAACCAGGTTAATGATGACTATGACATAAAAGATGAGAAGTTGATGCCCTACAAACGGATGGTTGACAGTTTCCAAACATACTTTCATATGGTAACTTTTGAACAAGTTCTGAGAGCACAGAACAAAGAGTCGAATGCCATGGCTACAATAGGCTCTCTCCTTGACATACCAAGCAATCTGCCTCAGCTGGAATTCCTAATAGAGCAATTGTTGGTCCCTTCCTATGACATTTCGGAGTCAGAGATGGTCTGCAAACTTGTTGGTCTCGACTCTCCCTGGTACTAGGATATTTATGACTACCTTAAGTCTCAAACCATTCCACCTAACCTATCCAATAACCAGAGGAGGTCCTTCATCCAAAAATCCACAAGGTATGCCATCGTCAATGACACCCTTTACTGTTGTAGATTTGACGACACCCTCCTTAGATGTCTCGACACCAACGGAGCACGTACAACCTTACGCGAGGTACATGACGGTATATGTGGGTCTCGTTCGAGTGGTCCTACTCTAGCCAAGAAAGTAACAAGACTTGGATACTATTCACCGACCGTTGAAAATGATGCATTAGAATATGTCAGGAATTGTTGCCAATGCCAGATTCATAGTGATTTGATCCACGCTCTAGCGCAAGAACTTCGGTCGATCACTTCTCCTTGGCCCTTTGCTCAATGGGGACTCGACCTTGTGGGAAAGATTCATCCTATCTCATCTAATGGCCATAAATTCATCATCACCGCCACTGAGTATTTTATGAAGTGGATTGAAGCCATTCGGCTGACATATATAACCGGCAAACAAATATCCAAGTTCATTCTTAACTACATCATTTTTCAGTATGGCCTTCCACAATCCATCATTACTGATAATGGACATCCATTTAAAAACCAAGACATTCGTGAGTTATGTGAGCGATTTCACATCCAACACCATTTTTCATCTTTGTATTACCCACAAGGAAACAGTCAAGCTGAGGCGTCAAATAAAACCATTGTCAAAATCCTCAAAAAGACTGTCAATGATGCTGGTCGTGACTGGCATATACAACTCAACCCTACTCTGTGGGCTTACCGCACTAGCATTCATACACCTACAGGAGCCACTCCATTTGCACTGGTCTTTGGAGCTGAGGCCATCTTTCCCATTGAAGTTGAAATTCTTTCATTACGAGTCTCCCTAAAAGGTTTAACGGATGACGAGGAGTATAGACAATCGCGTCTACACAAGCTGGAGATGCTAGAGGAAAGAAGGAAAAATTTCCTGAACCATATACAAGCATATCAGAACTGCCTCTATCGCAGTTACAACAAGAAGGTTATGGTTAGGAAATTTGACATTGGCGACCTAGTTCTCATGCAGAACCCTAAGAACCAAGCTGACAAAGAAAAGTCGAGAAATTTTGAAGCAAACTGGTTGGGTCCTTACATTATCATAGCTTCTTTTGGTTCTGGAGCCTATCAATTGGCGACTCCAGATGGGGAACAACTAATAGAGCCTATCAATAGTTTACATCTCTGAAGGTTCTACGCATAGCATCAGGAGATCGAGCTGAAAACCGTAAAATACAAAAAAAATTGAAAAATGATAACAAAATCGTTGCCTTGATGAAAACTTGGCAAACAGGTGTCCTAGCAACACCAAAAAAAATAAGAAAAAGGACAAAAATAGTAAAGAAAAATGATTCATCCAACAGTGAAAACTTGGCAAACAGGCACTTTGGATAAGTACCATGGTGAAAACCTGGCAAAAAGGTGCCATGCGTAATCAGTCATTGCTCTACCATCTACTGTCACTTTGTCTAATGTGGCCTAGGATGAAATACATTTTCTATCACCACCACACTATACCCTTCCTTTCATGGTTGATAAATGGTTGACATCAAGTCCTAATGACTATCCATCTGGTACACCAACAACATCCCTTTCATGTCCCTTAAAATTGGCTAAGTCTTGGACCTGACTGGGGGCAAAATTTTTATCATGTAACTGCAGTGGATGTCACACATGGTTTCAGCAATTGGCGAAAAGTCTAGAAAAAAGAAAAAAAAAAGCATGGCAAAAAGTCCTAAAAAAAGACCAAAAACATGGCAAAAAGTCCTGAAAAAAGACAAAAAAAAAATGGCAAAAAGTCCTAAAAAAAGACAAACATGGCAAGAAGTCCTGAAAAAAGACCAAAAAAATCACAAAATGTCATGAAGAAAGACCTAAAAATTGAAAAATGTCCTGAAGAAAACTAGAACATGTCAAACACAGAGTCATCTCTTCTCAAATCTGTCATGACAATCAGTCAAGTCTTTATCGTCTATCCAAACTACGTTGTCTCTGCGCATTTGCACGTAGGCAAGACTTATACTTAAGTCCCTGAGACATTAGGTCAGTCCTTTTAGGTTTTTCAAAATAAAATCATGGCACAATCTTTGGTCATCAAAAACAATTTATTGGTCGTGTCAAACTACGAGGTCTCTGAGTGCATGACGTAGGCAAGGCCATCTGTTAATGAGCCCCCGAGGCCGCACTAGGTCAGTCCATTAGGGTTCATGGCATCACACTGGAACACATGCCAAAAGGTCTTCAAGACGAAGCAAATCATTCCCAAATGGATAAAACTCATAATGCAAATTATGACAATCATTTATTTAGCATGACAATCTCATCAGCACATATCATCATGACAATATCGACATATGGTCAACACAAGTCAAACTCGGTCAAAGCAAGTCAAATCATCATAACCTATCAAACTGTCAACTCTTGGTTAGCCTTCAGATGTGTCCTTCTGAAAGATAACCTCTGTCATTCATGCCTTAGGATGTGTCCTTCCTAGGCATCGTCACTGTCATTCGACATTTTGAGGGATCCTCTTGACATCCAAGGATCACTCCTCTTAACATCAATATTCTTTAGATGTGTCTTTCTAAAGAACCAACTCTATCATTTATGCCTGAGGATGTGTCCTTCCTAGGCATCATCATCATTTTGAGGGACACCTTTCGACTTTTAGGGATCAAATCCTCTTGGCGTCAACATTATTCAGGATGTGTCCTTCCTGAATTCGGCAATTTTTGACATTTGTCATTTGGGCATCATAAAAATTTTAAACACTCTAGCATCTCATCATCATCAAACCTGACATCTTGACATTAGAACAATGGATATCCAAAAGCACTTGGCAAACACTTAGCACTTTTCTATTGGCTTTTTTATCATGATATTAGTTTTTCAATGAGATCCCAACAACAAGATTTAGAGAAGCAGCGACGTATCATGACAATTGACACACATGATTACTAGTTTCTCAGCGAGGTCCTAATTCTGGGATTTAGAAAAACAACAACGTATCATGATAAGGGCTCTATTTTTGTATTATGGCAATCATGTTGCTAGTTTCTCAAGGATGTCCTAGGAACATGATTTAGAGAAGCAACGGCGTTTCATGAATTGTCTTTGTCTTTTTCTGCTTGTGGTTGATTATGACAAAAAGACTGGGGCAATCACACTCTTACTTTGAGTCATGATCATCCTTGACTGTGACTGTTTTTCTGATGTGATGGTACAACCTTGCACACCTTGATCTATTTCATATCATGGTGTTTGTTGGCCATTACAACAGTTTTCTCAATGATGATTAAGAGCAATAAATATTGAAGTCCTATGGTAAAGTTTTGAAGGATTTGGTCTAGGAATTAACATGCATTTCCTTCGGTCTGGTCATCTTCTCTCATCAGTCTGGTCATCTTCTCTCCTTTGGTCAGGTCATCTTTTCTCGTTAGTCTGATCATCTTCTCTCGTCCATCTCACAATGATATCATGTGACATACAAAAACATAAGTGCATACATGATCATATAAAACACTGCATTAGATCCATACATACATCATCCATAGCATTAAATCATATACATGTCATTGCATATCGCATTCATATTATCATAAACATGACATCCATTCAAACGAATACATTATGCACATCATTATTTCCATCATCTCAAAATCAACATGACACATAAATAAGCATTGCATTATCATAACATCATATCATAAGTAAGCATCATAGAACATACATAGTACCATCATCCATCATAAATCAACATCATGCATAAGGCATTACATCACATACATCATAATGCATAAATCAAATAACATCGCATAACATACATGTAGGCCACATCAAAACTGCATCATCATATAATACCATCTCAAAAATGTACAATGTCATAGGATAAAGTCAAGAGATATCCCAAAAATGGAGCTCGCAGGCTCAATAATATATACATAATGTGTCATAATAACAAACATGCCCCTAGGGTAGACTCTCATCATCCCCTCATGGTGAAGAGTGTGGAGGCTGAAGCTCTGTGACTGGTGCTGAAAGGATGGGTGGACCTGTGGCAACCTCTTCCTATGCAACCAATGGAATTGACACTGATGGCATCATCTCCACGATAATAGACACCTGTGACGTCACTGCTGCCTGGCTCTGAGAAGTAGATGGATCTGCCACTGGTGGCTGCCTCTGTACTAACCTCTGCACCGAACCAGTAGACCCGTGACTGTGGCTCGAGTGATGACTCAAGGCATGCCTGTGAGAGTGGTGGGACCTGTGCTTTGATGTGTGCCCTGACGAGGTAGACCCTCCTGCACTCGTGTGATTCCTATAGTTGCTCCCACTCCCTGATCAATGGCCACTACCTGTCCTCGTTTGTGACCACAAAAATGTAGGATCTCATCGCTTAGGAGGCACTGCCTACTCATATAATGTCTTGTACTAACCCAACCTCATGCTCACCCTGGCTAGCTCACGAGCCATATCCCCAGAAGGTCATGTACATAAGGTTGCAAACTCGATGCACCACTGAGCTGAGTCCTGCTGATAGATCACTGCCTGATCCCACCCTACCTAAGCCACCTCTAACCCTGACTGCAATGCTCTAACCTGGGCCATGCTCTCATCCAGTCTCCTCTGTAAATCGGCCACCCTCTGATCTATCATGGCATCTTGGGGAAATCTTGAGGAGGACGGTATCTCCTCCTCTCCCTCCACCATCCACCATCTGAGGAGTTTCTCGGCCTCATCCATGGCATCATCCTCATCATCATCATCCTCACGACATCCTCTCCACCGACTCCCTCATCTTGAGGCGCATCCTCCTCCTATCTAGCCTCCGTCACCTCCACATCCTCCTCCTGTTTGGCCTCTGCCACCTCCACATCCTCCTCTCTCTCCCTCTCCTCTTGTCTCTCCTCACCCTCTCCCTCCTGTCTCGGCTGATCCTCCTCTCTCTCCCCCTCATCGGCCACCTCAGGGATAGCATCTAATGCTACCCTCACCACACGTGGGTGCACCCTCCGACCCTATCTCTGACCATCTCTCCTCCACCTCCGTTCATCTCCTCCATCATCTCCGTCATCTCCGTCATCCCCACCCCAGCCTCCATCTCTACCCCCATCCCTCCCCTGGCCTCTACCTCTATCACCACCTCTTCCTCCTCACCTAGATCTTGACACACAAGGTATCACTGACCGTTTGTCCACAGGTACTGGCCCATCAGGATATATCAATGGCACTAGTCTATGTGTCTGCCATCATAGGTTGTAATCTGCAGTGGTCCCAGGATCTGCAATTCCACCTCTCCATGCCCATGGCTAGACTCCTAGCGCATCAATCTGCTGCTCAGCGAAGGCTACTGGAATGGTTTTCCCCCAAGCATACTCTCTGGAAGACCGCTTGTACTCAGTTGTCCCTATAGGTACACCCTGCTACTCTCCGAACTACCTAAGGACACGCTGCGAAAAATACATCTTGATGATCAGCTAACTCTACATGGTCCTGCCAATCAAATACCGATACTGTCGGCATAGGCTCAGATGGTCCACCTCATCGTCCCACTGCTTGCAGTCTCTGTATGGTCACCAGATAAAGGACACCATCATGTCAATTTGATGTCACCACCAACCTGTCTTGCCCATCTAGGTCTATTGTAAAGCACCAACATAATAATAGGTGTAGGGCATCCCTTCGGCCAACTGTGGTCTCTGAATCAGTGGACGAAATATGGCTATGTACTCCCAAGCCCAAATAATCATCAGGGTGGTGCCACAGGATATACTCTCTACTCTCTGGTAGACAACCTCGTGCAGCTGGTGGTAGAATGTTCCCAATAAACACAAGCCCTAAGCATAAACTATCCTATCATGTCTCATCCCAACCAAGACATCTCCCCAGCCAATAGGGAACCCATGTCTGCGATGGTCAGGAATCAGTATCCCAGCAATAAGTGTTGCCAAGAAAGCATCAAAATGAGAATAGTGCTCCGCCATGAACTCCCATCAGATCTCGTATCCCTGGATGCCGAGTCCTGAACCCTCATCTTGGTAATATGCCCGGAAGGTCTGCTCACCATGGCGAGGGTCATAGATGATCCGCTCTCCTTGGATCGACACCCGTAGAATGCAGTACACATCCTCTAGTGTGATGGTCGCCTCACCTATCGGTAGGTGGAAGGAACAAATTTTTGAATGCCAACGCTTGCATAGCGCAGTCAGTAGTCCCCTATTTGCCCGAATAGTGGGTATATAGGCGACATAGTACAAACCCAGGGCCATCAATCGTTGCCACTCTTGTGGTCTCAGCTGATAAGCAAACTTGAAGGTCGTCGGTCTACTCTCTCGTGTGTATATCGGGGCAAGCTGCCTCTGCACAAATCCAAACAATGCGTCAGTGCCTTCTGCACAACTGTCAGTATTATCAAAAGCATTTAAGGTTTCACAAACATCAAAATCAGCCCTAGTCAAAGTCAAAGTCAAATGTGTCACGTTGACTGCAAATGCGTCACAAAACATTGAATGTGTCGTTTCGTACTTCAAATGCATCGTAACATGACAATTGTGTTGTTTGGTTGCTCAAATGCATCACATCAGAGCACTTGCGTCACGATATATGATGATTGTGTCATTCCATTCAAATGCATCACTAAAACAGACGATTGCATCGCAAAATGACAATTGCGGCATTCCAAATTTTGAATGTGGCGCAAAAAGGTGAATGCATTGCAGTTTTTCACAAATGCGGCACAAAACCTCGGTCTGCCCTAAATTACCTTTGCACTTGCGTTGTGACGCATTAAATGCATCGAACGCGAAGTCAAATGTAGCTTACATGAATGCATATGCGTCGTGGCGCATTTTTTGTTGGTCCTAGAAACCTACTTTTGGCATGCAAAACAAAAAAATTACAAAGGACGATAGGGGTACATATCGCTAGCTTTGAGCCCTCTGGCCGCCTGAAAGTGTGCACGATCTCGCCGCAATGCTCTTTCACTGGAATCACCTTCCTCATTGCACTCCTTTTCGCTCTGCGCTCTCAAAATTTGCAATGTAAATAGTAGGAATGAATTGACTTTTACCCCTTTGTCAACCTATTTATAAAGTCAAAATGGCATTTGTCAACTAGGTTATTACTGGAGGCTCATTTGACCAACTTTGACCACACCATTGGTTGCCTTAAACATGTCAGAATCTGAAATCATCTGCGCCATTGTTTTTCTAGTCATCAAATTGACTTATCGAGACCCTTTACAAATTTTTCTGCCACCAACCCAAAATTTGAAAAATTTCCCAAGGGGGCATTGATACTCTACACCTTCACTAGGGCATGGCTTTGACTTATTTTTCTTTGTCACAATGCGACATGCTACATTATGACAAAGAGGGGCAAAATGTAGACACAAAAAAATGACCTAGGCCTGCAAGCTCTATTTTACCACTTTTGTCCTAGCATAATTAGGACATTTAATTATGTCTTTGGTCCACATTCGACTATTGATTAAATAATTCATAATTATTTAATTAATTCATGTCCTTTTATTCTTCATGATTATTCAATAAATAAATTTTATTTATTTATTAAATACGTCATTAATTGTCTAAGTCTTCTCTTAATTAAAGAAATTTCTTAATTTATTTAATCACCCTTCATCGGTCATTTCTTCATGATTATTAAATAAATAAGTTTTATTTATTTATTTGATATATCATTAATTGTCATAATTAAATGAATTGATTAATTATTTAATTATTTATCATATATGCTAAATTAAATAATTATCTCTAATTATTTAATTGTCAAAATTAATATTCCTCTCATTTTAAATAAATTAAATTATTTAAAATGGCATCACATTCTTAACTGACAGTCCATTTTGGTAAATAATCTGAAAATTGATTATTTATTATTTCACAAAATCCATATTTTGAATTAATTTAATTCAAATTGGTAACTTTCCTCTAAAAATTAGGTAATCGGGTAGATTCTTGATTTTCCAAATCTGATCTTCAGTTCAACTCTTATCTTCTTGAATTTCGAAAATCTTTATTTTCGAATTAATTATCTCATTTATTCTCCACCGCCGATTCGATTCTCTCAGATGAAATCTCAACCACTCGCTTAATGATTTTTCCCTAACCCTAATTAGGGATTATCAAATTTAATTTGGGCCTCTAATTTTAGGTCTCTATCAAAAGTCAATCTCGTCCGTCCATTCAAAATGGAATTTTCTATAAAATGCTATTTTGCTCTCATTTTTAGATTACGCACTGACATACTTAGATATTTCACAGAAATTGATGCATTTATATTTCATTAAGTTTTGGACATATTTAGGCATAAGCATTTTTAGTCATTTAGACATAGACATAGACTTGGATCAAATCCTTCAAAGCTTGGTGTAGGACTTAAACTTATTTCCAGATTGCTCACACGTCGAATATGAGGGCAACACATTAACCAACAAGTTAGAAGGTGTTACAAAAGTGAATCATGGAGGTCTCGGTGATTAACTGGTATAATCGTTTTGTTTATGTTTACTTCCATTGTGTTTTGTAATTTCTTTGGGTTTCTTGATTTGTATTGATTTGCTAACATCTAACATACCTAAAATTAACCCTTAGTTACATTTTGGAGTTGGAGGAAAGAATTTGAGGTACCTCCTTTGAAATAGAGACCTAATTGGTCTATTAGGACAACGTTGTTTCTAGGTTTTGCATGAGATGGTCCAAAGTGACACATGATGGTTTTGAAGGTAAGTTATATTTTTCCTTAAAGGGTGTCTAAAAGAGTAGATAGATTGATTGTTGAGTGGTTCATTGTGAGATAAAGTAAAAAATCTGGGTCTGTAGACCTACTAGATGAATTGATGAGTTTTTGCAAAGGAGTGATTTGGAAGAGTTTTGTGAATCAATTGATTGTTTGAATCATCTTGTTTTGTGATGATTTTTTCAAATCCAAATTGATTTACATCAAAAAATTTCCATCATATTGAAGCTTGATGGGAAGAATGGTCCATTGAGAGAACTCAAGGGGTGTTACTTGCTAGGAGGAGAGAGGTTGTGGAGTACTTGTTGGCTTGAACAAGTGACTAGTCTCACCTTCCTTATATTGAAAAGGATGTACCAGGTATGTATTTCCTCAGTTAGGATTAAATTATAACTGATGGTTTTGTGACGAGATGGATTTGATGAAAAATCATATAACTGTGATAGTTGAAATTATTTTGGTGGTCATATGACATTCTTTTTTAGAACATTTATAAAGAAAGTATAGATTAAAGTTTGTTGTGTAGAAGTAGTGAGTAGGCTACATTCCTCCGCTTGCCTCAAATCTTGATTTAGGTGGTGATGATAGAGGTATAATGCCTTTTGTTACCTCACACTTGTTCCAGTCATGTAATCACCTTGATGATTGTTACCTCACCCATGTTCTAGTCATTTACTTACCTTGATGACTGACTGACTTATTTTTAGGGCTTACAACTTACAAGAAAAATGAAGGCCTTTTGACCTTTTAGATCATTTGTGATAATTTAATTACATCAACAAAAAACCATGGAAGGATTTAAGTACTTAGGGTTTTGTTGAAGATATCACTGTACTATTTGAAGATTTTGGTCTATACCTGTTTTAAGCCAGATGTTATGCTTTTGGCCTTGAGATTGAGTGGGACTCTCAAAACTTACATTTTTTTGGTCCTGACAATAGACTTTTAGTATGATATGGTTAAGATGGTTTGATTGGGAATTTGAGAACAACAAAGGATAAGCCTAAATCTTTTATGTCATTTAGAGATTGAAATAATGATTATTGGGCAAGACAACTTAAGACCTTATATTTGCACCAATTATATATCAGCTAGAGACCTGACCTATACCTCATGTAACTCTCCATGACTGTAAATATGATATTCGAATTAGAAATATATACATTCTACACAAGATTTATTTGTTTAGTAGATACTTAGGGAGTGTGTAAACATGATAGTGAATACCTTGAACTAGTTAGCTTTATCTACTAGTTACTTCTGATAAACTAAGGACATTTATATTTCAATTTTAAATAAAAATTCAATATTGAACTTCAAAATTTAGACAATTTCCACCTGCACTGCACATAAATAGAGGCACCCTTTTAACACATTTCTTTGATTATGCTTTCATCTCCTTTCACATTTGAGTATACTAACTTATTTTGAAAAAAAATTGATTTCATTGTTCTATCCCATGGCTCAATTCTTGTTTTTGTGTTGAAAAAAAATCAAACACTACTTGCATTAGTGTCATGTTGGATTGTCAAAAAGTTGCAATGTGAAAATAGCTTCTTTAGAGTCTTCATTCTATTCTATCTTTGCAACTTTGTTCTTTCCAAATTTATTTTTACATACTAATAGTGACCATGAAAAAATTATTGTAGGAGTGGGAGGTTATTCTTACCTATATGAGCCACTTTGGTGGGCAGGCATGATTACTAGTAAGTGCCTATTACTTATTAAATTAGGTTTAGGTGACAACTGGAGAATATTAATGTTTCAAAATTGACATAGATTACTTGCATTCAAAGTATTAATTTCCTTATTTACAATATTTTTTGAGATTATAGTTGTATGGCTAGAGAGTTTATATATTCATTGTTTTCAAAATTTACAGTTTATCTGCAGTGACTTCACTACCAATCCTTAAAAACTATTTCAGAATAAAAAATTTCACTCAAAATTGCATTCACCATATTTTACAAATAACTATTAACTACCCTGCAAACCAAAAACTCCTTTTCGTTGCCCACAGTTTTGTAAAACCCCCAAAAACTATCTATAGATAGCCAAAAAACTCAAATTCATGGCAGAGGATTATGTTAACTATAGAGCTATAGACGAGCTACTCACTACAGTTTCCATAGAGGTCTCATTCTCCTTCTTCTTCCTTTGAGGTCTCTACTCCAACTTCTCCAGTTGCTCCAGCTTCTTCAGCCACTCCACTTCATCCTTTGCCTTCACTATCACCGCCTCAACCTCTATTAATTCCATAATCAATTTTAGAGCCTCCCACCTATGTGTTGCTCCCTCTCTCCATCTGGCTTTATGTTTTCCTTCTAGCCATTTCAAAAAGGGTACACATTCCTCTATTTCTTCATCCTCTTCACTTTCAATTCCCTCACTGATATCCATCCCAACTCTCGGAATCACCCATTCCAACAGTAAGTCCATGTCCCCTAATTAATCCTTATGCACTAGTGCCTTCATCACCTTTTTCACAACTTCAATCGGCTCTCCCAAATCTAAGCCGCAAGCCATTATGAGTGAATAAATGTCCAAATTAGTTTTGTACCTGTGCATGAGCTGGATGAATCCTCTTCCCATAATTAGTTGCATTGACTGCACTAATCATTCATCGTTGTATAGGAAACACCCCATCAATCTCTTTACCTATGGTTCTCCATAAAAGTGTGAGAGTTGTTTCTTCATTTTAAGTGTGAAACCAACCTCCATCACCTCTACAACGATAGAGCCACCACCTCTTGTACACCATTTTCACACCTATTGTTCACCACAGTAGAGGATCATTGAGAAAGTAATGCCTCAAGAATTTAATAACTTCATTCACATTCCTTTCCATAAATGCTCGGCATACGTCAATCATCACCGCCACCTGACTCCACACACTTCTCTCATTCACTTCAAGAATTAAAACCTGCAATTACTCCATTTTAGAGCTCCCTAAATACACCACCCATTTCAGTCTTGTCATCAAGGGAGAACATTAATTTTAAATATCTTGACGATGCCTCAAGATGTCACATCAGTTAGTAATAATCATTATCGTTGTATTGATGAGACTATGATTCTTCTTCCAACGATCACCACCTTCTCCACTGATGAAAAACTTTCCTTAGGTCTATTGGTAGGACACCAGATAATGTCACCCTGATGTACCCCAACTCCACTAGTATACATTATGCACTTGATAATCCATGGTTATATCGTGTCATCGGGGAAGTGCAAACATTTGTTCCACCGATGTTCATGTGTCACAGCGATGTGCTTACTTTTTTTATCCCTGTCAGTCTATCAGGGAGAGCACCTTAGGAGTCAGCTTGATAGGGTATTGTTACACCAATACTAGGTTATAAGCTACTTTCATCGGGCCATCGGTGAGGCTATAATGGGGGTTCCACCGATGAGGCATTGTTAGGCTGATAGTGTTAATTTTTATTTAGGGAAAGGGAAAGATTTATGAAGCCTCATACTATTATGGTCTCATGCTTACTATTATGCTTTTGATAGATTTTTTCCAAGGCAATGAACTATTTGAAAAAATGCTTTGGTAGAAATGTATGGAAAATGTGGTAGCATAGACAAGGCAGCAAACTGTTTGGAAAAATGCCTCAAAGAAATGTGGTCTCATAGAATGCCATGACAAGCAAATACAATTGACAACTGCTCCTAGTTATTAGTTATGCAATGTGAAGTAATTGCATAACTACTTAGGTTGACTTTGTAAAAACTATATTATAATTGAAAATTTGTCATCTATCAACATCTAGTTATTAGTTATGCAATGTGAAGTAATGCTTTGAGTTTGAAAGATGTGCAATGCAATGTAATCAAAGATATGAATATAAACTACATAAATCTAGTTTTTACAATTCATTAGTTAAACTCTTTATTTTATTTTCTCTCTATATCTCTAGGCTATGGAAATGCCTTTCAATTTCAAAAAAAATAGTTTTTATCTCTTGTTCTACAATTTTTTACCTTTTTTTTTTTAAATCTGATTTTTTCCTGATTTTTGAATGCATGGGGTTATGTTTCAAAGCTTTAATGCCACTATTTTTGTACATCCCAATGTATTTCACCTTCACCTGGCAGCAATAGTAGTGCTCTCATATTGCGTTCTTTGTTTTTGTGCATTAGCTACCATTTTTATGTGTAATAGTGTTGTCATAACCTTATGTGTCTATATGTGCATGGTAATGTAGTGTTTATATTTGTGGCCTTTGTATCTAATTAGCATGAAGCTAATAGTAACATTGTAAGTAGTGCTATGAGTGTTGGTTTTTTAGTAAATTAGATTGATCATTGCAATTATTTTTGAAATTTTCCTTTTGCAATTATTTTAACACACATGCAAGTACTATTTAAGTAAGTAATGGTTGTTTTACCATGGAAAAAAGGGTAATCATTACCTATGTAATATAATGTGTTTTTTTTTTTTTGCAAAAATGTAAATTGATAAACTCAAAGAAAGGGATAAAGTTAGGCTCTGTCAACTTGAAAGGAACAGGAGATGGAAATGTAAATATTTTAAAGGTCACAAGTAACATACCCCTTGTTTATGAAGACAAAATAGATGGAATTGTTCATCTAAAAGAGAAAGAGGGAACCTTCATACGGTGACCACTAAAATATTTGTAGAAAATGACATAGTTGAACATGTTTATCATGTACTAGTTAATGTTAGACATCTTGGATCACTGCTTTATGTAGTATTTTGAATGTGTTGTTCAGGGATCTTATTTATCATGGTGTATTTGAAAGAGTTGGAAACTTTTAGACAACTTTGACATTTTTTATTATATTTACATATATACTCTCAGACAGCTTTAACATCTTGTAACTTTATATATATATATATATACAAATATTTAAGATTGATTCATCATCATGATAAATAAAGGTAATTTGCAAAATAAATAAATAATGCAAATATATATATATATATATACATATATATACATATATATATATATATGTACATATATATGTATATATGAAAAGGCATATATGTATATATACATATATATGTATATGTATATATATGCACATATATATGTATATGTATATATGTACATATATATGTATATGTATATATATGTACATATATATGTATATGTATATATATATATATATATATATATTTGCATTATTTATTTATTTTGCAAATTACCTCTATTTATCATGATGTTGAATCAATCTTTTAATTCTAGCATGTTGTAGTTTGTTCATAAATGTAATATTTTTATTTGTTTTTATGTTTTAGCTCAAGTTTAATATTATGTTAGTTTTGCATTATAAAATTTATGGTACTTAATAAATTATTCATTTCATAACTATATTTACTACCAATTAATGGAACCAATAAATAAAAATGACTAAATTAATGACTAAAGTAATGACTAAATTAATTACTAAATATATGACTAAATATATGACTGAATATATGACTAAAGTAATGACTAAATATATGACTAAATTAATGACTAAATATATGAGTAAATTAATGACTAAATATATGACTAAATATATGACTAAAGTAATGACTAAATATATGACTAAATATATGACTAAATTAATGACTAAATATATGACTAAAGTAATGACTAAATTAATGACTAAATATATGACTAAATTAATGACTAAATATATGACTAAAGTAATGACTACCATGACTAAATAAATGACTAAAATAGTTGTCATAAATTTAGTGGTGTTATAAATGACTACAAATAAACCACTAATAGTCACGTGACTAAACTTAGTCATTTATATACAATTTTTAGTAGTTTATTTAGTCATATATTGTTGTTTGTGTACTAGTGACTTGATTCTCAAAGACATTGACAATAGGAATTAGTTATTAGCCTGAAATCTATTTCCTTTCAATGTGCCATTGTGAATAGATTGCCCAAATTAGAGACCATATTTAAACATTCAAAATCTACCTTTATCATTTAGGTACACCTGCCTAGGATTAGTAGAGTCTAAAGAGTAGGGGGTTGTCAATCATATTCACCCCTTTCGTTAGCTAGAAACGTACTAAGAGATAGGAACCCTCTTAAGGTTCAAAACCTACATTTTTCAGACCTAACAGATTGGTGACTCTATTGGGGATAGCTTAGGAAAAATTCATTTCCATCCTATCCATTTACAGAGTCAATAAAGTTTCAAAATTGATCTTCAACCAGAGGTTCATAATTATGTCATTTGCACTCCCCATCTGAGTCACACACCTAACAAATTGGCGACTCTGTTGGGGACAAACTTGAGAAAATCCAACGGTAGGGCATCTTTCCTTATAGAGTCATAATTTCTTTTGCATCTTGTAATTTCACCTCACATAATTGAGTAGGAGATTCCACTAGGGTAAACCAAGAACAATTTTAAAATTCATTTCATTTCCCTACTTTTGGAAAAAGTAGGTGGTGACTCTGTGAAAAACAAATTTGATGAAGAATGCAAAAGAAATTTTAGATTACAACATTCCCAATCAGAGATAAAGGATGAAGTATGTATAGAAATTATTCTTTGCCCCATACACATTATGGTACAATTGAGAATTTTGGCAATGGAAGTAGTGGTCATTATACATAACAAAACATTCATGCACTACAAGCCTCATATCAAATAAATGCTTATCCTGTATCTCCTGGACAAAGATTAGTAAGCTACCAAAACCCATATGCCTCTCCAAATTTTGTCTTAGAAATTGATAAACCATTTAAATTCAATAATATAAAATTCCACCCAAATCCTTATCCTTGTGAGCTGATAGAACTAATAAAGCATATCCCTAAATTTCATGGAGAAGGATATGAATCAACTCGTAAGCATGTACAACGATTTTGGGATTTCATTGTGGACTTTCAGATTTATCCTGAAGATGTCATTATGTAATGTTTCTGAAGATCTTTGAGGGATGATGTCAGGGAATGGTTTATAAGCTTACCCATACAAAATATATTTTCATGGGAAGAACTCAAGAGACTATTCTTGAGCCAATATGATGAAAATTATGAAAGTTATACACAAAATTTAGGACCTCGGTCTATTCTGAAAAACAATGAAATGACATATGATACATCAAAGGGTGAGAGAAGTTTTCAAAGTGTGAATGCCCCTCTTGTCTCAGCCCACCCACCTAAATTCCTTGTACATCACAGTCAGCCCTATATTCATCATTAACAAATGACACATGTTGACCTTGCTGTCCATATTCAAGAAAATATGAATTCTCTTGAAAATCTATATCAGAATTAGAGTTTGAGGAGGAAGATGATGAGTATTAACATACTCAAGAATCCATCATGAAATCAAAAAATTGCACAAACCCCTTAGATACATTTTTTGGCCTAAGGAGACATGAAGGAGAATCTGGATGCTCTCTATTCAACAAAATGGAAAATATTTACATGCAAATACCTCTTAATTACAGGCCCAACTCATCCATGTTTATTGAGCATTTCATGAGAATATATTGGCCCAATTCAATCAATTGGCCTGAGTCATTAAAACCAGTTACTTTTGACCAAGTGGATGTATTAATTGATATCATAGATAAGAGAAGGTATGAGGATGTTATCAATGATGAATCTAATTGCGATATCATTGATGAATATGGAGAAACTAATCGAACAGTGCAGCCAATGGAGGAAACATGCACAAGTGAAGTTTTAAATAATGATGTTCTAGATATGAATGAAGATGAAACTACTGAAGACCAATTTTCCACCTTTGAGGATGATTGCAATATTGAAGATATTGTTGGGAATACACTGCTTGAGGAATACACCAACAATGATTCAAATGATATGGAATTGTAGCCATGTATGCATTGTCATACCATTCACCATAATAAATTAGAAGCTGAAATAAAAGAAGACAGTATGCCCTACAACAATGAAGAGGGAAGTAATTTTGATAAGTCCATAGAGGATGGGTATGCAAGTGAAAACAGTTGCTATGACAGTTTACATGATGAGGATGAAGATATAGAAGTTTTCTCTTGTATATCAGATTATGACTGTGGAAACACTACATGTTATGAAGAATCCATTGAAGATCTAGATTTTGATGACAAACCTATGGATTTTGATTTGCAACTAAGTGGTTCTTGAAATTTTAATGAAGATTAAAAGGAAGAAACAATAAAAGGAGTGGGTCCACTTGATAGTGAACAAATAATACATCCAGTTGTAGTCAAGTACCATAATCACACAATTGATGAAGAAGAAGTGTGTACAGCTGAAAATGGCTTTCAATTTTTTTCAAACCCATTGTATGATGAAAAGATAGAAGAAAATAGATGACATTTTGTCAAGGTGTGCTAGAAAATTAATTTCATGTGTATTGAAATCCACTTTATGATTCAAGAATGAAGTATTTTATGATAATTAGGATGGTGTATCAATTTGTGAAGCAAATGAATATGAAACCAATGCATCTGAATTACCATTTTTTGATGATGAAAAAAGTGAAGAATACATCAACAATGAGATGGATGAAGAGTTGTATTCACTTAGTAGTGAACAAATTTGAGATTTGATGATAATGGATTAACAAAGATATACATATGGGAATGATTTGGAAGTTTCATGTCCAACATGTATTTTCATTGATAATGAAAGCACTTTTGTGACAATGATGAGAAAACTCTTGAAGCTGATCAAGATTCTATGTCTATCCCTATTCAAGAGGACTTAGGTAAATCAGAATTGGAGATCTTTGAGAAAGATATTGGTTTGCATATCAAGGATGTTAATTCAAGTGCACATAATAATGACTGTATGGATCAAAAATTTGCAATTACTGACATAGAAGAAATAGAAAAAAATTCATATCTAATTGTCATAGAAGATATTGATGTGGCAGATTTCGCAGACCCATGTGAGAAGCATTCAGATGATGAAGTGAAACCTAATGACTTCAGCTATGAAGATTTTAAGTTTTCAGTCTAGCTAGGAGATCATTTCATGATGCATAATAGTAAAAAGGACAATGAAAATTTTTGCACTGAAAGTGAATGCTCTTTGTATAATGAAGAGGGCAAGGGTTTATCACATGATGAAAAGTTTCAGACTATGTATAATTATGAACTACATAATGGTAAAAGAAACATTGGAAAATTTGAACATAGTGTCATTCTGAAAGTTTCAAATGGAACTTGATGAACCCAAACCAAAATAAGGTATGTGACACAGGGAAATAAAGGCCTTTCTTTTGGGTGGCCTTGAGCCATCAGTTGTGGTGTGAATTTATAGATCATACCAATTCAAAGCAGAGATGAAATTTGATTTTGCTGCCTAATGGACAAGGAATTCGGTCTGCTCTCCTAGAGACCTAGATTCTTGCTATACCCACAAGGGGCATATATCCACATACAGAGCCACTTTAAAAAATCACAACTTGAAGCCTCTTTAGTTTCATGCAAAAAAACTTTGCAAGCATGATTATTTTCCATATGTGAGTGTTTCTACCTGATTTTAGCCTCTTATAATCTGATTTGAGGAAGTTTTAAAGTATCAAGTTGAAAGGTTTTGGGAAAGGTTTGTTGCCTACACAGTAAAAAATGTCAAAGAAGGGAAACTTTGGAGGAAAACATTTATCAAATGGAAGATTGTCATGAAAAATAGTTGGCATTCTATATTCTTCCCATGTAAATCTACCTTCATGCCAATTTTCAGAGCCTCAACACCTCATTCGGTTTTTTTTCAAAATCAAATCCAAATGGATTTTACACAATTTTGTGATTGCATTCCTATAAATCTTTAGAAAGGTCAAATTTCATGCCTAATATTTTGTGAATTAATAAGGTTGATGAAAAACCATTTTGCACATGTGCTCATGGGACTAAAATGAACCAATTTTCCAAGTTGTGGCTTCCCAAAATCAGATTTGGTATTTTTTCAAAAGGGAAAGTTGGTGAGTTTCACTTGAGTATGACAGTGGCACTTTTCAAAAAATGCCAAATGAGAAACTTGGAGCATTGATAGTTTGCAATCTTGATAATTTCATGCAAATCCTTTTGACAAGCATACTCTCCAATTATAACTCAACATGTTGGTGCATTTTCACGACTCAAGGAGAAGTTTTGATTAGTTTTCCACATCGATTTTGGAGGCTACCTGGCTCATTTTGGTCACTATGCAGAAACCAAATTCTAAACATTACCCACTTCAGTATAGGTTGCATTTTGAATTTTCAGTGGATGCAAGGTCTACACAATAAACATGTTTCTAGGAATCACAATAGATTATGCTTATGACAATCAAAAGGGGAGAGCAATACACAGTATTCCAATGATAGTAAAATAGCCCAAGCACCAGGTCAAGAGAAATGGTGTAGCGTCTGAATAAATGGATTTGATACCTTAGAAATTTCTAAAAAAACATTTAATTGGTGTTTGCAATTCCATTCAAGATGTTCAAAGGAAACAACAAAATGCATTTAAGTACTTCTTGATCTTCAGTGCCACATGACTAAATCTTTGCAAACACATGGAAGTTTCTTACCATTCGATGTTTTGGAAAGTTTTGGAGTCCATTATAAAGCTCAAGAAATTTTTTCAATTGACAATTCTCTAAATTCATCAAGAAAAAAATTTTCCACCCTAGATAATCTATATGGAAAGATTGAAAAAGGAAGGAATTCTGTTAAACGCACCTGAGTTTCCAACCTAAGCCAAGTAGACAATATTATCTGCACTTCAAGGAGCATGACATATATCTAGGCAAGTGGCAGAAGCAAAGGTGACTACAATGAAGAGGTCTCCATCTTAGATGTGATACATCCTAGGAGAAAATATCACATGATGACATTCAAACTTATATGGTGCATTTGATCTTCTCAACAAGCCTAGTAAAACCATGCAGTAGAGATGATTTGGAACCACTATTTGAAGCATTATTTGTAGGAGTTGTTGGAACAAGACCATGCATTTTAGTTTTTGAGTTCAAAGTATTATCATTCTCAGGATGTTACGATACAAAAATGATTAGGTTCGATATCATTTCATATACATATATGTTATGTGCAAAGAAGGAAAACTAACAAAAGGAGAGTTTGTGAACCATATAGAAATCATGGGATGCAAGCCTACAATCATATCATACAACACTATTATTCAAATTTTTTGCTAAACAGGCGACTTGGTACCATTGTGGAAGTATTGGGGGATACCTCTCACTATCATGCTAGTACCTTTGTCGACATGGATCTTCACATTTTAGTTGAATGGCTAGCTCCATAGCCAACTAAAATGTCATTCCTACTACTTGATATTGCAAAAATGATGGGTTTTCATCCTCGGGATGCAACCTATTGATCAAATGTGTGCAAGATGGAAATAATGTTATGAATGGACTTTGAGGAAGGCCACAGTTACTCTTTCCTTGGCTCCAAATCAACTGAAAAGCATTTGATTAGTTGCCAATCGCTTTAAGAACTTTTGTTTCAAGAAATGGTTGGAATGATCATAATGAGATTATTGATGTCCACTAAGCATCGAAATCCCTACAAAATCATCACTACAATAGAGGACGCAAGTATTGAGCTACAAAAAATGTGTTGAACCACAGTCACAGTCAAATGTAATACTGTAAGAAAACCTACAAATAGAGACATGGGAACAAATGCATCACAAAAAAGAGAATGTGTCACAGAAAAGCGAACACATTGAGTTAGATCAAAGGCATGAAGAGTATTGTTTATCTCTAAATAAAATGTTCGAGTTGATACCAAAATATGCAGTATTGCTAATTCTCTAAGTTCGATAACTGCTTGCTTACACAAGTGTGAATAAAAAAACTTTAGAAGGGAAAGAGGTTTTCAGTGTGGATGAGTTTTTAGGATCGAAGAAGTCATGTGAAGGGATTAGATAATGATATCTAGCTAGAGGGTGCATTATGCAGTGTAAATTTAGAATGAAATGTGCACATAATACATGAACTCTATGCCATGGAAAAATGTGAGGGGATCCAATATGCAATAATGAATAGAAAAGAAAGCCCTAAAATAGATGAAATATCCATGAGACTCTTCAGTATTGGCATCAGTAATGTGAAATTCTCTTCAATATCCCGAAAAGGGAAATTAACTGAGGATTTCATCAAAGAGACATAGGTGTTTCAGAGGGAGTAATTCAAATGTCTCTTCGATATCCCGAGAAAACAAAGGAGCATGTGATTTTATTTGGAAGAGAAATAGGCATTGGCAGGAGCTAACATGAAATCCCTCTAAGAAAGCAATATGTATTCAAAAACATCATTGAAGAAACATTTTAATATCGAAATGAAAACTTTTGAGGTCCCTTTGATGTTTGAGAAAAGAATAAGCATATGAATGGTTTAAAAATTCTATGAAAGGAACAAGTAAATACTAGTAGTAAAGAGGATTGTTGAGCCCGATTTCAAGAGAAGTCCAAATACCCTAAATAGTACTTAGCAAATAAATGGAGGATTGGTTTAAATTTTAATATTGTAGAAGTTTCAATTGGTATGTCAAAAAGGGAAAGAGAAGACGGTTTCCACTTCATGACAATGACCATCAGTAATAAACCCTAATACCATGTAGCAAATAAAATATAATCAGAGGGAGAAGTAAGTGTCAGAGAGAGAATTTCCTAGGTCACCTCAAAATCCCGATAAGAGGAAAAGGGAAAACAATAGCCAATAATTTATCGAAGAGACATTCATTGTTCAGAGTGAGATTGCTAAAGGTATCTTCGATAGATGACTAGGCAACAATTCAGGAAAGAGACTATGACCATTCGGAGAGAGATTTATTTAAGTATCTTTGATGGAAGAGATTGCATGTTACGTGAAAATACAAAGAAGGATTACCAAATAAAATCATGGCATTAATGTTCTAGAGAATATAATTCTTATCAAATGTGTAAAAGAACAGTTGAAAACATTTTCACAGGGAGGTGAAATGCTTTTATCAACCAAATTAACCAAAGGGGTAATTATTTTATTCAAAAGAATATTTTCATTAAGTGAAGGTGCAAGTGAAACATTTTCACCGAGGGGTTACAAGATAGATAATTATTTTCACCCGAAGGGCATTTTTTTGATTGGGTGGAAGTAAAGTTGCCAGCAAAAGGAAGATTATAACTACAATTGCAATTAATTTTACTGGAATACAAGGATGAATATTAAAGTTAAAGTATTTGCTGAGGATAAATTAATTAAATAAAGAGTTGCACTAGATGGATGCGTGAGGAGTCATAACTCTTGAAAATGAAATGTATTTATGAAGGCTGAAATCAAAATTGAAAATCATTATAATTAGAGAGTAGGTTAGGATCATCATCAATAGTAGTAGATAGGTTCATCCATCTCCACATTTCAAAGACTTTTGCTATAAATATATATATATATATATATTGAAGCAATATAATGGAGAAGACTATTCATAATCATTGCTTTACTTGTTGTGTTCAACTATTCTATTAATGTTCATTCCTATATGTTGTTGTGTTGTCTTCAAAGTGGTTTTCCTTAATTATTCAAATTTATACAATTTTTTAGGACACATTTGTTGTTGCTGTGTGATTTTCTTGATTGGGTTTTGGCTAGAGTGAATTAAAATCCTTTTCAATGGATTTTTCTAATTAGTTTCCCTCAAGTTAAGAATTAAAAATATTTTCATGATATTGTAGTAATTTGGGTGAATAACAATAGGATTCATAAAGAAGAGTATAGTAACTGACAAACCTGCATGTTTGTACAAGGTGCAAACATCCAAAGTGCCCAAAAAGTTAGAATTAAGCTAAGAAGTAGATCCACCTATCTTACATTTTTTCTTCATCATCATCATCCATCCTTTTACTCCATTCACCCAATAGGATTAGGCACTAGTCAAACTTAGAGAATTTTATACAAACTTTACTCATACACTTGATTCTCAAAGACATTGACAATAGGAATGAGTTATTAGCCTAACATCTATTTCATGTCCACATGCAATTGTGAATAGATTTCCCAAATTAGAGACCATATTTAAACATTCAAATCTCATACACCCACCTAGGTTTAGCAGAGCCTAAAGATCAAGGTGTTATCAATCATATTCCCCCTGTTCATTAGCCAAAAATGTACTAAGAGATTGGAACCCTCTTAAGGTTCAAAACTTGTGTTTTTGAGACCTAATAGATACAATGATGTAGCTTCTTGGAATTTGAATACCTAAATGGTTTTGACCCAAGCCTTGATCAACATACCATTAAATTAGATCTAGATGTCAAACCTGTAAGTAGAAAATAAAGGCCTATAAATCCTAAGATTGAGCCTTTAATGAGAAAAGAGCTAGGCAAGTTGATTGAGGCTAGAATCATTTTTCTTGTCAAGAATTCTTCTATTGGATGTTGTGGTTGTGTTTCTGATATGTGGTTGTCATTGATGTCAACACTATTAGCATTGTTGCACTAGAAGCTATGTATGTTGAGGATATTGAGAAAATTGTAATAAGAAGTGTTGTAGGTTGTCAATGGTGAAGCAAAGTTCATTCTATTGGTGTGTTCAGTACATTGGTGTTTTGAGGTTGTGGACTAATGGGTTTCTTGCTGAGTATATATAGCTTATCCACAACAAGTTTCAGAGATCCGTGTGAAGATTTGATCAAGTTATGAAGATTTGTATTTTGATATTTTTTTCGTTACTTCAGTTTGTGTTCCTGAATGAAGATAATGTGATTTCAGTTAGTTTAGTTGCTTTGGATGCCTCTTTGGTGTTTCATAATGTTTTTGGATGTTTCTAGTTCATGATCTATCTGTGTTGCACATCTGCATTGATTTTTGTGCTCACAATCAAGATTTTCTCTTGTGTGTTCATGTTTTTCATGTTCCTGGTCAACAAGGCATTGAAGCGTGTTGTGGATCTTTGAGGTGTAATTAATTGAAGTGGTTTGTGTTTGAGGATGATATTTTGGGTCTTAACTATGTTATGGTCGAACTTGGTTGATTCACATGAATGATTTTTATTTATCTAAGCTGACTGTTTATATTCATTCTTGCTATTTTGTTGAAGTTGACTTATAGTGATGTAATTTCTTCTTGCAGATATATATAAGAGTGATTGTTTTATCATTTGAAGAAGGGTATGATAAATAGAAGTGAATTTTGTGAGTCCCATGTGTAAATATTGTTTAGATCATTCGAAGACAGAGCAGAGAGTGAAGAAGAGTGAAGAAGTGTTCATGTGCTTAACCAAAATTGTAACCAGGCATTAGCAGATGCTATTTTCTCAGTTCAAAGTCTAATGGATTTAATTAGAACCTTTATGTAAGATAGTGTGTGTTCCTTTGTAATTGAGCAATGAGCTCTAGGAAGTGTTCTTGAATGCATGTTCCTTCCCCATTCATATTTCTTATACTTTTAATAGGGTATAATCTTGTGTACTGACCTCCACTATGGTTTTTCCCCCAACAGGGTTTCCACATAAAAATCTTGATGTTATGTGTGTTTCTGATGTGTTTTTGATTCATGCTTTCATTAATATTGATCAGATCTGAGAATATGGATTAATAAGTTTAATAAGTTTGAAATTTACTGACAATTGATTCACCCCCCCTCTCAGTTGTCTGCCCTTGAGTTTCCAACAATTGGTATCAGAGCAGGTTCCTTGGAAGAAGTTTGATAGCTGCTTGAGGTGATACGGGATGGTGACTTATAAGAAGGATAGTCCTAGATTGGATGGAACAAATTACTCCTTGTGGAAGACTCAAATGGAGTGCCATCTGAGATGCATTGGTGAAACCTACTGGAGCATTACAAAAAATATATATGTTATTCCACAGAATGGTCCTACTACTTCTGCTAAGATTAGAGATGTTGAGTATAATATTAGGGCTAAGGAGGCATTGTTGAGTGCTTTGGCTGATACTAATATGACAAGTGTGATGGATCTGAAGACTGCTTATGAGATATGGAAATTTTTTGAGATGTTATATGAAGGTAATGCTAATGTGAAGATTGCTAATCTACAACGTCTAAAAGGTAAATATGAAAAGTTGAAGATGGGTGATGATGAAAATCTTACTACTTTCATGCAAAGAGTGAATGAACTTGTGTGTGGCATTAGATGTGCTGGTGGATAGATAGATGAATCATAGATTGTTGCTAAAGTTCTTAGATCCTTGCCTAAAAGTTCTTAGATCCTTGCCTAATTCTTACAAGGTCAAACCTAGTGCTATTGAAGAGCTCCAGACTATAACAACTGTTACCAGAGATATGTTGATTGGTAAGCTTACTAATTTTGAGTTGAGTGAATTTGGTGATGCCCTTCCTAAGGTTGAATCTGCATTCAAGGCTACTACTTTTGGAGGAGATAAACAAAGATATGATCCGAGTGAAAGTTCATCAAGAAAGACATTCAAATATGAGGATGAAATGAAATGGCTTGATGAAGAAGAAAGAGAGCTAGAAGAGCTTGAAGCATTGATTATGAAAAGAGAAGCTAGAGGACAAGGTAAGTATAAGGGGAAGTTTCCTATTAAATGTTTCTCTTGCAATTTAAGATAGGTCATTTTGCATCAAGGTGTCCTGAGAGAGTTTCCAAGCGAAGATTTAACAAGCCTAAATTCCAAGAGAAGTGTTACTATGTTCCTAATGAAGGTGTGAAAAATGATGAATCTGATAAAGGAAATGCAAGTGAGGATGAATTTATGTTTATTTCTATCAAGGAAAATAATCTCGTGTCTACTAAATCTACTAGTTGTACAAACATGGAGAAAGCCCTAGCTGCTCGAGTTGAAGAGAAAGATGAATGGGTAATTGGCAGTGGTTGTTCACATCATATGACAGGAGATAAAAGTAAGTTTGTGAGTTTGGAAAAGTATGATGGTGGTGTTATGTGATTTGGTGATAATACAACTGGTGTGATCCATGGAAGAGGATGTATTTCTTTTGATGGTAAGCACAATACTGATGATGCCTTGTATGTTGAAGGTTTGAAGCATAATATTTTGAGTGTTGGAAAGATGGTTGATAAGGGATACAATCTTCAGTTCAAGGATGGAAAGTGCAAGATATTGGGAAATTCTGGAAATATGATTGCATTAGGTACAAAAACAAAAGGTAATATTTTGCACCTAAGTGTTGCTAGTAAAAGTTGCTTGATTGCTCAAGTTGATGAAAGTTGGTTGTGGCATAGAAGAATGTGTCATGTTAACTTTGATAATATTGTCAAGATAAGTTCTACTAAGGCTATGAGAGACCTTCCTAAGTTGATGAAACCTACTAATGCCATATGCAAGGAATGTCAGTTAGGAAAGCAAACAGGAATTTCATTTTGGAGTAAACAACAAAATTCAAATGGATTGTTGGATCTTGTGCATACTTATTTGTGTGGTCTTGCTAGAGTCATAAGTTTACAAGGTTATAGGTATTTCATGTTTATAATTGATGATTATTCAAGAATGATGTGGGGTACTTTCTTAAGGGAGAAATCTGAAGATCTAGAATATTTCAAGATCTTTAAAGCTACGGTTGAGATAGAGATAGGTTTGAAGATTAAGTGTTTGAGATTAGATAGAGGTGGTGAATTCACTTCTGGTGAGTTTAATTGTTTTTGTGAAGAACATGGAATAAGGATACAGTTATTTACACCGTGAACCCCTCAAAAAAATGGAGTTGTGGAAAGGAAGAACAAACAATTCTAGATGCTACTAGAACCATGATGTTGGAAGGAAATGTACCTCATATCTACTACAAAGAAGCTATGAGTATTGTTGTGTACACACTTAACCAGGTACAAATCAAAGGTGATACTGGTAAGACTCCTTTTGAGCTATGGACTGGTCAAAAACCTACTATTAGATATTTCAAGATCTTTGGAAACAAGTGTTATATCAAAAGAGATGAAGATATAGGAAAGTTTGATGCTAGGAGTGATGAAGGAATTTTTCTGGGTTATGCTACTAAAATTAAGGCCTACTGGTGTTACAATATGAGATTGAAGAAAATGGTTGAAAGTAAAAATGTTGAGGTTGAGGAAGACATATATGCACTATCTAGAACTTGTGGATATGATTTTGATGATCAAAATGATAGTACAAACAAAGGAAAGCAAGTTCATTCTTCAAATCAAGTGCAAATCATTCCAGTGAATCAAGGAGATCAAGAAGAAGGAGACATTGGTGAAAGAACAAAAGAGAGATCAAAAGAGCCTAAAGTTGAAGAACATTCTAAGAAGACTCTAAGGTATGTAAGATTGAATCATTCAGAAAATCAGATCATAGGTGATAAGAACAAAGGTGTCCAGACTAGGAGAAATATTACAGAAGAATATTATTTGATTTCAAAGACTGAGCCTAACAATGTGAATGAAGCATGAAAATGTGAAAATTGGGTTGATGCAATGAATGAGGAACTTAAAAAAATTGAAAATACTGATACATGGATTCTTGTTCCCAAACCCAAGGATAAAAATGTAATTGGAACTAAATGGGTCTTTAGAAAAAAACTAAATGAGCAAGGTGAAGTGATTAGAAACAAAGCAAGACTGGTATGTAAGGGATATTCACAGATGAAAAGTATTGATTTTGAAGAAAGCTTTGCCCCTATTGCTAGAATTGAAGCTGTGAGATTGTTTCTTGCTTATGCTGCTTACAAAGACTACAAAGTTTATCAAATGGATGTCAAGAAAGCTTTTCTAAATGGAAAATTGGAAGAAGTGTATGTTGAACAACCTGATGGATTTCAGCTGACTTATTAGGGAGATATGGTTTTTCGGTTGAAGAAAGCATTGCATGGACTTAAGAAAACCCCTAGAGCATGGTATGCCAGATTGGATAAGTACTTGGTGAAGCTTGGATTTAACAAAGGTATTGCTGACAGTAATCTGTATTTCAAGAATGATGATAAAAATTTGATTGTTGAAGTTTTTGTTGATGATATCATATTTGGAGGAGATGATAGCTTGTGCATGAAGTTTTTTGATGAGATGCAAAATGAATTTGAGATGTCAATGATTGGAGAGATGAAATTTTTCTTGGGAAAGAAGTTGATTTCATGGTTAAGCAAAAATTATAATGTTATTTCTTTATCTACTATAGAGGCATAATACATTGTTGCTGCTAATTATTGTACTCAGGTACTGTAGATTAAGTAGATGTTGAAGGATATCAGAGTTGTGTATGATGAGCCTATTGTTATATTTTGTGATAACTCAAGTGCTATTAACATTGATAAGAATCTAGTGCTTCATTCCAATACCAAGCATATATCTATCAAGTTTCACTTTTTTAGAGAGAAAGTAAGTCAAAAGGAAGTTAGGTTGGAGTATGTGCCTACTAAGGAGAAGATTGCAGACATATTTACAAATTCATTTCCTAAGAATATTTTGAGTATCTCATAGGGAAGTTAGGGGTGATTAATCCTAATCAGAACTAGGATTCATTGATTTGCATCAATTTGTGCATTTCATGATCATGTTCTGATCCAGATTGATGCTATGGTGGTTGCTACTCAGGGGGAGTAGTGAGATGTTCAGATGTTCAGAAGTTCAGGTATATGGTTCAAGAGCTTCTAATGTATATCTTTGCCATTGATGTCAAAGGGGGAGAAGAGTAATGTGAAAACTTCCTAAGAGAGAACCTTGTGAGGAGAAGAGTTGTATGGATAAGCTAAGCAAAAAGTAAGTGTTTTTATGTTGATGGTATTTTTCACATCATGTGTTTCCATCAATTCCAAAGGGGGAGATTGTTGTATGTTGTGGTTGTGTTGTTGATATTTGGTTGTCATTGATTTCAACACTATTAGCATTGTTGCACTAGAAGTTGTATATGTCAAGGATATTAATAAAATTGTAATAAGAAGTGTTGCAGGTTGTCAGTGGTGAAGCGAAGATAATTTTGTCGGTGTGTTCAGTACGTTGGTGTTCAGAGGTTGTGGACTAATGTTTTCTTTCTGAGTATATCTAGTTTATCCATGTCAAGTTTTAGAGATATGCATGAAGATTTGATCAAGTTATGAAGATTTGTATTCTAATAGTTTTTTTGTTACTTCAGTTTGTGTTCTTGAATGAAGATCATGTGATTTAAGTTAGTGCAATTGTTGTGGATGCCTCTCTGGTGTTTCATATTTTTTTTGGATGTTTCTAGTTCGTGCTCTATCTATGTTGCATGTCTGCATTGATCATTGTGCTCACGATTCGAGATTTTCTCTTGTGTGTTCATGTTTTTCATGTTTCTAGCCAACAACGTGTTGAAGCGTGTTGTGGATATTCAAGGTGTAATTAATTGAAGTGGTTTGTGTTTGAGGATGATATTTTGGGTCTTAACTATGTTATGGCCAACCTTGGTTGATTCACATGAATAATTTTTATTGATCTAAGCTGACTGTTTATATTCTTTCTTGCTATTTTGTTGAAGCTGATTTATAGCAATGTAATTTCTTGTTGAAGATATATAAGAGCGATTGTTTTATCATTTGAAGAAGGGTATGAGAAGTGGAAGTGAAGTGTATGAGTCCTATGTGTGAATATTGTTCAGATCATTCTAAGGTAGAGCAGAGAGTGAAGAAGATTGAAGAAGTGTTCATGTGCTTAATCAGAATTGTAACCAGGCATTAGCAGATTCTATTCTCTCAATTCAAAGTCTGATGGATTTAATCAAAACCATTATGTAAGATATGTCTTCCTTTGTAATTGAGCAGTGAGCTCTAGGCAGTGTGTCTGAATGCATGTGCATTCCCCATTCATATTTCTTATAATTTTAATAGGGTATAATCTTGTGGACTGACCTCCATCGTGGTTTTTCCCCTAACAGGGTTTCCATGTAAAAATATTGGTGTTATGTGTGTTTTTGATGTGTTGTTGATTCATGCTTCCATTCATATTGATCAGATATGAGAATAAGGATTAATAAGTTTAATAAGTTTGAAATTCGGTGACAACCGATTCATCCCCCCCTCTCACTTGTCTACCCTTGAGTTGCCAACATCTTCATAGGTGGAAAACTTAGTGCCTAACAAAAAAATAATGGGGAAATAATTCTTTATGTAGATTGTAGGGATCTAAATAGAGCTCCACTAGAGGATCATTATCCCTGCCCCTCCATGGAGAAAATTTTACAAAGAGTTAGCGGGTCAAAAAAAATTCTTTCTTGGATGGTTTCTTAGGCTATAATCAAATTTTGGACCAAGAATTTGATCAACACAAGACAATATTTACTACAAAGTGGAGCACCTATGATTATTATAAAATTCCTTTTGGTCTAACCAATGTAGGTGCTACTTTTTAGACATCCATGGATATGGCATTTCAAGGTGTGTTTAGGCAAATTTTTTCATCTACTTGGATGATATCATAGTGTTTTCAAAACATGAAAGAGATCATTTTAGCCACCTTGAACATGTATTTCAAAAATGCAAGGAATATGGTATTTCACTAAATCTAAATAAATGTGTATTTTCCATTGATAAGAGAAAATTACTTGGAAACATTGTTCAAAGGATGGCTTGGTCATTGATCTTACAAGAGAAAAGTATATCTTGGTCATCCCACTTCCAAGTCACAAGAAGGGATTATAGAGTTCCTTGGGCACAATAAACTTTGTGAGGAGGTTTATTCGAAATCTTGTTGCTTTGGTAGAGCCTCTTACCTCTATGCTTAAGAAAAATATGGTCTTCAAATGAACCAATGAAGGTAAGGGTAGCTTTGAGGCTATCAAACAAGAAATTTCTTAGGCTCCTACCCTTTTCAATACTAATTATGACAAGGATTTTATTCTTTATACCTTTGGAGGTGAAGCAAGTATTTCAGTTGTTCTAACCCAAGTAAATAAAGAAATTTTGAAGCAACCCATTGCTTTCTTTAGTGAAAGAATTAAATATTATGAGGTCAAGTACAACTATGTTGAAAAGTAAGATCTTGCTACTATTAGATCATTGAAAATTTTTAGAGTGTATGTTGTCTAATAACAAGATACAACTATTGGTGCCTCATTTCAGCATTAAAGATTTCTTGTTGAGCAGAGATATTAATAAAAGGATAGATATATAGATCACCAAGGTGATTGAGTATGATGTTGGCATCAAAATCACCAAGCTAGTGAAAGGAAAAGGGTTGTGTGAACAACTTGTTTCAGCACTTGATACGCTTGTAGAGGTTGCACTTGTGTTAAAAGAACAACAAGTACCCAACATTGATGACCATAGCAACTGGGTGAATGATATGACTACCTTTTTATAGGAAGGTAGGTATCCTCTAGGTCTAAATAGGACCAAGAGATGACACTTCATATTATAGTACATTTCCTATGTCATAGTGGATGACATACTTTTCAGACAGAATTTTAATGGTGTCCTATTAAGATGCATAGAGGAATATAAGGTCAGTATAATGTTGGAAGAATTTTATGATGGCTCTTTAGGTGGCCATTTTTCTGCAAGGACTACTACTAAAAAATTCATGAGGGTTGGTTATTATTGTTCAACATTTTTCAATGATGCTCACAAATGGGTAAAATATTGCAAGAAATGTGCTTTCTTTTCTGGAAAGAAAAGGTTAGTTTCCCTCCCTCTTCATCCCATTCAATTTGATCAGATTTTTACACAATGGGGTTTGTATTTTGTCAGCATGATAAATCCACCATGAAGTGCTAGTCATAAATGGATTTTGACAGCTACATATTACTTCACCAAGTGGACAAAGGTAGTTGCCTTGAAGGATGCCACTAATGCTTTAGTTTTGGAATTCCTTGATGGAATTGTTACAAGATTTGGCACTCCTTCCACCATCATTTTAGATGATTCCAAGGATTTTACTAGTTTTTAAATCATTGATTGGGTAATGAGGCATGACATTTATTCGGAGACCTCATCTAATTATTACCCTCAGGGTAATTCCTTGGCTAAGTCTTCAAATAAAAATATCATCAGGATTATCAAGAGGACCATTGAGGATAATCAAAGAGTCTTGCATGGAAAATTGAAGACAACCCTTTGGGATGTTAGAATTACTCATAAAAGAGAAATTAGTAATTCTCCTTTCATGCTAGTTTATGGAAGGGATGCAAGGTTACCATTATTGTTTGAACTTTCTTCTCTTGAGTTGGAACATTAACTGGAGTTAGAAATAAATGATGCTATGACAATAAGGTTGGTTGAGCTTTTAGAATTGGAGGAGACAAGGGACAATTCTATGCAAGTCATAGAAACTCATCAAGAATAGGTCAAAAGAAATTTTGACAAGAAGGAAGTTCATAGAGTGTTACAAGAGGGAGATCTAGTTCTGAAATGGGATGAAGATAGAGCCAAAGTTGGAAGACATTCCAATTTGATGTCATTTGGAGTGGTCCATATGTCATCACTAGTTGCAAGGAATCCAATGCATTCCATCTTTCCAGGTTACATGGAGAGGTTCTTCCAATGTCAGTCAATGGGATTCACCTCAAACCTTTTTTTTGAAGGTTTTTGAGTTTTAGGTACATAGTAGTTAGTTGTTTCATTTTCCAAGAAGTGTATTTGTACACCTTGCATTCTATTTAAGGGGATGTATATTCTAGTTTCCAAGATTTTCTCCAAGTTCAGGCATGCACATGTTTTGTAAATCCAATTCATGACTTTGTGCCTAATAGACTGATAAGGCCCTTAAATTCCATTAATAGCAAGTAACCATCCTATAGAAATTGCCAAAAATGTTGAAATTCATGCCATCCTTTGATGACCAATCATTAATAACTGATATGAGATATCCTACATGGACCATCTTGCATTAGTCTTCCTTGGAAAAACCCTAGAATTGGAAAAGTCTTCAATGTTTGGAGCTTTCAAGTTTTTGCTTCCCTTCGTACTTGCATGCCTTCTTCATTGCTCCTGCTCTTTCTTTTCCTTCCATTTTTTGCTAAGTATTTCAAGTTTCGGCCATCAGCCTTACCCTTTAATCCTTGTCACTTTCCTTTGGTAAGCCTTAAACCTTCCTCCCTGATCCCCAAAGTTCCCTATTTTCCTTGGATTTTTCTTATGTTCGACTGTTGACTTGCTACTAGTCGGTTTTGGTCCCTTAAGTAACAACTCATGTCATTAACACTATGTGTTGATTGGCCCCAACATCTTAATCTTACTAGTCATATCCCATTTTAAATATTTGATTAAAAGTCCAAAAATTGGCTAATTCTTGAGGTCATCAGTCTTTTGGTCAGTTCTCAAAACTTTTTTAGTCGTCACCTAGGTTTTCATATGGTTCCTTACCTTCTCTCAAAAAGGTTCATATGTGTGAAGTTATAAAGTGTGTTTGTGTCTATAAATGTCGCCTTAACCTTCAAAAGTATTTTTTGTCGAAGTAAAGTTGAGTCATTTTGGATTCTTCTCCAAGTTAGGAAACCCATGTTGGTTTCTGACAAGTTGTTTGAACTTTCTTATTCTCCACCAAATGATGATAAAAGTGATAAAGATAAAGGTTTTTTGGTGTTTCATATTGGTTTCAAAACCCTTTTTGGCCACTAACAATTTTGTTAAAAAATTCCTTTTAACTGATCAAGTTGACTAGCTACTGACAATTGAAGGTTGCTTAAGTTATGAATTAAGCCTTTGAAGTCATCATGATGACTAGCCCCTCAACCTAGGTGATTACCAATTTCATAGAGTATCAAAGACTTTATTATCTCCTAAAGTATGATGATAAATATCTTCCCATGAGGATTAATGATTGAGATCGATGATTAACAATTAGGTGGCCCCTGTTCACCTATGCTACTTATAGGTTGATGCCATCAGTTTCCTATGGAGTTGCGAGATGATGAAAAGTGGTAAAATCTCAACCATCAAATGAAAGAAAAATTAAGGCTTAAATATTTCATTATGGAGAGGTATATTGAAGGGTAAAATATGTATATTTAAGTACACATGGCTGCCTTCTGGCAAGCAGTGTTGTAGATGTTATAATCATGGTCATCCATATTATAGAAGGTTAAAACACATGTTATTTTTTCCTATTGGTGAGTGCAGTGAAGGTTAAGCTACACATAGGTTGAACATGTGGAAATGTCTCATGGATTTCCCTCCAATCCTACAACCTTTGATCTATTTCCCAATAGATGACTAGGAGGAGGTAGGGAGGTGACACATCATCCCTTTTGGCATTCCCCAAATGTAGTATGGCATGCAATAAGATAAATGACATAGATTTAAAGGGATTCTAATATGATGACCATATTTTAAACTTCTCTTGACGCTTGATCTCAATCCTCCATCTCAAATCGAATGGCCTAAATTCAAACTTTAACAGATAAGCACTATGTGTTTGCAGGAGGACCTAAAGAAATGAAACAACTACATTTTCAACAACTAGATTGAATCCAATCAGCTCTAAATTGATTTTCTACATTTCTCCCATACTACATTGATGGCTAGGATAGTGTAGATATTCTTTTTTGTATTCCAGGTGGATTTATTCTTTCAAAGCATGTTTTGGACATAGATTTCACAAGGATCCCATGTTTGCATTCATGGATTATCATGGAATGTTTTCTCATGCTGTCAGAATATTTATGGCAAGGGTATGGTGTGCAAGTCTTTGCTTCTCTAGGCTCTCTTTTTGGTTCAAATTTCATGAGCAGATCCTTCTTTGATAATATTTTCTTAACTGCTAACCCTAGTCAGGTTAGGGTTTGATTGTATTCATCTGAGTTATTCTTGATCTATAAAAGCAACACTTGTATTATTTTTAAGGGTTCTTCCTTCAACTCCTCTAGTGTTTTTCTATTACAGACACTACATTTTTGTATTCTACCATTGTAAAGATTGCTTCTAAGCTTTATGTTAATAAATTTTATCTATTACCACTATTATCTCTTGCATGTTTGAGTAAGATCCATTTACCTTCATGTCTAAGTAAGTGTTTTAGTTGTTCCATATGTGTATTATGCTATTCTGAAGAAAGAATAAATAAATTTCTAAATTGGTGTATCACCCCTATTTCCATTTTTATGTTCTCCTTCTATCTATTTTCCCTTGTGAATGGTTAGAATAGATTACTGGTAGGATTTCATGTGTTGGGTTAGACCAACACATTCGCACTTAGATTAGAAAAGGATTCCAACCTTCTTGGGAGATACAACCTCATGTGTGCAAGGTCCCACACCTTGAGGTTGTTTCCATTGTGTCATTAGAACACTAAACTATTGTTTAGTAGGGTGTAGTTTTATGTGACAACAGGTACCTTCTAAGCCATGTTCTAGTAACAACCACCAAGCCTGTAGGGCATTCAATGTCTTCCTCATTTGTAACTAGGGCCTCCAATTTCTTTTTGGCCTCAACATAATGACACAAGTAATAATCTATTCCCACTTCATTGTCTTCATCTATAATAACTACATAAGCATTCCCTACATTGATATGTATAGAAAATTAGATGAATTCAGTCAAAATTGTAAAAACACTACAAAGTAAGATAACATTAAGAATTTTAAAAACTATGTAAGTAGATATATTACCTAGTTGAACTAGATTTGATATGTGATCAAATTCAACCGACGATTCAATCTATTTCAATTCTAGTGTCGTTGGGAGCTGATACATGTCAAGTAGGTTTAGAAGTATTAACCACCATTCATCAACCTACTCCTTTGAATCATACTCCTTCTAGACTCTAATTTTACATGAAGAACAAAAGAATACCATATTTTACATATGGGTACTCCATCAACCTACATTAGAGCTTCTGAAAGAGTGTAGCTCACTTGATCTTGAAAGTGTATAACAATTCTCATATTGTGCAATGCTAGTATCATCTATCAACCAAAAAATCTGTGAACTAAAGACTTACCTTCATTACCTCGACCTAACAAAGTATTACACCACTTGACGATTGATTTCACATCTATCAACTTTGTGTTGTCTCTATACTTTAACTCTTCTCATGCTATAGATCTCTTGATACATGCTCATGCACCATCATACTCTCACTTTCCATGCCTAGCCTTAAAAAAGCTACACATATGCTCAACACCTATAATATTATGCATCCTGCTCAACCAATAGAACATCCACAAGTTCTTGAATTGTGATGCACAATTATTCAACCATATGATATGCTAACAAAATGATATGCCCCTTCTAGCCAAATCATGGTAGAACACCTAAAAGAAACCTTGCACAAACTCTATAGAATGCATGTGATTATTACTAATATAAAAAATGATACTCCCTTATGATCTTTCTATCATCCTCTATACTATCATTGGCATGAATGAATGTTATATGCACAAATATCACAATCTGTATGGAGTTGTAATACTATGATTGCACCTCATGTTGTGGTTGTAGACTCTAGTTCTCTAAAAAGTCAATAATTAAAATAATGCTACCAGGTGGAAATATGTCCTTGCATAACTTGAATTGCAAGTCCAACCATCGAGCTCTATGGGTATGCCTTACATACTCATGTACTATACTATCATAAAATATAGACATAAATCGATACACTTGAATCTTTTGAATAACCACAACAATTCTACTAGTTCATTTTCAACCGCATGTGTACTTTCCATATGTTCACATATTGGCATACGTTGCAAGCCACAACAATGCAAAATTTTCCATTCAAGCATAATTTAGTGTAAAATAATTTACCTTCCTCTCTTTCACATAAAATTATTGACATGAATTCTCTTGAATATGTAGGCGGGGAATGTATACCACAGTCTTGCAAAACATTGTTAGTATGCAAATCTAAACATATAGACTGATAAACATCAAAATGGTTAGAAAAATTAATATGTTCAATACAACAACAAGTAGTGCATGTGTGATTTATTTTGACATAGAATGGTTTTAGCATTTCAAAATATCTTTGAAAATTTCTAACTTGAGGATACATCTCTATAAATATGCCAAAAAATTGTGTTTGATTCATATCCAATTTTTTTTTTGGATGTGGCTTATGGTTTCAACTACCAATTCCCCTTCTTACCACATCCCTTTGATTTAAAGATACCCTTGTGTTATTCTTCCAAAATTATTCAATTAGTGATCTCAATGCTTCAACAATTGGTTTATCTTTTCATGGTAGTCTCCCTGAGAATTCCCATAATTCATTATCATTGGTGTCCTCAATTCTTTGGTTCCTTCCAATGGCTCTTGATAATTTTTTTCTATTTATTCTTAATGCATGACTTGTCTTTCTAATGAGATGAACTTTCTTCATTTGATTACTTACTATTGTTGATGTGATGACATGTCGTGTGACATTACTATCTTTTATGCATGAGGTGTTACCCACACTCTCATATCCACTCATTATATTCTTCACAATAGATTTTTAACTTGAAGCGTCCAATGTTCTTGACCCAAGAATCTTCATAATTCACCTATACTTTATATTTCCCATCATTTCAACAAATAGTTGACATCTTTCAGTCTCATTTAATTTATTAATATAGAGCATCATATCCAAACACTCATTCATCAGGGTAAATCAAATCCCAATTGAATCAGGAAAATATCAAATTAAACAAACCTCTTTGATTCACATAACTTTACATCAAAATCTAAAATCATTCACCATCCTTACAAAATTCATCAAGTTCTCAAACTCAACAAACCACATCATTAGTACATCTCTTTATCAGATTCAAGGCTTCTTATTCATCATCGAAACCATTTACCATATCTCTATACATCTCTAATGTCATTATTCCAAACTTCATCAGACTCAAATACAATCTCTAAAAACATTTCACATTACCATTCACCCAACTTACCACTCTTGACAATTTGATTCCCAAGGCACAAAACAACCAATCATTCATAAATTATTTCTTTCAAACTAGAATCAAACCTTACATCACTGTAATTATCATCAATTCAACTAAAACAAATAAGAACATACTCACTTATCACTGATTTATCTGATTCATGGTTTTCTTGCAATCACCACTTAAGCTCATAAGGTTCTCATTACCCAATTCCTCAAAACCTTCAAACCTGCCTTCACAACATTATCCAAGCATAGATACAACTCCAATACCACTGTGCAAACAATTTTATCACAAATCTAAACACAATTATCACTGTTACATCAGGGTTCCACCTGTTGTGAATTCAAAGCACTATTTGTCAAATAGGACTCCATACCCTAAAGCGGGTAAATCCCTCAACCCAAATGCAAATACCAAGAACCAAAGAAATATTCAGAACCACTTTACTATCCTCTTCAATATAAAAAAATCTTTCAATAACCTGCCTTAAAGAAATTATCAGTTTCTTACACTGTATGCTAGAAAAGGCTAGTAAATTAGGCCTTATTTGCAAAGGAGACCCCTTCAAAACCACTCCAAATCACTGACCAACCTTAAATAGTATTTGTAAATAGCATAAAACTCAAGATTCATTCATTTTTAAGGGTGGAGAAACTTGAAAACACACTGTTCTATCAAACCCTTGTTTATAGGATGAAAACACCAAAAATAATGAGGGTTTCATGAATATCACCCTTACAAACCTCAAGCACTCTAACCAATAGTTGAAACAGGCTTCAATTTGTCTGCAATAGCCTTTGGAATCATCTCCTAACCCGTTCACACATTATTTATTCAACACCCTGCTTGAAACCTCCTTCTTCAAGTGGAAAACTCAAAAATTTTGTCTTGAATCAGCAACACAACTTCATATTCTTATTGCCCCTGCAACCACACACTACACAAGATTGAAAAGGAATCAAATACAATCCATTCCACTGATCATCTATCCCTACATTGATGCAAACCTCTTAAACTACCACATGCCTCTTAATATTCCTGATTTATGCTCTTTTTTGCATAATTACATTTTGATAACTTTTCCCACCTTTTGACAATATTTTGAAAATCCAATTATGTGACCCCCCCTAAGGACCTATTACATGATTTGAATACATTCAAATTAATCATTACATAGCCTTGATACATGATTTTAGACTTGAACACACACATTTGACAAATTAGCCTTTTGAAGGAATTTCATGATCAAGGTGCTCCTGTACCATACAACCAACCAACTGAACCTTTCTAAGTCCCTTGGAAATATGCTTGTACCTACAAAAAAAAAAAAAAATATGCCTTGTTCTACTTCTTCTTCATCTGTAGTTGTCTTTTCCTTTATCTTTGCTTTCTCTTGTCATCTTTTTCTTCATCTCTATCTTCATCTCTGACTCTTGCCTTTCTTCATCATCGGGTTCAAAAACTATTTTCTCTTTCAAAAGGACATAGGATTGTCCTTGCACACTTTTCTTGACCTTCTCTTAACCAATCTTCTCTCCTTCTTTTCATATTCATCTTCTATTACTACCATTATTGGAGTATCCTTCATCGGGGTTGAAACTCTTCTAGTGCTTCTTCAGATAGTAATCCATCAGGTTCTAACTACAACACAACTCAACTTACCTCACCTAGGTGTCTCCACTTACTCTCACTGGTCTCTTGGACTTTCTCACTACAGCTTGGATGGATAAGCACCTACAACCAACCAACAATCTCATCCTACCATCAGCAACAACATAACCAAAAACAACTTTCCCAAAGCATCTTTAGGCTCTAATACCAATTTGATGTAGAGCATCATATCCAAACACTCATTCATTAGGGTAAATAAAATCCCAATTGAATCAAGAGAAGATCAAATTAAACAAACCTCTTTGATTCACATAACTTTACATCAAAATCAAAACTCATTCACAATCTGTACAAAATTCATCAAGTTCTCATACTCGGCAAACCACACCATTAGTACATCTCTTTATTAGATTCAAGGCTTCTTATTCATCACCAAAACCATTTACCATATCTCTATACATCTCTAATGTCATTATTCCAAACTTCATCAGACTCAAATACAATCTCTAAAAACATTCCACATTACCATTCACCCAACTTACCACTCTTGACAATTTGATTCCCAAGGCACAATGCAACTAATCATTCATAAATTATTTCTTTCAAACTAAAATCAAACCTTACATCACTATAATTCTCATCAATTCAACTGAAACAAATAAGAACATACTCACTTATCACTGATTTATCTGATTCATGGTTTTCTTGCAGTCAAATCACCACTTAAGCTCATAAGGTTCTCATTACCCAATTCCTCAAAACTTTCAAACCTTCCTTCACAACATTATCCAAGAATAGATACAACTCCAATACCACTGTGCAAATAAGTTTATCACAAATCTAAACACAATTATCACTGTTACATCAGGGTTCCACCTGTTGTGAATTCAAAGAACTATTTGTCAAATAGGACTCCATACCCTAAAGCGAATAAATCGCCCAACTCAATTGAAAATACCAAGAACTAAAGACATATTCAGAACCACTTTATTGTCCTCTTCAATATAACAAAATCCTTCAATAACCTTCCTTAAAGAAATTATCAATTTCTTACACTATATGTTGGAAAAGGCTAGTAAATTAGGCCTTATTTGTAAAGGAGACCCCTTCAAAACCACTCCAAATCACTGACCAACCTTAAATAGTCTTTGGAAATAGCATAAAACTCAAGATTCATTCATTTTTAAGGGTGGAGAAACTTGAAAAACACATTGTTCTATCAAACCCTTGTTTATAGGGTGAAAACACTAAAAACAATGAGGGTTTCATGAATATCACCCTTACAAACCTCAAGCACTCCAGCCAATAGTTGAAATAGAATTAAATGTATATGCAATAGCCTTTGGAATCATCTTCTAACCCATGCATGTGCTATTTCTTCAACACTATGCTTGAAACCTCCTTCTTCAAGTGGAAAACTCAAAAATTTTGTCTTGAATCAGCAACACAACTTCATATTGTTATTGCCCCTGCAACCACACACTACACAAGATTGAAAAGAAATCAAATACAATCCATTCCACTGATCATCTATCCCTACATCGGTGCAAACCTCCTAAACTACCACATGCCTCTTAATATTCCTAATTTATGCTCTTTTTTGCATAATTACATTTTGATAACTTTTCCCACCTTTTGACAATATTTTGAAAATCCAATTATGTGACCCCCCCTAAGGACCTATTAAATGATTTGAATACATTCAAATTAATCATTACATATCCTTGATACATGATTTTAGACTTGAACACACACATTTGACAAATTATCCTTTTGAAGGCATTTTATGATCAACATGCTCCTGCACCATTTTTCAAAGAACACTTTCCAAATCTTATGAGCATATCTTCTACAAGTAATTTTTGGAATCTTATCTTCCATTAGCTGCAAAATATTCTCATCAATATCAATCAAATACTTAGGATTTCTATGCAAAATTCTAGGAGGTGTTCTCAAAGGTAAATTTTCCTCAATATTAGGGATTTCATCAATGTTTAAATGAGATGGGATAGAAGGCATACCTTCGATGAAAGATGGAATAGATGCCATACCTTGAAGTTGAGATGGAAAATATGGCATACCTCATTCTTCACATGTGAGTGATGATGTGATTTCAGCTTGAAATGTGATAGATGGTGTCCCTCCATCTTGACTTGTAGTAGAGGACGTGTCTCCAACTATGGGATTCAAATCTCTCATTACATGAAGGTTTTGTATTCATTCCCTTTGTGCCACCAATACCATAGCTCTTTTTGATGGTTCATGTTCCTCTTCAATTGGAATGCCTTCTTTAATAATGTCCAATTTCCTCTTCTTATGAAGTTTCCTCATATATTCCTTTTTCTTTGCATTCTTAGCTTCTTGCTCTTCTTGTGTTGGTTTAATCCTTGATCGTTTCCTCGACATGACAAAGAATTTTATCTGTAGCATGAAAAAGAAATAAATAAATAACATACAAAATATGAAGTTTTTCAGAATAATAAAATTATCCCTAAAAAGACTAAGGAACCTTCAAAGTGAATTGGGTGCACCAGCCTTGGAGGAGAATTTGACTTCAGTTTGGGAAAGTTTAACCCAAATTTATATCTTTTTGGAGGAATTCTTGAATATTTACCAGCATTTTCAATGGTTCATCCTTAAACTCTATCCTTTTAAAGACTTCATTTCTACCATCTTCCATCTCCTATTATTGGTTCCTATCATCATAGGGCAGTACCAAATCAAATATGAGCAATTATAAGGCATTTTACAACTTTCATGACATGTTTCCTTTCATTTCTAGCCACCAAACTTGTTGGATATTCACCATATGAGATTCCTACAACATATGGAAGCTATATATTTATTTTTTCCAATCAAAACTTGAATATTCTAGGTCTAAAAATGTGCATACTAGTCAATTTAAGCTGCTCCAACAAGTATAAAATTAAATAAAGACATTTTGAAGGTGATAAATTGGCCTTTAATTCAGATACAAGCAATTTCAATACCCTATGGATTCATTTTTTAATATTTGTTGGAATTTGAGGATTTATTCACTTATTTCCAATCTTATTAGCATTTTTCTTACGACAACAAAAAAATGAGAGGATGAATGATATTTGAGCTACGAACTTTGAGGATTAAAGGACTTATGCATTCAAAATGGAGAACAAGACTAGACAAAAGAGGAATTGTAGAGAATTATTATGAAGGAGATACTTGACACTTTGCAATATTCAAGAGAACAACTATAATATATGAATGGCTATATAATAGGGAAATAAAACTTATGATTTTTTAATAATGGACTCATAATTATCAACCTATAGTTGAATATTTGGACAAGATAGAATTCTTCAAAATATCGAGAAACCTTTAGAAAAAATGACCACCATTTTTAATGGGAGTAATTTTGAAACTAAGGCTAAATATTGAATAGGTAGGAAGTGATGGTGATTTAAGCTTTACAATGTGAATAATGCTAAGAATTATTGGCTAGTTATATACCATCTCATTAATCAAGTTGTACTATGGTGGGACAATCAAGATAGTGTGCTAGAATCAAAAGCGATGTGATGTGGGAATTATTCTAGGAGTAGTTTCATATAAAACCTTAACCAACATTTTCATTTGGATTATTTGTCATCTATTAGTGAATTTTTCTAGTTTGGGGTGAAGTTGAAGTTGTTTCCCAGCCATAGAGGGTTTTACAACAAGTTTCCAACAATTAGTTTCATTTTGAAGTTGAAGTGAACCCCATAAGTTTGACAAATTTGAAGTGTGTGACATGATTTCATAAGAAGCATGGAAAAACTGAAAATGGAGCATAACAAAATAGAAGTATTGTATTAATCATGTATAATACTTGAAGTGATAAAGAAACATAAAATAATGAAGTAAAATATAAAGAACATAAATAAAGACTTGACATACCTTAAGATTGGAGATTCAATTGGAGAGACTACCCAACTATGTGTAGTATTTTCTTCTTCTTGCATCAAACTCCTCAATAATTTAATATTTTCACAAACTTTCTTCCTTTTCAACATCCAATTCTATATAACTCTAATATAATTACTAAAAACTATAGAATTGACCAATGTATAATGTTAAATTATAATAATTCAATCATAATTGACATTGCAACACTACACATGAAAATTTGAGTTCATATAATCAAATGTGATGATTATTTTCTCCTTCCTAAGTTGGAATTTAACAAGAAAAAGGTGGTGGAAAGTTGATGCAAAGGTGGTGGAATGTGTAAAAATTGCATGTGATTTTCCTAGCAACATGAAAAAGCATTTTTTTTTCAAATCACGCACACAAGTAGGAGAATAACAAAGTGTGTGGGCCTAGATCAAGGGTTTCCTACCTTTTCAACCATTTTTAGAACAAGAAAAAATGCACTCGTATTATAATGTACTCACATCATAGTGCGAGCACATTTTGTCTTGCTCTTAAAACAACCATTCTTCAACTTTTACAAAGCTGGCTCACATTTTGAAAAAGATGATATTTGTAAAGTTTTTCTAACTCTTATCATGTGTCAATAGGGGGTTGGGTTGAGGCACATTAATGAAACCTTTCTTGGATTAATTATGACATCTTCTAATTTCTATGTATGTCTCATTTTGTGTGTGATATGAAGTTTCACCACAATTCCCTATATTCTCAAGCTTTTACATTAAACCTCAACCCTATATATTAAATTATAAACCATAAACACTATACCCTATACTCTACAACCTTAACCCTCTACCCTATACCTTAAACCCTAAACCTTACAACCTCAACCCTCAACCCTATACCTTAATCGTATACCCTAAACCCTCAACCCTAATCCCTCAACCCTCAACCCTTAAACCCTAAGCCCTTTAACCCTCAACCCTTAAACCCTATACCCTTAAACACTCAACCTTAAACCCTAAACTATAAACCCCAATCCCTCATCCCTATACCCTAAACCCTCAACCCTTGACCCTAAACACTCATCCCTTGACCCTAATCCATCAACCCTCAACCATTAAACCCTAATCCCTCAGCCCTAAACCCTCTACCCTCTACCCTATACATTAAACCATCAACCCTTATCCCTCAACCCTATACCTTAAACCCTTAATACATTAATCCCCTAGCTATTAAACCCTCAACCCTTAAACCATTAAACCATCAACCCATAAACCTTAATCCCTTAACCCTAAAACCTAACCCCTATCCCAAAACCCTCAACCCTAAACCCTATATTGTCAACCCTTAAACCCTTAATCCATCGACCCATAAACCCTTAATCCATCAACCCTTAAACCCTAATTCATCAACCCTCAACCCTCTACCCTCTACCCTATAAATTAAACCCTCAACCCTAATCCCTTAACCCTATACCTGAAACCCTTAATACATTAATCCATCAACCCTTAAACCATCAACCCTTGAACCTTTAAACCCTCAACCCATGAACCCTAATCCCTTAACCCTCAACCCTCAACCCTATCCCTAAACCCTCAACCATCAACCCTTAAACCTTAAACCCTATACCCTATACCCTCAACCCTCAAACCCTTAATCCCTCAACCCATACACCCTTAATCGATCAACCCTCAACCCTTATACCCTAATCATCCAACCCTAAACCCTCTACCCTATAACTTATATATTAAACCCTCAACCATTATCACTCATTCCTATACCTTAAACCCTTAATACATTAATCCCTCAACCCTTAAAACCTCAACCCTTAAAATATTAAACCCTTAGCCCATACACCCTAATCTCTTAGCCCTCAACCCTAAACCCTATCCCTAAACCCTAAACCCTTAAACCTTAAAACCTTAAACCCTAATTCCTCAACCCTCAGCCCTAATCCCTTGACCCTATATCTTAAAATCTTAATACATTAATCCCTCAACCCTTAAACCCTTAACCCATAAACCCTAATCCCTTAAAACTTAACCCTAAACCCTATCCCTAAGCCCTCAACCCTCAACCCTTAAAACTTAAACCCTAAACCCTATAACGTCAACCCTTAAACCTTAAACCCTTAAACCCTTAATCCCTCAACCCATAAACCCTTAATACCTCAACCATCAACAATTAAACCATAATCTCTCAACCTTCAACCCTCTACCTTATACCCTATACATTAAACCCTCAACCCTAAACCATATCCCTAAACCCTCAACCCTCAAACCTTAAACCCTATACTGTATACCCTCAACCCTTAAACCCTTAATTCCTCAACTCATAAAACCTTAATCCCTCAAACCTCAACTATTAAATCCTCAACTCTCAACCCCAATCCCTCAACCCTAATCCATATCCCTAAACCATCAACCCTTAACCCTTAAACCATAATCCCTCAACCCTCAACCCTCTATCCTCTACCCTATACACTAAACCTTCAACCCTAATCGCTCAACCCTTAACCCTTAAACCCTCAACCCTAGAACACTAATCCCTTAAGCCATCAATCCTTAAATCCTCAACCCTCAACCCTTAAACCATCAAACCTAAAACACTAATCCCTTAAACAATCAACCCTTAAATCCTCAACTCTCAACCATCAACCCCAATCCCTATCCCTATCCCTAAATTGTCAACCCTCAACCCTCAACCCTTAAACCCTAAGCCCTTGAACCTTAAATCATAAACCATTAAACCCTTAGCTCTTAAATCCTCAACCTTTAAACCCTAATCCCTTAACCCTAAACCCCAAACACTATCCCTAAAGCCTCAACCTGCAACCCTTAAACCCTCGATAGTATACCTTAAGCCATAATCCCTCAACCCTCAACCCTTAAACCCCAATCCCTCAACCCTAAAACCTTAATCCCTCAACCCTCAAACCTAATCTATTAAACCATAAGCCCTCAACCCCTAATCCCTCAATCCTTAAACCCTCAACCCTCAATTCTCAACTCTTAAACCATCAACATTATATCTTAAATCCTGAACCCTCAACCGTCAAACCATCAACCCTTAATCCCTCTATGACAATTGAAATTGTACTCCCTTCTTGGAGATAGTACAATTCCTTGTCTAATTTGGACCTAGTTTGGGTACCCTTGCATTAATTACCCGTTAGATCATCATTTATAGGCCCCTAAGACCCATTATTTTAGATCTCAAGGCTTATTTCACCTAAAAACCCTATAAAATCACTTAAAACACTGAAAATACCAAAAACCCACCTCAAAAAGTTAGGGTGGGACTCATTCGCCACCTTGGGCGAATGAGTCCCTCTAGGTGGGACCCATTCACCACCTTGGGCGCATGAGTCCCATTTGGGGTCTTTTTCAAATTTGGGTAGGAAATTCACCATTTTAATTTAAATTTTTGATGGATGTTGGCCTTTGAGATATAAATAATGGTTAATTAGATGTTAATGCATATATAAGAAATTTTCTAAGCCATTTTTATTATCTAAGCAATTTGACCACACATGTTCAAGAGAAATTCAAGAGACAAGTGTTGAGATTATTCTAGCAAGAGCATTCAAGTTTCAAAAGCATGTAAAGTTGAAGTCTTGGAGCAACATTAAAGTGTTTTTGTAGGTCTTCAAGCTCACTTTCACTCAAGATCTAGCATTGTCAAGGGTTGATCATGGATGTCTATGGTGAATCATGATGGATTCTAGGTTTGGTAGATGCAACTAGCCATAAATCCAAGCCTAAAGACTTGTTTCCTAAATGATTCCATCCTCGATTATCAATCTAAATTTATCCTAAGGAAGGTTCAAGAATCATTAGGGATCATTTGGGTGATTAGAGATCTCTCAAAGTGAGTCATTCATCTTCATGCTTCCATTCACACATCATATTCTTGCACATTAGAATAGAATTGCATTGTACTTAAAATTTTCTAGCTTTAAACAAACTTAAGGCTAGGGTTTTCATTCCTATTTGCATGCATATTTCATTATTTCCATCAAGGTTCAATTACCAAACTAGGGGTTTGACCAAGGAAAACCTCCCATAAGAAAATCAAGTTTATATTTTGTTTTGCAGGTCTTTTCGCAAATTTAGATCTGAAACTCAAGTTGGGAGGAAAGAGTAGGTGTTGAAGTGCAAATCAAAACTTTAAATTCTTGAAAAAGCAGAATGGGACTGAGTTGCCAAGAGTGGTGAATGAGTCCCACTACAGGTGTTTTTTAGTTTTGTTTGCATATTCAAATACCCTTTTTCCTGAAACTAGTTCCTGTATCGAAACCACGATTTGGGACTGATTCACCTAGATTGGTAAATGAGTCCTAGTGGGTCAAAAAGTCAAATTTTCTAGCATTTTAGAGCTTCAATCAGTCATGTTTAGATTCCTAGGTGCACACCTTCTATCTTGCATCTTTATGCTTTTCTTTACTTACATTTCTAGGTCATTTAAATCAAGTTTACATCATATTAGGGTTTAGTGTTGCATCTTGCATTTCATTATCTTTTCCAAGTCTAAACTTGGTGGTGAACCCCTTATTAGTCTACTTTCAACCCCTAGGACAACCCTATTGCAAGATCTCTTTCTCTTTTGCATTGAGAATCTCTAGGGTTATCCTTGAATGGAATAACTTGAAAGTGGGTGTGACAGCACTTACTTAACCCACCCGCATCTTTAGATGTTCCATTTTGGTGAACCTGCATTTAGGACATCATAATTCTAATTTGGAGTGCATTTTCATCCTAAATCTTGCTTGCATTAACATTGCATTAGGATTTGCATTAGCTAATTGGCATTCTAGGGTTTCAAATTTTGCATTAGTGAAAGCTCATATAGCTTTTATTTTTTCCTCCCATTTCATTAAAATTCATACAACATCTACATTTTCACTCAGGATCTAGATCATATAGCATATAAAACACAAAAATCAAATAATTTTTGTTTGAAAATTTTGAAAAAAAATCCCTACTGGGACTCATTCGCCACCTTGGGCAAATCAGTCCCAGTGCAAATTTTGAACTGCATTTTATAGAGTTAAATGCCCTATTTTTAAGCTTTCATTTGTTGTTATTATCTTTTTGTTTTAGTTTTCCCACTTTTTGTTACATTTAAATCATTAGAAGTAGCATAATTTACATTCATTGCAATTGTGGATAGAATTAGATTTTCATATTTTTCATTTTTCAGCATTTAGATTAGACTACATTAGGCATACACTAGAAAAAAAAACCAAAAAAAAGATCCAACACCTAAGCCACTTGGAGAAAGTATAATTATTTGACTATGCCAAATCTCTCTTTCCAAGTTAACCTAACCCTTAAGCCTTTTAGTAGTGATGACTTTGACATGTTAGATGAATCCCTTGAGGATTTCATCTCACAAATTTCATCCACTAACACTTGTTATGACAAACCAAAAATAATAGACATTAATGTGATTCAACCTCAAATCATCCTTTACCCACATTCACACAAACCTCAACCTAAAAAAAAGCCTAAACTAGTCCTTTATCCACCTAAGAATAATTTTCACAGTAGTCGATTCATAATACTATTTCTCATACATATAACACTAGAAACAATCTGCAACCAAAACAACCAATGCCAACAACCTTACCTTTTCCTAATCACATTTTTCCTAGTGCTCCTTGTTTACCTCCACACAATGGGAAGGAGTATGATCTTGTTGAAGAACTTAAGAATACCCCTACAAAGATATCCTTTTGGGACATAATTCATAATTCACTTAACTATCACACTATGATTCAAACAACCTTACAACAAGTTGTGATCCATCTTACTACAAATGCAAATGATGTGGCAACTCTAATACAAGGAATGAATATAGTTAATGTAGACATTACCTTTCCTCAACATGAGCTCCCTCCCTTGGAGATGAGAAAGAGACATGATGCCTTCATGATAATAGTCAAAGTCAATAAATCAAGAATAAAAAGGACCCTTGTTGATAATGGCTCAACTCTTAATGTGTGCAATGTGACTTCAGCTTTTAGATAGATTACGCATGGAAAAATAAAAAATTGAGCCTGAATTCTTATCAATTCGAGGATTTGACAATGTAGGAAAGCAACCACTCTATGTGATTACTTTACTTGTTATAGTTGGAAAGGCCACCTTACAAACTCCTATTCATGTTATGCCTCATGACCTTTCATATAATATTTTTTTAGGAAGACCATGGATTCATGAGATGCATGTGGTGCCTTCGACTCTTCGTTGTATCATGAAATATGTCTATAATACCAAGTTTATATAGACCCTGATCCTGAGAGTTGTTTACAAGTTTAAAAAGGAATGAAAATTCCTTTAAGCACATTAATTCCAACATCAAACATAGAACCTATGAAAGAAGAAAAGAAAGAAAGTGAAATGGTGTCAAAATTATTAGATGATGATTGGGGTTCTCTGGAATGCACACCTTCATTTATGAGGGATTACATAATCATAAATAAAGAAGATGAGAAGAAAAACAAAACAATGGTAATGTCCACACAAAACTCAGAAGAAAATTCACAAGTGTCTACCTCATCCACTCTTGAAGAAGACACAAGTTATACAAAAAAAATTAATGAGATAGATTATCAACAACCACCAAACCTGAAAGAAATGGAAAAAAATTATGGGAGAGGTTATGAACTTGTGAAACAACTAGGTTATAATGGTAAAGGATTTGGAAAGAAAGAACAAGGCATTTGTGCTCCTATAGAACCTAATATGCAAGAGATAAAAATTGGTTTGGGATATTTCCCTTCTAAGATTACACAAGCAACCAAGAGACCATATTTCAACATCAACACCATCATGTGTAATCCTAAAACAACTCACATTGAAGCATCCAGAATTGATTGATATAACTTGCAAAGAGTCATTGGAGTTTCTCAAAGATGATGAAGCCTTGAAAGAAATGCTAGGAGTTTATGATAAACCATCCACTCCTTCTAATAAGAAGTAGCTTACATGTGCTATGATTAGTACCAAGCAAAAAGAAGAAGAACGTAGTGAAGAGGACATGAACAAAAAAGAATAAAACCCTAAATTTTTGAAACAAATGCACTTCATTTAAGAGATACAGTGGACATTCAAATGGATATTAAAAATGAAGACAAGGTAATTAAAATAGGAAAGTTCCTTGATGATGATGAACAAGAAGATCATGCAACTTTACCTCATGACTTTCCTGAACTTTTCACTTGGACTTATTCAGATATGCTAGGAATTGACCCTAAGATTGTAACACACAATATAGTCCTTGCTGAAAATGTTGAGCCCGTTAGACAAAAGATTTGGAAAATGAATCCTAAGATAGCCATATTAGTCAAAGCCGAGATCTAAAAACTCCTTGAAGCTAGCTTTATAAGACCTATAGATTATTCTCCTTGGATCTCAAACATTGTCATAGTTGCAAAACTAGATAATCCTATTAGGATGTGTATGAACTTTCATGACTTAAATAAATCATCTTTAAAAGATGACTTTCCCCTTCCTAATATTGACATGATAGTAGACTCGACTGTGAGACATAATTTTTTGTCATTCATGGATGGATTTTCTGGATATAATAAAATATTTATCAACCCTCAAGATCAATATTGAAGACACCTAAAAATGTCTCAATGGATCACATTGGCTAACTAACATCATTTCGTCCTCAAACCCATCCTCCTTTCGCTTGATTAATTTAATTATCCTAGCCAATTAATTAATTGCATCATTTTCATCGGTTAACCTAATTAATTTAATCAGGTTAATTCATCTCTTTCCACACTAACACTTCATCTAATTAAATTAAATAAATCAAAACATTTAATTTAATCCCCTAAGTCATCTTATTTAATTAAATAACCCAAGTTATTTAATTAAATATCATTCCACCCCTCCCCTATTTATTAAATCATCTAATTTAATAAATATCTCTCAATTCTTATAATTCCCTAATTGCATAAATTAAACCTTGTTTAATTAGAAATTAAACCTTGTTTAATTAGAAATTAAACTAATTTTCCTCTTAGCAAAGGGAATATTCCCATGGAATATTATTTATCCTTTTTTGCAAATTAAAACTTTGTTTTAATTTGTAAAATACTTTTTTCCTCATCCAAAAGGAATATTCCAAGGAATATTCTCTCTCCTCCAATCAACTCACTTGGCTTCTTCAACAAGCTAAACCTTCAACCTCTTAAGCAAGTTACCTTTGACCTATGTGAGCAGGTCAAAAGTGTGTTTTTTTGAGGCAAGTGTGAGCCCTTGATTAAATTTCATCATGCATTCTCATTTGTTGATGAGAATCCATGATCCATGCCTCTCATCCACTTCATCTTGAACCATTGATTAAGATTTTTGATCTCAACCATTCATTCTTCATTTGCTCTCCTATAAATAGGTCACTATTTGGAGACAAATGGATCCATCTTTCAATTGCAAACTTATGTTGTTGAATTTACTTGCATCCATACTCACATTTTACTCACTTTTTAGCTTATTTCAGTTAGTTTTAATTACATATTAGCTTAGAGAATCCATTAATGGATTCCATGCATCCATCTTAGTTTGCATATAAATTAAGGTTTTCATCTTTTAGCATAATTTAAGCTTAGATTAGCTTAGAAATAGCATAATTAGATCATTTGTAGCATAAAATCATGGTAATTTAGCTTGCATCCTGTTCATTTTTAGCATAATTTAGGTTTTCACACATCAAACACTATGGTTTCATTGATTCTCTACCATAGAATCGACTAAAATAGTCTCACTAATCATGAGATTGGGAAAGGGTTGTTGTTCCACATCAAGACGACATCAATTCCCCAACAAGATAAGTTTCAGATGGATTAGAGTAGATGTTTTGAAAGCTTTCATGATTTAGTATGTTAGGTTTTGATAAAATGTTTAGTTTCAATTTTGTTTGATTGATCTTGTTGAGATTCCAGTATTGGTGGCTCCGTTATGCTTCGATTCTTCATGGATCAAGCATAATTCGACCAATATCGATATTTTCGCATCACAAATATAACACAACATTTACAATAGCTTGGAGAACATGTTTTTGGGTAAGGATTCCTTTTGGATTGAACAATACGGGCGTGACATATCAATGAGTGATGACATTGATATTTCATGATTACATACATAAGATTTTGGAAGACTATGTTGATGATATCCTTGCCAAATCTCTAACAGGACAAGATAATGTAAATGTCCTTCAAAATATATTTGAGCAAATGTGAAAATACAACATGAGATTGAATCCAAAAAAGTGTGTATTTGGTGTAGATAGTGGAAAATTTCTAGGGTTTATTGTATCTCACATAGGCATCGAGGTAGATACAAAGAAAATTGATACTATAATTAACATGCCACCTACTAGAAATATATCTCAATTATGCACCTTACAAGGAAGAATTCAAGATATCTATCATTTTATAGCATCTTTAACAGATCACACATTACCATTTACATTTCTTAAGAAGTATGCACATTTTAATTGGAACAAGGATTGTAAATAGGCATTTGAGAGTTTGAAATAATATCTTGTCACTCCACTTGTTTTACAACCCGCTATGCAAAACAAACCGTTCATCTTATATACCGTAGCATCAGCTCATGCTCTTGCAACATTGTTAGCTCAAAAAGATGAAAATGGTAAAGAATATCATGTTTATTACATTAGTCAAACCTTGATTGATTACGAGAACCGATACACAACAATAGAGAAACAATTTTTGGCTCTTGTATTTGCTACTAGTAAGTTGTGACATTACTTATTAAATGCTGAAATACAAGTAATGATGAAATTCAACCCTTTAAGATATCTCTTTACAAAAACAGACTTATCAGGACACTTAGCTAAATGGGTGATGTTGTTGACAGAGTTTGACCTTAAGTTTGTTTCACAAAAAGCAACTAAGGGCCAAGCCTTGACTGAAAAATTTGTTGATGCTCCTTCTCCTTTAGCATTACCTAACAATGACTCTTTCCATGACGATAATGTGTTGACAATTGAAGCTAATACATGGGAGTTAATTTTGATGGGTCTAAGTGTAGAACAAGCTCTGGTGTAGGGGTTATAATAATACCACTCGTAGGAGAACCTATTCCCTTGTCATATCGATTAAACTTCCTATGTAAAAACAACACTATTGAGTATGAAGCATTGCTCACTGGGTTGCATGCCTCTTTAATCATGGGCGCAAGAGACATTAAGATATTTGGTGATTCACAATTAATCATTAAACAAATAAATAAAACATATCAAGCAAAGCATGACAAATTATTGAAATATAAGGATCTCACAATGACTTTGTTAGAGAAGTTTGAGTCATTTACCATCGAAAACATCCCCCAAAAAGATAATTGGCATGCAGTTGCAATGGAAACTATAGCTTCCCTTATCTCCCCTCAGGATCCTTCAAAAGACTTCACCTTCATTGTGTATACAATTATGAAATTGTCAATCGAAGATAAATCAGAAGAATTATTAGTTACAACTAGGGAAGACTTGAGTGAATGGTACGATACAATATTTAACTATTTGAAAGACAATACCTTTCCAAAGACAACAACAAATGGCATTTGAGTTCACTTGCGAAAACTCACATCTAAGTATATAATTCTCGTCGATGTGTTGTATTGGAGATTGCTCAATGGTCTCTTACTTAGATGCCTTAAAAAATATGAAATACCCACAACATTTGAACAAGCTCATGCATGTGCTTGTGGTGGTCACTTTGGAGGTAAAACATTAGTTTGAAAACTTATTCACTTTGGATACTATTGGAGACATATGGAACAAGACTGCTTTGAATACGTAAAAAAATGCCACAAATCTCAAGAACATCGCAACTTGATTCATGCTCCTACTTATGAATTTCAAGCTCAAGTTCTAATTTGGCCCTTTGTGATTTAGGGTTTGGAAATCATTGGAAAGATATCACCACCTTCCTTCACTAGACATAAATTAATAATTACTACAACAAATTACTTTACAAAGTGGGTAGAAGTGATTCCCCTTTGATCAACAATAGCTGAGGTGATATGTCATTTCATATTGGAACACATTATTGATCACTTTGGACTTCCTTCCACATTAGTTTCAGCTAATGGTACAACATTTAAGAATAATGATGTGAAGAAGTTCCTTGAAATGTTTAACATACATCGCTTCCCAATACCCTACTACCCACAATCTAATGGTCAAGCCGAATCAACTAATAAAACTCTTGAACAAATCTTAAAGAAAACTATTAGCAAACATAATAAGGGTTGACACATGCAATTACAATGTGTACTATGGGCCTATCGCACGGGTATCAGATCATCTACAAAAACTACACCTTATAATCTTGTTTATGGTAGCAAGGCAATAATTCCCTTGAGTTAGAGATTCCTAGATTAAGAATCGCTATTCAAGGACATATTGATGAAAAAAATTACAAAGAAAAATAATTGCAACAACTTGAAATGCTCGACGAACATTGCATCAACATTTTTTAGCACCTTTAGGATTATTCTAAAAGAAGGCAATGTATCTACAATGAAAATTTCATCCCTTAGGTA